>CM038357.1:1656028-2025287 GCA_021464625.1 Proterorhinus semilunaris
AGTCCTGAAGTCGAGGAGGTAAACTGTTAGAGCGACTCCTCGGACAGAAACACCGCTTTGTTTTAGTCCTCGCAATGTTTTTTGTTTTTGTTTAATCAGATCAGTTGTATCGAGATTCTTCACAAGATCATCCAGTTTTAAGATATTTAATCTCATTAAAAGTGGATTAGTCGGAGTGAGGTATTCTGCATCACTCTAATTAGGTTGTTTATTGTTTTATAGGTATTCCCACACAGTAACTAAGACATGGAAGGATGAGGGAAATGTTCAATAATAAATAAAAATATAATATAAATAAAGCGGGTTTTAATTTGATGTAATATAGCAATAGGTTTAGACATTTTAGTCTTTAGAATTTAAAATGTGCCGGGTTAAAGTGCTTTTAGGTTTGCCCTACCACTCAAAACATGTACAATACTGCAGGTACTTTGACATGTCGAGCACATGAGGGATTCAGACCAAAATCATTCCACATTAAAGCAGGCGTCGGTCCGCTGTTTGAGACGCGTCACAGCCAAACACTGAAACCGTCTCAGGGCGTGAGCCGAGACCGGGAGACAAAGACTTCATTAATGCTGAGACGCCGAAACACACCAGGCTCTGCTTTACAGCTGTCACAACAAACACACACTGTGACAAACACACACACTCTGCGACAAACACACACACACTGTATCTGCATCTGTAAAGGCGCGCACACCTAACCGCACACACTGCGCTGCTGCTTCTATTTTGACGCTTAAAGTCCTGCAGTCAGACTCTGTTCCTCAGGCCGAGACGCTGCTGCCTGATTCTATAGAAGGAGAAATAAAATAAAGAAACTACACGGTTGCTGCGGAGCACTGATATGAAAACAGTTTCCTGATTCTCTCTGTGCCTCAGGCAGTGGAATAGTTTAACCCATATCTCGCCTCTTTCCTCTCAGATTATTTCACTCCGTGTGGGTTTGCGTGTGCAGCACCTTCTGTCCCGTGATCACGTCACGATAAAATCCCTGTTTAAACATGTTTGGAATCCGAATGCCTGGGCTCAGGAAAGGCATTTCAAACCACAGCTGCTGATCCGCTCGTCATGATGAACACTTCCTCTTTCAGACGGGTCACTTGTGTCTTTATGATATGATGTTGCTCCAAAGTCAGATAATCAGTACCTGACGCACCTGCCCACACACACACACACTCATCACACACGTGCACGCACTTCCCATTGACACAGGAATCAGCTGCCATGTGATCTGCGTTTGGTGTGTAGGCGCCTCTGCATCTGCTCACACTAAATGAGTCAAAAACAACAACTGGTTAACGGCAAGAAAGCGACTGTAGAGGAAGGACTTTATTCGGGACCTTTAACGCTGATTAACCCGATTGTTCAAACAGCTCAAGCTCCAACAGTCCCTCCCGTGTGTTCACATCGTTCATAGAATGGAATTATATCCACATTTCACACAGATACAGCAGTGACAGAGTGAACCCCAAAGATCAATTACACTCGTTTAAATCAGACTTCCATCATCCATCGCTCAATAAAACTTTAGGTGAAGACGATACAACGAGGTCTGTGTTTACAACAGACTCTGAGGCAAAAATAAGTGTTTTCTACAACAACAAGAATCAGGAACCGCAGCTTTAAGAACTATTGGTTGAAACTATGTCAGTAAAGGATGAATGTTTTTAAAGTGTTCTATTGTAAATGCCATAAATACACTCCCGATCACAAGTTTAAGAACAGCTGAAAACAGATAAATCACATTTCTCATGGTTGGATCTTACCTGGGTTCAAAGTTCAATCTGCCACAAGACGAAAAGGGAGCGAGATATAAAAAACAACGTATTTGTAAATCCTACATTAAAAACCATTAAACTGAACTAGTCGGATCAAAGTTTAAGACCACATGGCTTTAAAAGGACATTGTCAGAGAGAAAACCTGACAGGAACTGAAGCTCATGCACAAAGTCAACCTGGAAGACCTGGAGGACCTGGAGGACCTGCCAGCTGCTTTCACTCATTCATCAGCTCTCCTCCAATCATCCAATCACAGCCCCAGCTCAAGCCGCACCTTCACGACAGCCAATCACAGCAGCGTCTCACTCCTGCTCCAGCTCAGGGCCCGGGACCCCCTTCTCAAGCTCCTGGTCAATCACTCGGCCGTTCCCCTGCTGTGCTACGACCCTCCTCCACCCCTTCCTCCGCCCCCTTTGACTCAGTCCAAAGACACAGACTGTTTTTCTACTTATCACCTGTGGCTCACGGACTGTAGTGGAGTAAAACCATCATAGATCCATGAGTAAAACCATCATAAGGTCAGTAGATGATGGATAACAGACTCTGGTGCTGTGATGTCATCGTTTTAGTAAAAGTTGAGGAGACGTCGTGTGAAGAGACTCTTTAAAAGCACCAAGAGCCTCCAACATCCACATGTGCTTTAAGTGGGAAAAAGACTCTCAGTGAGATGTTCATCACAAGAACAAGCCTCAGATTCATCCATCCTGCACATTTCCACAGTTTGACCTGAGCCACAGAACCAGCAGCAGGACAAGGATCTAAACCAAGAAGACTCTGCACGTTCTTGTCCAGCAACACGTGGAGAATAAACATCATAACGAGAGTTTCATCTGTTCTGAGGAGAAAACTCGCCTTAAAATCCAGCAAATGTTTCTCCTAAAGATCTCGTGAGTGTGTTTGTTTTGAACGATTGTGAAACTCGCTGAAAATCCTTTGATCAAAACAAGAGCTTAGAGCGACCGCGGGAAACGCAAACGAAACCGAGCGGGAACCGACACGAAGCTCCTCCACAGCCAAACAACCACGAGTGGAAACGACCTGAGAGAGATGGAACAGTCCTCATGAGGCGAGCTTTAGCCCCGAGTCTGGAGGAGAAAGATCCGATAGTGAGGAGTAAAAGCCGAACCCCCGAGGAGCACCTCCACTTCACTTCACAGACGTCGGAGGCTCAGACTTCCATCTGTCAAACTCTTCAAATCATTCACTTCTATTCATACCCAATACAACATTTGTATTTCTGTTCTCTTTAACACCACATGTTTATTGGACATGTGACAGTGAACCCTGAACCCTGAACCCTGAACCCTGAACCCTGAACCCTGAACCCTGAACCCTGAACCCTGAACCCTGAACCCTGGGACTGAACCAAAGGTAATACACTAAAATAAACTCCAGATCGGACATGAAGATGAAGAAGATGTTTATCTATAAAACGCCTTTCACATTCACTCCACACTAGGTGATGGTAAACTGTTAGTAGCTTCAGTTTCCCCTGGGGGAAGCTGTCACATCTGTATCACCTCCATGCATTCACTCACACATCATTCATCCTGGCCTATTGTACATGTTTTTAGTGGTAGGGGAAAAGGGAGTACCCGGAGGAAACCTACGCAGACACGGGGAGAACATGCAAACTCCACAGGAAGGCCCCGTCCAGGTGGGGATCGAACCCGGGACCTTCTAGCTGTGAAGCGAGAGCACTAACCGCTGCGCCACCGATGCAAAACCAGTTTGAGCATTTTCATCGATCCAGCGGAATGTGAGACTCATCGTTGTGATCGGTTTCTTCCAAGTCTCGTATCTCAGTCGGGATCAGCTCATTCCTTTGAAACGTCTTTGTTTTCTTCGTTCAGTCCCAGGGTTCAGGGTTCAGGGTTCAGGGTTCACTGTCACATGTTCAGTAAATATATAGTGTTAAAAAGAACAGAAATACTGTTTTAAAGCAAACAAATGTTCTATTGGGTATAAATACAAGTGAATGATTTGAAGAGTTTGACAGAAGGAAATCCATGAACAAATGGAGCTGAAGTCTGAGCCTCGATGAAACTGGAATAACATTAGAAACGTTCCACATGAACCAAACACACGGACAAATGGACTTTTTAGAAATGTCTTTGAAATGTCGAGGAGTCCAGACGCTCAAACCCAGTTCCTCGGGTCAGATTCCGCGCGGCGTTTGGGCGTGACCGCGATGCGTTTCTGAAGAGCGGAGTCACCGAACTCAACTGTTTACATAAACCAAAAGCACAAACTGTGAAAGACACATGTGACGTTTTCTAATTAAGAAGAGTCACCTGGGAGGCGACGGAGGTGAGTCAGCGGCCGAGGCCCAGGAGGCGAGGCCCAGGAGGCGAGGCCCAGCCCAAACCTGACCCAGTAATGACTCATCGAGCAAACACTGAACTCCAACCGCCACAAACACTAATGTGGAACTTTGTGGAAGCGTCAAAAATCCTCGTTCCCTTCACTGACCGCGCTCCTGAGGGACATCTGACGAAGGCCCAAAGTCACTTCTGTCAGAAAAACTGCCCCGCCTCCTTCTCCCGCTCAGCTTTGTGTTTTACAAACTAAGACTTTCAACATTCTACATCTAAAATGTCAGAAGAAGCAGTATTTCACCGTGACTCCAGGCTACATACTCCGGACCCCACTTTGGGAACCCCTGCTGTAGATTAGTTCCATTTCAAGTCTATTTGTACAGAATGGAAGTGATGGGCGGAGCCAGGAGTAAATCTCTGGCTCTGATTCGTCTCGTTTCTGAACAAACGAGTGATTAAATGGAAAAGTCTGTAAACATTCACATTTCTCCGTGTTTTTCTGTTTCAAAACTCAATAAATGTTTTTATTTATTGAGTGAAAAACATGTCATCCCGCACTCTCATTCATCCTGGCCTATTGTACATGTTTTTAGTGGGAGGTGAAACCTACGCAGACACGGGGAGAACACGCAAACTCCACAGAAAGGCCTCGTCCAGGTGGGAATCGAAACCCGGGACCTTCTAACCACCGTGCCCCCACATCAGACAGGACTTAGACCCTTCAAATCAATCGATCTCCAAACATCAAACCTTCAGGTCGATAAAAGCTCCAGCAGAAACAGACAAACTCTTTATCGGGAACCTTCGACCTGCAGCGTCTCCCCTTGAACTAAACTCAATGCCTTCGAGCAACGCATTTTGGGCCAAACCACTTTAAAGCATCGAAAGCAAGAACATAAACAAATAATACAGATATGACTCAGTCCAGGGACGGCCTCGAAGGGAGGGACCTTTCACATTCTTCTCTGAATTTTTGGCACAATTTTTTTACACAATTTGTCTGACTTTTTTTGTGAATGTTTCCCCCATTTCTCCAAAAAAAAAAAGAAAATAAAATCCCCTAATTTATTTTAGCATTTTCCCAAAATGTTCCCTTATTTTTGCACATTTTTATGACTATTATTTTACCTATTTTCTCTCGTTTTTCTCCCTAATCCCTCCAATGTTTAACCTTTCATTCCCTGACTTTCCCCAAAATGATTCCCCATTTTTCACACATTCCTTGACATTGGAGACGAACCTGATCTTGTAAAAGTGCACGTTATTGTTCTGTTTTCTGTTAGTATCGGTATCGGACAAAGTATCGTTCAGGTGCTCAGCTCTATGGGTGAGTTTCTGCTTTCACCGTATTCCCCTCAGGGCTTGGACTTTGAGCACAGAGAAAGTCTCAAATGTAAAAGCCTCTGAGGAGCTGGGAGGGGTCGGAGAGTTAAAGGTAAAGGTCGGAACAATCTGCTGTAAACCATTTCCTAAATCCACTCATGTGTCTTCACTCACCGCGTTTGGACCGCAGTCCTGTCCGCAGACTCAGTCCCTGGTCTGGTCTTTGGCGTGAGGTCTCTGTGGAGGTCTCTGTGGAGGTCTCTGTGGAGGTCTCTGTGGAGGTCTCTGTGGAGGTCTCTGTGGAGGTCTCTGTGGAGGTTCTCGACCCGTTACGAGTGTGCGCGTGGGTTCTGCCCGTGTCGCTGCAGGAGTGTCCTCCTCCGCTGTCGCCGAGACTGTGAGTGAAGCCGAGTTCCAAACCCAGGACTAAAGCCGGTCTGAGCCGGAGGAACAGGTCCGACCGGCAGGAGCCACGGCCCAAAGAGGCCCTTACAACATCCGCCACCGCAATCCAACTGCAGCAACACAATTACCACACACACTTTAATAAATCACACGCCACTTCCCCACGGGGACAGTGAAGTAAACAAACACACACACACACACACACACACACACACACACTTTAATAAATCACACGCCACTTCCCTACGGGGACAGTGAAGTAAACAAACACACACAATAAACACACACACACACACACACACACACACACACACACTGACTCAGGCTCCTCTGTATATACTGTGCACGTGCAGCCAAAACAAAGCGCACGTGCTGAAACCAGCGCGGCCCCAGAGCACCCTGACCGGGGTGGGGGGCACTCCCGTTCCACGAGTGCCCCCCCGTAGACCCGGGCCCGGCGGAAACACGTGCTTTTGTAAAAACGCCTGAAGGACTGAATATGCTTCGGCCCTCGTCCATCAAAGTGCACGTGAAGCTCCTCCTCTCCGGTGCACGTGGAGGTTAAAGATGGACGACTCAAACGGCCGCGTTAGGGGGCGGAGTGTCTGCCCCCGAAATCATCCATTTGACATTAGCCTTTATGAAAAACTATCTCTATAAAAACACAAGAAGCACATAATAAATAAACTAATAGTAATATTATTATCATTCGTTTAGTTTATTTGTTTATTTGAGCAGCTCTGCTCAAAAGGAGTGAGCTGAAGCATTAAATATTCTATAAAGGCTATTATGATGAGAGAAACATAAACAACCGTATCAATAAGAGAAATTATCAATGGTATTAATATTGATTAAATCAAATCGATATTAATGATAATTCATCATTTCAATCAATATTGTGAATTCATTTGTATTTGTTTGAAAAACATTAAATAAATATTCATCAGTTTGTTAAATCTATTGCGGCTCTTTGAGACTTTTGTTTGAAATGGCTCTTTTGATGTTGTGGGTTAGAGTTATTACATTATGTACAAACTACTAACACACATTATTGTGTATTTAACACAAAAGTTATTACAGATTGTTACAGACGGTAAAATAAAGTGACAGTTCTTTTAAACGGTTTCCTTCATTAGGCCTGAAGCGCTTTATATGAAGGAACCCCTTCACACAGAGGGGGAAGTGTCTTGCCCAAGGACACAGCGACAGTGTGCATTCAGGAGCGAGTTGCAATTTCCCACTTTACAAACGTACCGTTGATTTATTTTAACGTGAACATGATTTTAATGAACTCATCGCGTTATTTAAATGTGAATAAATGATGAATTCCCTCATAATGAAGCGTTTGTGTTCAGACGCAGCAGCTGAACGTTCTTCTTCTCTTCTTTCTGATCACAGACCTGGTCCTGGTCCTGGTCCTGGTCCTGGTCCTGGTCCTGGTCCTGGACCTGGTCCAGCTCTGCATAAAAACTAATGATTAATAATGAAACAGCTGATGACGGACTCGGATCAGAATGTCACTGTGGAGGATAATCCCTGGACGAGTGAGACCCGCCCAGCGCCGCCGCGGTAGTAACAGGTGTCTCCACAAATATCACAATATCACACACTTCAGAGCAGTAGCAGTAGTAGTAATAGTAATAGTAATAGTAGTAGTAGTAGTAATAGTAATAGTAATAGTAGTAGTAGTAGTAGTAGTAATAGTAATAGTAGTAGAGTAAATAGTGTTTTAGTAATGCGTCAGTGAAAGTGTGATTCTCAGGTTCAGCCCAGAGTGACGGGCGTGACATAATACTTCACTCATGAGCCATAAGAGTACTTTTACATAATACTTCACACATGAGCCATAAGAGTACTTTTACATAATACTTCACTCATGAGCCATACGAGTACTTTTACATAATACTTCACTCATGAGCCATAAGAGTACTTTTACATAATACTTCACTCATGAGCCATACGAGTACTTTTACATAATACTTTTACTTTTACGAGTATTTCAAATGAAAACATGAAAAGTGCAGAAGTATCCCTGTATTTACGACATAAACACATTATACTACAGCGGAGAGCGGGGCTGTTTGTCACATTGCTTTTTAATCATAATAATAGTAATAATAGTATTAATAATAATAATAATAATAATGTATTAATGTATGGATCACAGCTGACCCTTCTCACCCTGGACACGGACTATTCACCCCCCTCCCCTCAGGCAGGAGGCTACGGTCTATCCAGACCCAGACCTCCCGCCATCAGACTCATGAACAAAAACAAGTCTCTGTAGCTCAGTCACAGACTCATGGATGTTTCTGCTGCTGTTGGTGAGTCCACACTTAGACCCGCTGCTTCACTCATCACTTTATATCACATCTACACATCTGTAAATACAATCCCGCTGTTGTTCATTGTCAAACTGTTGTTGTCTTACCACACGTCACTTTATTTTATCTTATTTATTTAATATGTTTTATGCCCTTATAGCCTTATAGTTTAACGTTCTTAGCTTATTTTTTATCTTAATTCTGTGTTATATGTTTTATGTCGCACGTTTGCACCGAGACAAAATCCTAGTTCTGTGACCCTTTTCTCAAACCTTGGCAATAAACCCTATTCTGATTCTGATTCTGATTCTGATTCTCTGTAGACCCACCCGCCTCTGGCCCATAGTAGCTGGGATTAACCAGGCGTTTGTGTTCGTGGCTCTGACGTGTCGCGCTGCGTTCGAGGGGAATGTGGTCCGTCTTCATTCCTCTGACTCAGATCTGGGTTTGTGTCAGAGACTAAAACATGTAAAACGTTAAAACCTTCCGTGTGGACGTTTCACACGTCAAAGGACAAACTGGCGTTTACAAAAACACGCTACACGTGGAACCGGCCGCTGCTCAGGAGTAAAACCCGTGTTTTAAAAAAAGCTAACGCTCATTTCTCCGCCTCTGGAGTTTACGTTAGCGCCGATGTTTACTCTTCTGCTTCATTAGCCCCGGTTTATTCACCTCTGATCCACCTCTGATCTCAGCATTTCGTCTGTTTGTAATCAGTCATGTGACTTTGGTTGTTATGGCGACAACTTAAGACTCATCTGTTTACACAGGCTTTCTACAGCCAATAGAACGGACTCTATGAATGCTTCTGTTTTTTATTGTTTGTGTTTTGTTGTTGTCCACTGAAAAGCACTGTGTGACCTCTGTCTGTGAAAAGCGCTATATAGATAAAGATTACTTACTTACGTACATGTTGAATACTTTAGAATATTATGCAGTACTACAACATGGACCAATATCTCTACTCAGGATGAAAATGAAAGGCGACTGACTGACAGCATTTGTATGTCCTTGTAATCATTGCTCAAGAAGAAAAGAGTCTTCAGAGAGTCTCCAGAGACACACGTTTATGTGAAGAAACCAGTGAGTCAGTGTTTAAGACGTTAGCATGCTACCGGTTAGCATTTAGCTTCAACAGCTCAGCTCTGAACCACAAACATCGAGCCTTGGACACAACATGTGCCAGAGGTCAGAGCTGTTCCTGTAGGATTTCCTCAGTGTTCATACATGTGAGCCACACGTGTGTTTATCGTGTTGACAGCTGCTAACCGGTAGCATGCTAACGTCTTGAGCAGCTTAAACACCGGTCTGAGACTCTGTTGACGTGACAAACTGTAAAATCCCAGAGAAAGGTTTTCTGATTCCCTCTGTGATGCGTTCATTTAGTCTTCAGAGTGAAGCAGATCTTTAGTAAATCCTGCTGTAGCTCGACAGGCAGAGCTGCTGCGTCTGTGCTTGTTATATCACATATACGTGTTTTAACTGTGATCTTCATGAACAATCATTACGAGGACATAAACATGTCACTGTCAATCAGTCATCTTTCCTTTATATCCTGAGTAGATATTGTCCCATGTTGCAGTACTGCATAATTATACTTCGGTATTCAAAATGGCCGCCGGAACTATGCGTGATGTAATTGGAAACGCATGTATATGTACAGTATACTGTTTTATCAGTAAACTTTACAAACTTATGGTATTATATTTAAATGAATTAAAACAAGACGGTGCACTTTTTCTGTCAAATGATTTTACACAAAAATGCAACAAAGCTCGGTTTTGTAGGTCTTAGCTTTCAAATGAGGCGTTACTCTGGCCTATAGGCTCTAAGCTCCAGTCGAGAAGCTTTTAGATTGAGGTAAAGCTAAACTGGAGAAAATGGGCCGACCAGATGAAGATCCTTCACACGGCTGATGATAAAATACTTAAACATAGAGACTTTAATCTGTGGCTTTTGTTTTGTTTTGTTTTGTTTTGTTTTGTTTTGTTTTGTTTTGTTTGTTCACTTGTCTCAGACTCTCAGGCCTTTTCCTGCCACAGTGGCTCAGAGTAAAGCAGGTCTGTGTAACCTAAAGGCCACAGGTTCGAGTCCCTCCTCAGACAAGTGCGTGACGTCACCGTGTCCTTGGGCAAGACACTTAACCCACATTACAGATGAGTGTGAGTGAGAGGCAGCTGTGGCTACAATAGTGGTCTGTAGCAGAAAGGGAGAGGTGTTCTCAGAGAATTGGCCTCATCGTACAGTTTTGATCATTGTCTTGTTATTATTGGACCGAATTGTGTTTTAGTCGGCGGTGGAAAAAGTCTCAGACTCGGGAGGAACGTTTTTTTTTTTTTTATTTTATTATTTTTTATACACATGTGAAGGAAGAGTATTATTCATGTTACATCGTGTATAATAAACATGGATTTTAAACCCACCCCCCACCCCCTCGAAAAACAAAACACAGAAAAACATCTAAATAAATAAATATAACACGACAACAACAAACGCAACCGGCAATGACAAAATCTCAAAGGCCTCGTTTTCAGTCTCCTGTGTGAGTCTGGCGGGGGTAAATCTGTGAAGCATTTGAAAAAGTTTGGAAGTAAGTGGGGCAGATTGCGGTAAAAAATTTAAGGGCGAATATGAGAGAAGAAGAAAAAAAAGGAAAAAAATGGATTAAAGAAAAGAATAAAGACATAGGACCTTTCAAATGGGGTGCATGATCCTCAGATTCCCCCAGGAAGGTCTAAAAAGGGTGTCCAGGTGATTTTGAAAACGTCCCGTCTTTGTTTGAGTCTATACGTCACCCTTACTGTTGTCCCATCCGCCTCTGGGACCGCCCGCTCTCACAGGCTCCACACTCACACACAGCAGAGGGGAAGTGCTTTGCTCAAGGGCACAGCAACGTCACGCACTTGTGGGAGCAGGGACTCGAACCAGCAGCCGTTTGGTCGTAAGAACCCGCTTTACCGTCGTGGTCAGAGGCTGAGACAGAAACGATATAATGTGTTGAAATAAATTCAAAATGTATTAATTATTACATTATTGTCTGAATTTATTACATTTGAGAAAAAAGCTCCTCATGTCGAGCAATGACATAATAATGATTGTATTAATATATATATATATATATATATATATATATATATATATATTAAAGGCCGGTAGATACGTGATGAGTTCTTAGGACGTGAGCGAGGCCTGACGAGCTGAAGCTGTTGCTCAATCTCTGGTTTAAACTCTGAAACACGACAGGTATGAGACAGAGAGTGTGCGTGTGTGTGTGTGTGAGTGTGTGTGTGTGTGTGTGTGTGTGTGTGTGCGTGTGTGTGTGTGTGTGTGTGTGTGAGGCAGGTATTCAGACCAGCTCAGGAATTCTCACAAAACAGGAACTAAGGCGCTGAATAATCCGCCAGCTCCGACTTCTGATAAAAGCTCGTTTTACAGAAAGACTTTGAGGATCAGACCAGCGTTCATTCATCCACTCAAATACTTAGTCTTAATTTAGTCAAAGTGATATTTTTGACGACGAAAAATGGACTAAAACTAAATAAAATATTTTTCATGAGACTAAAACGTCCAGATATTTTTGTCGAATAAAATAAGACTAAATAAAAATGAAAAGGAGAGACTGAAATCATCCAGACTTCTATTGAGTCTGAAAGAGCCTCAGATCATCTAAATCCACGGCCAAAGGAGCAGCTCCATGAAGGACCTTGAGGAAATAAGATTTTAATAAATATTATAAATGCAAAGACTTATCATTGTAAATTGACTTGCAATTTTAGTCGACTAAAACTAGACTACAATTGAAGATTTTTTTTTTGACCAAATCTCGACATTTTCGTCTAAAGACTAAAACTGAATTAAAACGTGTCTGACTCGATCTGCTCGGTCCATCGTGATTATTCTCCCCCACTGCTCGAGCGTGTCAGTGCCGCTCGTACACGCTGGTTACATCATCCTTTCCCATACCACTAAAAACATGTACAATAGATGAATCCTCCATCCAGATGTTTCTGACCACCAGCCAGGCTCCACATTATGGTTGCCCTGATCCCTCTGATTAATCTAACGTTTGCTGATCTTTAGAAACTATAAATGCATGGACTTGTTTTGAAATGGCCTGAAAAAGCACCGTCTGGACAAACGTTTGAAGACCCTTTGGAGCAGGTAAACGGTGATCTGACGCCGAGGCTGAAAAGACAGAAGTGTGGAGCATTGCCTCATCGTCTCGGCTCGGGCCTGAGTTCTCCGCTGACATGAGAGGAATGTGAGGATGTGACAAGAGTCGGGTCTTTCAAAGGAGATCAGATAAAGCTCTACTCTGAGCCGTTGGGCCGGTCCACTCTGTTCTTCATCTCGGACAGAAACCATGGACTGAGCCGAACAGGTCCTGGGTGACGGGTCAGACAAAAAGCGGTTCAGAAGCCCCTTATGAGAGACCAACAGGCCCGGTTAGAACCATGAGGCCGTCCTTCTGTGGACCCACCACCTGCAGGGGGCGCTATAGGGGCTGGAGCAGCTCCAACAGCTGCCCCCACGACCCGGCAACGGACAAGTGGAAGAACATGGATGGATCTCAACAAGGTTCAAGTAGAACTTGAATCTGCAACAAGAAGAACAGGGAGCGGGACAATAAACGCAAACCTTTTATTGAAAACGATTAAAGTGAAATTGTTCCTGCTTTGTACGAGACAGTTGTTCAAATAACAGTTTGTCAGTTTGGTCTGTGTTAAAATAACAGGTTCTCTTTTGCTCATGAGGCAAATCAAAATGTGGGGAAGCAGGAGGCAGACTCACAAGTTCCCATTGTAGCCGAAATGTATTTCACCGTAAATCAATCAATCTTTATTTGTAAAGCGTTTTTCATACATTGCATGTAACACAAAGTGCTTTACACAAGACAAAGGAGTGCTCTTGGGATGTCTTATCGTCACTTCTTCTGCGCAGTCTGACTCCTGGTTTCCAAACACTGCCCCCCAGTGGATCAGCCGTAAATACGACATGGGACAGCAACAAAATGTCCGCCCAATTCAAATGAACCTCAAAGCACAGATTACAGCAACAGTTTTATATATAATCACTAAAGCCTAATATGACAAATATGTATATTAATAATTCCACACCATCCATCTTCTTCCACTTGTCCGTTGCCGGGTCGTGGGGGCCGTTGGAGCTGCACCAGCCCCTATAGCGCCCCCTGCAGGTGGTGGGTCCACAGAAGGACGACCTCATGGTTCTAACCGGGCCTGTTGGTCTCTCATAAGTGGCTTCTGATCATATAATATACGAGTTGATTTGATTGATGACTTTTAGGTGGAACACAGGCTCTGACTGTCACAGCCTCAGCCGTGAGAGGCTCTGCTTAAGCAGCTCAACAACCCGGACATGATCGAACGTTTGCATCAGGACAAAGTCAGGACAGAAAACCACCTTTGTGGTCCTAAACTTATATCAGCTGCAAAAACAGCCCGTTTCAGTTTGAATTGTTGTTTTCAATATAAGATTTACTCAGTTTGTCTCACTCCCTTTTCTTCTTGTTGCAGACTGAAGTCTAACATTTGCAGAAGAATTATTTGAGTGTTTCCTGAAACATACCGTCGCCTCACGCCCTTAAAAGTATCTCTATGTGATTCAAGTTCCTGCAGATGCTGATGCAGTTTCAGCCTTAAAAGAACATTCTTCAAATACATCTAAACATGTCACACTGACAGGAAGTGCCCAAACTTAGACAGAGGAATGAGGAGGCGGAGCCACGGCATGCCTCACTGACGATTCCTCAGGAACTAATGGATCATCATCAACCTGGAATGTCCCAACTCAACAGGAGAAGCAAATGTTATTTACAAACCTGACACGTTCATCCTATGGTTCTGAATATCTCCACTTTGAGTCATGTGACCTTATGTCAGGTATGGTTTGATGTAAAGGGTTTTTGAACTCGCCACGAGGGCCGGATTAGGCCTAGAATTGGTTTGTTTCAAACAAGTACAATTCCAAATAGACTGTTTGCCTAAACCAGCCTTTCCCAAAGGAACATTGCAGCCCCTAATCGGCCCAAGAGTCTCTCAGCAAAACAAAAGCACCGTCTTACTCATTAGTTCAGCTTTCTTTCTGCCTATTAACAGACTAAACACTTACAATGTGTGTATTTAATTATATTCTTGTAATGTTGCAAGTGCCTGCTGAACTAATCAATGAGACGAGCCGTGTGCTTTTATTTTGGTGTTCTGTATCGAAACAGGAAGTCACTTCTCATTATGAAGCTATGCACAGGGTAAATTATCAGTGATCAGCTCGTTAGGACTTAGAACTACAAAGATGTTTTAACCACAGGGGAGGCCGTTATAGAGCGACTGAGCTGAACTCCCTGTGGTCTTTATCTGAGCCTTAGTGTTGCTGACGAAGCCTTTTGGATGAAGAAACAGTCGACACTTCAACTACAGAGTACGGACGACGACTCAAGAACCTTCATATAATGAGTTTCTGCTAAAAGCACTACGACGCATTCACCAGACTCATGTTACAGTTTGTCTTTGTGTGGGTCCATATCAAATAAATACAAAATAAATCGTTACCCAAAAAGAGTTCTATGTAAATGTACAACGTCTTCTCACATCAGGAAAACATCAGGCGCAGAACCTTTAGGCTTTTCTACAGAATCATTTTAAACCGGCCGTTTGCTCAGTAATGACATTTAAGGCCTTGATTTTGGCACAGTTTATGTAATTCTCTGAGGAGCTTAATTTTTATTCCTGCTCCTCACAAACAAACGTGAACATTTGAGCCACAGTTTGTGTCTCATGGACTAGTTTCAGTCAGAGATGATACGACTTAAATAAACACCGTGTGGTTCATCTTCATGCCAGTCTGTCGTACGTCACACATTCCTCAGACACAGACTCGGGCTTCATTAAAAAAAACTGTTTATTTACACAAGTACAGAGAGAGGCAGGCAGGGGGCGCTGTGGGCTCACGATATCACCATGGGGTTGTCCTTGTGCGGAGACAGAGGCTCTTTGCGCTGTAGCTTTGGGGACTCTCTGGAAACACAAGAGAAAAACCTTCAGGTGGATGAAGGCGGAGTAGTAAGGTTTCTCTGCACTGGTTATGAAGCAGCTGCTGCCAGATGTTGTTACTACCACGACTATTTCTATAAAGGCTCCAGAGTCCATTTGTTTCTGAAGCCGCCAAGTTATTTTTCCCCAAACATAAACTGACCAATGTTCACTTGTACTGGAGTAACCTCTGAGCTGTAGTATCTGTACTTGTACTGCAGTAATCCTTGTACTTGTACTGCAGTAATGAAACTCTCTGTGTGTGGACTGACCTGCTGAAGCTGAAGCTCTTCCACAGTCCGCTGAGCGTGGTCTGGCCTCCTGGGTGGTTCTCGTTGTTCAGGGAGGCTTTGGGGAGACTGGACCTCCTCTTGAGGCCGCTGGCTCGAGCCGGGCCCAGAGCGCGGCTTCTCCGAGTCTGAGCCGCGCTCGGCCGAGATAAACCGGCCTGAAGACGAGGACAGAGAAGAAACAACAGTTACAGGCTTGAGCTCAAAGCCGGTTTGGGACCTTCTACAATATATTAGTAACATTATTGGTTTCTCATAATTCATGTCATGCAAGAACATCTTCAAACATCTTTTTAAAGCTTCGTATGGCCTTGGTTAAAACTGCTCCAAAACCTGGGCCTAATCCTGGACTCTCATTTATCTCAAAGTCCCATCAAAAAGATCAGAAGAACAGAGACGTTTACAGTTCATGCAGAAAACGTATTTATGCAGCAATTATTTTTTTCCTCATCTCACTGTTTAACCTTCTGGTCACAGAAAGTGGAGGAGGCAGAGGTTAAACTTTTAGTAATTTAAAATGAATGTATAAATGTTGGAACGACCGAGCTCCTGATGTTCTCAGAGGTTCCACTTCGATCTGTGGCTCCATCACACGAGGAGCTGCTCATGGAAATGTGAAAGTGCCCTTTGGACGGTCGGCCTTTACTGTCCCGGAGCTAAACTCTGGAAGTCCTCGTCTCCTGAGCTGAAACATTAGGTCTGGGGGCTTTGAAAAATGAACTATTTTGGCTGGGTTTGCAAAAAAAAAAGTGTCGATCTCAGTCAAATGCAGACTTCAGTGACGTTGCGATATATTGTGGCTTCTTGCGATACGGATATTGCATCACCCAATATCGCGATACGATATTTTTGGCGATATATTGTGCAGCCCTAAAGTGCAACTTAAAATGTAAAAATGTACATTGTTTTCAGCAAAATCGGGCCTTTTAGCGACAACCCCAAACATTTCCCATGAACTCCTGGCAGGACTAGATAACGCGGCGGAGGGAGACGACGCTCTGGAGGACGAGCTGCAGGTGGTTCATCGAGAGGATGAGCTCACCTTGATCGAGGGAGCGCCGGGTTTTTTCTCCGTGAGGCTGATCTCCGCTTTGTCAAAATTCTAAAAAGATATTACAAACAAATATATTTGAAACAGATTTACATTCGACACTGGAAACGTTTTGGAAAATACTTGAGGTCTGCACAAAATGAACATGAACTCGATATATTCCGTGAACATGTGTGAACTCACGATGAAGCGATGCTGACTGGAGGAGAGCGGCCCCTCCCTGTCCGACGGAGGAGAGGAGCAGGGGGGTGCAGAGGCCTGGGAGAAGTAAGCGCTGTCCTGAGAGGGGGGAGAGTCCGGCTGCTCCTCTGCAGAACTGACCGACACAAAGACATGAACATCACGTGGAGTCACAGCTTCAGTCATGCTTCATCTTCAGCGTGGTCTTTCTGGTTTACCGCTCCAAGCTTCTCCCACAGCTAAATCTAACATTAAATAAACTTATTCCGATACCATTACTTTAACGATAACGTGTCCAATACTCAAATATTTATAGTCTAGAACCGGAAAAATTATGTGCGGAAGATCTGCACATTCACAAGACCAAGGATCATCTCCAATGTCAAGAAATTGGGGCAAAATTAAGGCAAACTGGTCCATCAAAACTTGGATCTAAAAGTTTATTTTGTCAGTTCCTGCTTCCGATACTTTAACTGTTACTCGTTTAACGGTACCCAGCCCTAAAGAAGGAGAAGCTAAGAGTAGTAATATCGATACCCTAACTGTAGAATGGAGTCGGCCTCACCTGGGCAGGAGTGGACTGTGAGGCCGTGGTCCTGGGTCAGTCTGGACGTTCTCCTTCTTAAACCTGAACCTCCTGAGCGCAGACAGACCAGAGGAACGCTGTGACTCCGCGGAGGCCGAGCTCGACCAGTGGAAGAGCTTCAGACCGCGACTGCTGCCACCGGGGGACGCTGGAGGACTGTGCTCCTCTGATGATGGAGTAGTGTCTTCTGTGGGTTGCCGTGGAGACGCTGGAGGAGGAGGAGTGTTCTCTGATGGTGGAGATGGAGTAGTAGTGTTTTTTGCAGGTTCCTGAGGAGACACTGAAGGAGAGGGGCTGGGAGTGTCCACAGAAGGAGCGTCCGGATCGTCGCTGTCCGCAGCCTCTGGGCTCACACTCCTGCGAGGAAGAGGAGGAGGAGGAGCTGCAGGAGGAGGAGCTGCAGGAGGAGCTGAGGTCAATGAGGGCTGAGGGTCCGAGGAGGAGGAGCTGAAAAACCTGGAGAGTAAAACACAAGAGGCTTAATTATGCAGCTCATCAGAAGGAGAATAAGGCATTTATTTACTGTGATCCACTTTAGATTAAGGCCCGACGCTGCAGGAGATATCAGTGTGAAACTTCACTCATAGATGAAGCAACAATATGAGCAAAAAATGATCTGCAAGTTTTCTGTCATTTTCTGTTTTCATATAAAAATACAACAATTGCAGCAGCAAATTCAAAATAAGGAGCTTGGTTCGCGTTGCAGTAAGTCAGACCTGTTCCCGGTGCGTGTTGGTCTCCACAGGGCTGCCCTTTGTCACCGGTTCTGTTCATTACTTTCATGGACAGAATTTCTAGGTGCAGCCGGGGGCCGGAGGGTGTCCGGTTTGGGAACCTCAGAATCTCATCTCTGCTGTTTGCAGACGATGTTGTTCTGTTGGCTTCATCAAACCAGGACCTTCAGCTGCACTGGGGCGGTTTGCAGCTGAGTGTGAAGCTGCCGGGATGAGGATCAGCACCTCCAAATCTGAGGCCATGGTTCTCCTCCCCCTCTTCAGGTCGGTGGGGAGTCCTCGCCTCAAGTGGAGGAGTTCAAGTATCTCGGGGTCGTGTTCTCAGTGAGGGACGGATGGAGCGTGAGATGGATAGACGGATCGGTGCGGCGTCAGCAGTGATGCGGTCGCTGTATCGGACTGTTGTGGTGAAGAGGGAGCTGAGTCTGAGGCAAAGCTCTCGATTTACCGATCGATCTACGTTCCCACCCTCACCTATGGTCACCCCACCCTCACCTATGGTCATCCCACCCTCACCTATGGTCATCCCACCCTCACCTATGGTCATCCCACCCTCACCTATGGTCATGAGATCTGGGTCATGACCGAAAGGACAAGATCGCGAATACAAGCGGCCGAAATGTGTTTCCTTCACAGGGTGGCTGGGGGAGGAGCTCAGTTACCCGGGAGGAGCTCGGAGTAGAGTCGCTGCTCCTTCATGTCAAGAGGAGCCAGCTGAGGTGGCTAGGGCATCTGTTCCGGATGCCTCCTGGTCGCCTCCCTCGGGAGGTGCTCCAGGCATGTCCTATTGGGAGGAGGCCTCGTGGAAGGCCCAGGACACGCTGGTGGGACTATGTCTCCGAGCTGGCCTGGTGTGGCCTCGGGGTCCCCCCAGAACAGCTGGAGGAGGTGTGCGTGGATCGGGAAGTCTGGGCATCTCTGCTGAGACTGCTGCCCCCGCGACCCGGCCCCGGATAAAGCGGAACAAAATGGATGGATGTGTGGTTTTATTTTGTGACATATTAGCTTCAATCGTTTGTACAGGTAGCAGGAAGTCACATTTAATGCCGTTTATGTCATTTTAAAGCCCAAATACTAAAGTTAGTGCATGTGTCTTATCAAAAGATTTGCAAACATTCCATCGAACAGAGGAATGATGAGAAACGCTGTTATCCAGAAGCAAATTAGACACGACAGGAAAATCTTAAAGAAAAATAGTGAATATGTCTCACACTTGAGGTACAATGGAGGTACTCGGTCTCAGACCCACCTGCTGCACGTGGCCGCTCCCGGCGCTCGCCCGTCCTCGTTGCGTCTCTGGAGTAACGTGGAGAATCTGTTCCTGGGAGCGCTGGGTCTGACGGAGGCAAAGGAGGAGGCGGAGGGAGGAGGCTCAGATCTGGGACGCTTCTGTTCCGACGGCGAGTACTGCAGGAACATGTCCTGGTCCGACAGAGGGGAGTCTGAGGGAAACGAGAGGTCGACAGAGATTAATAGATTTTAGGAGCCATAATGTAAAAACCAGTCACAGAGGTCACAGTCCAAAATAGGTTCTCGTTTTCCATGAAGTGGCTGGAGGAGAAGTGCCACTGGAGAACTTTGTGGAAAACTAGACAGAAGGGCATTTCATAGATTTACATTTGTGGATAAAGAATTTACCAAGAATAATTAATAAAAGTTCATGTTTCTTCTCTTTTCTTAGGATTCCAAATATAATGTCCTTTTTAGTGAAATCTTGTAAAAGAGGAACTTTGGAGATGAGCCAAAAATAAACATCCTCCCAGAAAGCTAAGCTGTGGAGACATTCACAGAAAAGGTGGTCAATACCAGAAAACCCTTATGGTGCGTTCAAGGCAACTGGTAACTTGAAAATAAAGACTTACTCCCTCAGAGCGTTTCAGTGGATTAAACCCATATGTAAAACAGCTAATGCTACAACAGTTAGCTGATAAAATGCAAACATAGAATTCAAAATATGCTAAATAACTAAAGTGACTTCATTGATGCAGTGGTTTTGTTTTATCATTAACACGTTACTGTCTTCATCTTGTATCTGAAGTCGGAGCTCTCTGGAGGTCTCCAAGTTTAAGTTTTTACGAGTTCGAACGGTTTCAAGGCATTTTTTCCAAGTGGGAGGTCGGAAATGTACCAGTTAGTCGCCTGGAACGTACGTTAGTTTGGTAAATGAGGAGAGCGGGAACAGGATTGATGAATAATCAAGCATTTAAACAAATGTGTCAAACATTTAGACTTCCAGACTTCACTTTAACGTAAACAACACATAAAGTCTGTTGCTGTATTTGTTTCATGATCAAAAATAAGTTTGCAGAGATTAAAAGTAACTCGTCAGATGTGTGATCTTAAACGGCGAGAGCCAAAGCTGTTCAGAATCAGATATCGGCGCTTCCCTAATTACTACATTTTTGTAGCGGGACCACATTACACCGGTTTTAGAGTCGCTGCATTGGCTCCCCGTGTGTTTCAGGATCGATTTTAAAGTTATTTTAATGGTTTTTAAATGTCTTAATGGTCTTGGTCCTTCTTATCTTTCAGAACTGCTTTTACCATATGAGCCTTCGCGGTCCCTGCGCTCCTCCGGCAGGGTCTCCTAGTTATTCCTAAAGTCAACAGAAAGACTCACGGCGAGGCATCTTTCCAATATTACGGCCCTCGCCTCTGGAACGACCTGAGGAGGAGCTCAGGACCACAGAGAACGTTCATGTGTTTAAGAGCAGCTCAAGACCCGCCTTTTTAGCTTAGCTTTAACTGACATCTATTTATTTAGAACTAATGAGATATTTTATTAATGTATTTATATGTATTGTTTTAAATGTTGTAATCTGTAAAGCACTTTGTGATACCTTTCGGTATGAAAAGAGCTTTATAAAGTTTGACTGATTGATTTAGATATTTTTCTGGCACTACAGCGACTAATTATTCTGAATCTAATCATTTCGGCCGTGATTTATTTGTCATTTATTTCAAGTTCTTTTTATTTCAGTTTGAATCCGATTCAAGGCTTTGTGTTTGTAAACCTACCTATTCCGCTACTTCTAATGATTCTATTTTTTTAATCCTTATTAAGTATCGCGAGTAAACCGAGCTCCAGTGTTTGGCATCACGAGTGTTTTTAGTCCTCACCTTGTCTGGGCCGTTTGCCCAGCAGCCACAGAGGAGCCACGCTCACCACTCGGTGCTTCCCCCTGGTGGAGGCTCGGGGCTCCGCGGGGGGAGAGGGAGGAGGGGACGCGGCTGTAGGGGGCGCTGTGGAGCGGCCTCTGCTCCAGATACTGGAGCTGGTACAACGGAGGGAGGAGGGGGAGTCGCTCCAGCTGCGGCTGCGCGGCTTCAGCGGCTGCAGAGACAACGGAGGTCATTTATTTACGGTTTTAGACATTTGCTTCACATTCTGTTTTTAACACCTTTGTGACACTTCGAGATGCAGAAATACACATTTATTATCTCTACAACGTCAGATTAAACACAGAAATCAGGTACAATTTGGATATTTAAAAAAAGAATTTGACAAATTGGGCGACTTCAGAGCAAACGTGACAAAACATGTACAATAGAACATGCAGTCCAAAGTGTTTTTTATTTTTAATTTTCTTTAAATGAATTTATGGCATGAATGCAGATTTAAGGGCAGCCTCCATCTCTGGGGAAATAACCCGCAGAATGACCTTAGCTTGAGGAGCGTCGGGACTGAAGTCGTCGATCGCCTCCAGAGTGTTGAGGTCCAGGTTTCCCAGCGCCATCTGCAAACCCTTCTCGTCCCCGAGGTGTCTGTCGCCGCGGTCAAGGCTCAAACTGCAGTTTAGTTTGTTCCTCAACGTCTTAGTTTTGACATCGGAGTAAACAACAAACTAAATTCTCTTTTTACGATGTTTATTTCATGATTTCGTCTGAAGTAACTCCAACATGGCAACCCTCCGCCATATTTCACAAATACCCACATGTTTGGCATCCACATGACGCACAGAACCTGGTCAAACCGGTCCAATATTTAGATTTCGTCGCTAGGACAGGGTACTGCTAAACAATAGTCGGGGATCAGAAAAAGGTTTTGGTTCTACCGGCAACGAAAAGAATGTATCGAAAGCAGATACTGAAAAACCCTCTTCTCTCTTTAGATCCAGGTTTTGATGCCGTTGGTCCAGGGACAGCGTTACAGGAAGTGGCTTGACTGTTTCAGCTCAAATAAATGTGTTTTTTCCCCCATTTATTTTTTACACAATTTCTTTGCATTTTCCCCCCAATTTTTATTACTAATATTTTCACTATTTCCCCCATTTATTCCTTTTACACAATTTATAGGCAAGGCAACTTTATTTATACCGCGCATTTCATACACAAGGCAACTCAATGCGCCTATCCCAATTTCCCCCCATTTTTTCCAATCGTTCCCCATCTTGACATTGGCGATGAACCCGATATTGTTAAAGGACAACTAAGCACCACATTTTTTTTTTAGCTTATGAACTGCATAAATATGTTTCTGATAGTGCTCTCTACATGTCCTGGTCAATTGTTTGACATTTTTGTGCAAATTAGATAAAATCTCACTTTTGAGCCTAAAACCGTCTGCGTAGCGCCCCCTCTACATTTTCGGCTGCACTACATTTGAATTTCGTGCCCGTCCTCCCCATTCGCTCTGCCAGCTGTGACGTCACTTTGTGCTGTGGGACGTCCGTCGCTCGGCTGCTCGGGGAATAAAAGCCAAGTCTCGCACACGCCCCCGTGTGTTTATTAGCATACTTATTAGCATAGTATTTATTGGTTCTTTAGCGTTTCTAGTGTAGTTACTTTAGTCCGGTAGTTCAGAAGCTGTTTGACGTGAGCACAACATGCCGGTCACAGAGGATGAGGAGAGAAGACCGGAGACGGGGATTTGATCTACGAGCTCCGCTCTGTGTGTGAACCACAGCACTCACATGCCCCCCTCTCCGACTAAATAAAGACAAAACCCCAAAATACCCGGATTCACTTATTTAGTGAAACTACAGACACATAAAGCTGTATCGGGCAGACAGAAATAATCAGGGCTGTCAGTGCTTTGAGTGCTGTGTCTGTGAGCTCTCCCAGGGAGAGCTCACAGACACCGGGGGCAGTGGTTAGCCGTCCCCTGCCTTGGAGGCTCAGAGCGGGGCAGTGTGTGACTGAGTGTCCGCTAAAGCCAGGAGGGGGAACGGGGAGATACGAGCGCCAAATGTCCGCCGCGTGTGCTCGGCCTGTAGCCGGGACGACGGGCTCGAGAGTCCGGGACGAGAGGCTCGAGAGTCAGTCAGTCCTGTTCACTCGGGCCCTTGGTCTGAGACCGAGCAGAGACCGCCCACACACTCACCCTCCCCGCGTCCCCCCAAAGCCTCCCGCCACGCCTCTTTCTCTGAGTTTTTTAAATTGTGGGAGTGGGTGGAGTAAGCTCTGGAAGGGGTGTTTAGTAGCTCTTTAAGTTGCAGATCTTCCACACATTATAGTTCCGTTTTCTGGTTCTAGACGACAAATATTTGAGCATCTGTATCAGAAAAAGTATCGTTAGATATCGGTATCGAAAACCAAGTATCGTTAAAGTACTGGCATCGGAAAAAATTTAACATACCCAGCCCTAATCGTCGCTTGGCCATTTTTATGCATAACATTTATTTATATAACATATAATGACAGAAAACTATCTATGTCAGTAAAGATTTCAAATGGATGTCTGCAAAGTACATTTTAATTTCCCTATTCCGTTATATTAAACACATCAGATTATTGTAAGGATACTGCCCGGCGTAGCCCAGCTCCTGGGGGCGCACGCTCTCGGGATAAGGGTTCAGGGGAAGCACTCGGCGGCAGCGCGGGTCGAACACCAGCTGATACAGAAACGTGTTATTGGCTCGAACGAATCCCTCCAGGTACGAGTCCGGCACCACCAGGTCCATCTTCAGGTACTGGCCCATCTTCCGGATCACCTGCAGTCACATGGGGAAAGAGGTACATTTCCTGAACAACCTTTTTGAATGAAGAGTGTCCTATATCATGCAAACACTTTGAGCTTTTAACCAGGTTGTAATTCCATTTCTTTATCATTTGTTCACTTCATTCACGCATATCTGAGTAATCCTCATGAATCCTGCTCTCTCCTGGTAAAGGACTGGCTTCGAGTTAACTGAATCCAAGCATCTTATCTTCCGGGTTGGAAAAATACCCCCAGAAAATACTGATATTTCTTTAAAAAAAAAGAAAAAAGGAGTGGTGGTCGCGGTGCAGATGTTACAAAGTGCTCGGTCTGACCTTGAGGATGTCGGGGTCCTTGGCGAGCCGCAGCAGTTTGCAGGCTTTGCCGAGGCCGATGCCGTGGAGCGAGGGCAGGTAGTCGCAGCCCGACAGGATGCACATGTGTCTGAACTTCTCCTCTGTGAAGACGTTTCCCAAAGACTTCACTCGGCCCAGGTTCTTCTGATCGATCTCCAGGCCGTTCCCCTGTTTGTCCATCTTCAGAATCACCTGCAGGAGAACAGGCTTCAGCCCCGATACCCCAGACTGGCGTCGTTCGGAGACTCTGTGAACGTGTGATACTGAACCTTTCTGCAGCCGAACGCCAGCAGGTCCGAGTCCTCTGTGATCACGGCTTCAGCCAAACCGCTCTTACTGAGAAACGCCAGCTGAGCGTCCGCCTC
This sequence comes from Proterorhinus semilunaris, assembly GCA_021464625.1. Classification (NCBI taxonomy): domain Eukaryota; kingdom Metazoa; phylum Chordata; class Actinopteri; order Gobiiformes; family Gobiidae; genus Proterorhinus; species Proterorhinus semilunaris. The sequence goes on from CM038357.1 coordinate 1,680,712, forward strand.
GTACGGAGCCACCACACAGTCCACGCCACGAGCCCTCGCCGTCTGGAGGACGACAAACACACGAGAGAACAGACAACGGTAAAACCACAACGAAGCGAGACCAAACGCTGCAGGAAAACATCTTCATATCGGAGTCGAAAACAGCCCAAACTCTTTACGATGTTTATTCTCTGACGTTTTGTGGGAGAAGCAGCGGCTAAAGGCGGGAGGAATAAACACGGGGCGCATGTGCAGACAAAGAGACTAAACTTTAAAAATGAATCCAAATCTCTCGGATTTGTGCTGGCATGGATATGGCCGGACTGGGACACTTAATCACATGTTGTGGACACGCCCTGATGTAAGAACATTTTGTGTTCTTGGAAATGTGGCTGGCACTCTGTCAAAAACTACACAGAGGATTGCAGCTTTAGGGTTCATGTCAGTAAAAAGAATTATACTCAAAAACTGGAAAGTACGTAAAGTAGACGGTTTTGACCTACATGACTGGGTGAAAGACTTTATGAACTTGTTATCAATGGAGAATGTAACAGCACTCCTCCAACAAATGAAATGACACTACAAGAAGTAAAGTATGAACTACGGAAGAAACTGATTAACTAAAGGAAATGGACTGCTCTTAATATACTGTAAAAAAAAAAAAAAATGTATGTATGTTTGCATGTATGTATATATATATATATATATATATATATATATATATATATATATATATATATATAAAAAATAATAATAGGGCAAGAAGCTATGAACATCTTGAAAATGTTCCCTGAGGTTTTGTTTAGTATTGTTGCTGGTAATAATAATTTCAGGCCAAATAACCTGGCTTCTGTAGTTGCCATACTTTTTCTTTAAACATTTTAATATTATTTTTTATGAACTGTACCACTCCCTCTTTTTGTCTTTTTGTTAGTTTTTGTTTTTTTAAAGTTATTTTATTTTTGTGTGTGTTTTTTTTTGGTTTTGTGTTTTTTGTATAATTTGTTTTTTATGTGTGTCATGTATTGTATTTCTTTCTGTCCCGTCTATAAAATAAATATAAATATAAATTAAAAAAAAGACTTTAGGTACGTTTTCATTCCAGTCTTTAACAACATCTGCACTTTAGTCGCTCCAGAAGACTCCGCCCTTTACAGGCGAACAGCGAGACTACATTTACAGATCTAATTCCTGCCAGATTTATTGAGCGATACAATGCAAAAAAACAACCAGGTGAAATGAAGTGGGTAGTTTGTGTGTGAGCCGTTTGTTGGTCCAGACCTTGATGAGGTTGTGGGCCATGGCCGGAGTGATGTTGACGCAGCGGTTGAAACATTCTCTCGCCTCAGACACTTTCCCGTCTCTGAGGAGCTGCTTTCCCTTCTGCAGGTTCACCTGGCGACGCCTGGACACAAACCAGCAGCTTTTTAAACAGCACATAACATCGGATCGTAATGGGTGATGCAATAAGTCACAGAATCCCTGAAGTCTTCCATGTGATTTCTTACTCTCGCCGTGACTTCTCCACTTCTCTCTTCGACGGCAGATTCCTCCCGTCGAAAACCAGGATCGGTTTGACGCCGAAGTTCAGCAGCATGTCCACGAACTTCATGCAGTACCACACATACCTGCAGGGCCGAGGGCATGAAGATTAGGTTCACCAGAGCTGGACAATATGTCAACAAATTACTGTGTGTTTATCTCAAGATTAGGGGGACGCAATTTTCACGATCCCTCAGGTTTTCAACTGGCTGAGATTTACACATTTTCCCCAAACGCATCATAAGAAGTCATGATATTCCTGATCTGGTTCCCAATATTTAACGCACCGGTTTGTGGTTTTTAATCACTTGCCCTGACGAAGACCGTACTAGGTCGAAACGCGTTGGCGTCCCTTGATCATTAAAGGATTTTTATCTTACCATTCAGAGTGCCTCGGACATTCCTTTGTCTTTTTGCCATGTTCTCTATGTCTTTGTCCTCGAAGAGCACCTGAACTTGTATCTACCATTTTGGACCCACTGATGCGCTCACCTTCCATCCTACTAGTTCCCAATAGGCCTGGTTTTGGTGCTGATTTAGTGTTTGCCGAGTCTTGTGCGTGGACAGGGAGGTCTGGGGATCTCTGATCAGACTGCTGCCTCCGGCCCGGATAAAGTGGAAGAAAACGGGTCTCGTTTTGACACAATTTTCTACAAAACTTTTCTTGCAAGAGTTCATTTCATGATATTTATTTCATTCAAAAGTGACGTCTTACAATCACAACAGTACCGCCAAGCTAATACGGTATGAATGAAACGGTTTAGTCAAATAGTGCAATACTGCGAGAGGTCAACTGATGCGTCTGTAACGGAAAGTGATGGAGACTTCCCGAAACATCGGTCACAAGTTTGTTCACCTATTTTATTTGTTTTATGCTACAGACTTTTGCTTATTCTTTCAGAAACATAAGAGACCGAGACTTACCCTTTTTTGTTTCTGGTTTTAAATGAGCTCCATCTAAAAGTATCTAATAAACATGAATGTCCTGAATAAATCAGCCCTATGCCCCTCATACAGCGCCCCCTGCTGTCACAGACGCTTCATACACAGGATTATATTGGCGGTGCATCTCGGCCCAGAGGCGACTCACTGGTCGGTGGGTTCTCCCTTGGCCAGCTTCTCTGCGCAGGAGAACGCCCCCTTGTGGAGCCAGCAGTACGTGTCCACGGCCACCGCCTGCCCTCTGTACTTCTTCACGTTCACCGGCTCCGAGGCGTCTTTGATGAACTGCAGCAGACCCGAGATCCCCATGTTCAGCTCGGGACTCAGGGGAACAGCGTCTGGAAAGTCACATTCAGGAAGTCAGGTTTAAAGATTAAAACATTTAGAAAAACACGCAGCGGTCATTCCAACAAACAGGAACAGAGTCTTCGGTCAGCGGGGCCGGGGGGTACTTTTATTTTCAATACCAGTCATTTAACAATACTTTTTCATACCAACACTAAAACATTTGTCATTTTGAATCATTAATCATTTCTTCCGTTTGAATGGATCCCAGGAAAAAAAAAAAATCGCGAGAGTTTGGGAATCCTTTCAACAAAACATGTTCTCCCCGTGTCAGCGTAGGTTTCCACTGGGTACTCCGGTTTCAACTAAAACATGTACAATAGGTTAATCCTCCAGCCAGGTGTTTCTGGCCTTCGAGAACAATACATTTTATTTTATTTATTTATTATTTATTTATTTAGTTGAACAGGGACAGTGTACGATCTACATTAGCCTCAGAAAGGAGAGATGCATTGTACCAGGTTATAGCACTTGTGCTAATTTCCACCTGCAGTCCCTGGGCCTATTGTACATGTTTTTAGTGGTAGGGGAAACCGGAGGAGAACATGCAAACTCCACAGAAAGGCCCCGTCCAGGTGGGAATCGAACCCGGACCTTCTAGCTGTGAAGCACGAGCGCTAACCGCTAACCGTGCCGCCCGGTAGCACAGCGGGCGGCCATAAAGTAAACCTAAACCTTAAGTAACGTTCTCCTGTGCTGTCCCTGGACCAGCAGCATCAACACCTTGATTCAAAGAAAATATTTTTTCATATTGCTCGTATCATTTAACGGTAGCCAGCTCCATCGGTCAGTGATAGAAAGCAACAACAACAAGAGACACAGGCGCTGTAATGAAGGTGAAGAAGCAGAGAAGAAGGAGAAGGACCACCAGCAGTAATAATAAAAGGGAATAAACACCTAAAATAAACAATCATTCAGTTTCCTCCTGAGTGTAGGAGCCTAAGGGCAATAAAACTGCACATCATGTCTTGTTTATAGTTGGCCTGGCAGATATTGTTTTAGGCAGTTTTGTCTGGAACAAGAATTAGAGCGTAACTAGTGTTCCATACGATGATGAAAATGCAACAAAAGAGCGACAAAAACGTGAGGATAAAAAAGTGACGCCAAAGTGATGAAAATGTGACCAAGACGTGTGACGTAAACGCAACAAAAAGGCAAAATAAAGCAACGGACTACCACTTATGGCCATTCATTCTAGTCTCAATTAGCATTTAGTGCGTGTTTTAAGCCAGGTATTTGGAGAAACTTGATAAATAAAGCGTTCAACGTTAGAAATGACTTGAAGCCAGTCGACCAACGTCAGTAACAGCTCGAAATAACGGCGACATTGCACCCAAAACTCTCGCAAACAGCTGTTAAACAGAGCTGGGTGATGATTATTGTGATAAACCATGAACTGCCATTGAGTTGTCGCTTACCTCTTCCGTTAGATCCGCGTTTTATCGTAAAGTTATGCCGAAAAAAGATTAAAAACGTGACACGAAACTGGAGCCACTTCGTTTTTAGCGGCAAAAACGAAGCCGGAAGTGTGTCATTGTGCCGCTCTCCGATTGGTCAGGAGCAGAGGACGGTTCCGGAAAGGACATCTACGAAACCGTATCGAGTTTTAGGGCAAATAAATTACTTTTTGTGCATTAGTGTGGTCGATTATGTGTGTCATCGAGTAAAAAGAGAGTTATCTTTGATCTAAGGGAGGTTTGAGTAGCTGAATGCAATTAGCAAATGTTAACTCGCTAAATAAATTGATTCGTATTGGTCTAAACGGAGAACTAGTTCGTCCCAGTTTTATGTGACGCCCGGCAACGCAGCATGAGATCGTAGTTGCCAGGTCCGCTTTTCCTTTTTTATTTTAATGTATTTTATTTTTATTAAGTGTTCCTTTATTGTCGTGTTATTGTTTTGTATAATTGTTGTTTGTTTGTTGTCATTATTTGTATTTATTTAACCAGTGTGTCCGTTTGTAGCTATTTTATGATCTTCCTTTTTTATTTTACTAGTTTAAAAAGGACTAGTACAGTTAAATTAAACTTTTATCAATATTAAAATAAATTCCTTGATATATAAATTCTCTATCTCTAAATATTTGGCGAAGAAAACATTGATAAAAGGTTTCCAATATACTTTTGAGTGAATTTTAACCTTTTGGAAGTCGGTGTTCCACAAATTAGTTTCTACTCATTATCAGGACTTTACCTCTTAACCCCGAAGTGCATTTTCTCCGGTTCTGCTTCACCCAACTTGAAAACCTTGTTGACTTTTTGAGATCTTACACAGTGTAATGCCTCATTTGAAAGCTAAGACCTACTGACCTAAAAAGATCTTTTTACTTGTCGTGTTGTCATCACTTTTTGTCGTGTTTTTGTCACTTTTTTGTGACATTTTTTCATCCTCCTTTTCGTCTCGTTTTGTCGCTATATTGACGGGATTTTTTTAAAGAAGCTTTTAGATTTGGGTAAAGCCGAACTGGAGAAAATGCACTCAGTAAAGGTGGGGGTTAAGAGGTTAAAGTGGCTTGTGTCGTTCTTCTTTCCACGTCCCTCGTCCTTGTTTGTCTCTCCTGATCTGGCAGCCCGGATGCAGGAGACGTGTCTGGTTTCGACAGCGCAGCAGCGGAGCCAAAACAATATGCTTTAGCGGCCAAAATACGCCAAATTCACTTATGACACCGCCACCGGGACTCTCCTAACGCCCTGTCCGTGTTCACTGCAGTTTCGGCGGGACCCAAGTGTGTGGAAAAGCGGCGTGACGATGCAGTTTTCTCCCAATAATGGAGACTTTACCTTCGTGTCTTCCGCGGAGGCTGAGGGTGAGCTAATGCTAAAGCTAAAGCTAATGCTAAAGCTAACTGACGTTTTGACACAGGACGCGCAATATTTCTCTTTCCAGACCACTTGGACTGTCCTAAATACTTAAATAAACTTCCGTGACATCTTTAATTCCGTTGTAGTTTGATTTCTGCATAGGTTTGTTGAAAATGGGACATAGCTTTCATAATCTGTAACAACTACTACTGTACAGGTGGCAGCAAGTCACGTAATAAATGTTTGTTAAAGCCCAATGAAGACAATAGCAAAAAGTTTATACTTTCCCCCTAAAGATTCGTTACCAACTTTGACATAAACATAATTGTGAACATTTGGATAAAAGTAAATTGGACAAAAATAGGAGAAACATTTTGACATTTACTGAGAATATCATCAAAACCCACAGCTGAATGCATTTTTGGGAATACATTTGTATTTTCACTTAAGTTATGGACTAGTTCCCATAGTAAACGGTCATTTTGAGTAGATATTGGGACACACAGCAGGTTTAGTCCTAGTTTCTTTCCTTCTTGCTCTAAAGGACTTCAGTTTCCGTAACCCTGTCGTGTTTGTGTCCCGTCAGAGCTCAGTGGGACCATCAGCGCCCCAGACGTGAAGCTGAACCTGGGCCCTGATTCGGGGAAAGACCCGTACGCCTCGGCCTTCCTCCGACAGAGAGGTTATGGCTGGCTCCTGGAGGTGGAGGAGGACCAGGGCGAAGACTTCAAGCCGCTGCTGTGAGTTACACTTCCTCTACACTGAACTAAAGGGTCAGGAGCGTAAAGTCACATGATTTTGTGTTTTTTGTGTGTGTTTTTTTTAATCACCTTAAGCTATTCCATCTGCCAGCCCGCAGCTCCCTCACTCGATGTAAACACAAACACGTGTCGTGCCGGGATCGCGAATGCTTGAAGCGGCAGAAGCTGCAACAGTTAGCGGCTAACACAGAGTGACCAAATTTAGCAAAAGTAACATCTGAGCAGCTGCTCTGAAGCAGTGGCCCGGCTAACGGCAGAGTACTGTGTGCGCGCGAATCTTCTCGAACTTCACAACAGCCTGGGGACCATGGCCGACATTTTTGCATTGAATTTGGGGACCAGTCATAGAACGAGGAGGGACGGCAAGACGATGACGCACTATTTGACACAGAAGCTCGTAGTTTGTTTAAGGGATAAAATAATTAAAAATAAAAACATATTTGCGGATCCGACATGACGGCAGCAGCCGCGACGCCATCTTTCAATCATGCTTTAGACCGTGTTCTAAATAGTTTAGCTCAAAGGTTTACAGCGGGTACGGCACACGTCATCTGATACAATGATACGACTGTCTATCATGCGTCTGCACGTAGCCGTAGCCGTTCGTAGCGCCCAATAAACGGCTCTGGACAATCGTAAACCACACCTCTCCTACGAGAACATTAATTGGTGATCCCCAGACTGAATATCATTAGTGATTTTAGTCTGGCGTTAGCCCGGCTACTGATGCAGCTGAAATCCTCATGAAATATCAGTTTGTTTAATATGAACTTTTCGAGTTCTTGTCAAATAAAACTATCACATTTAGAAATGACTAAATACTAATGAGTTGTTTGTCCTGTTATTTGTCCGACTAAACTGTGGTAAATCTGTCGTGCCTCAGGGAGGAACTGGACATCGACCTGAAGGACATTTATTATAAGCTGCGGTGCGTCCTGATGCCGATGCCGTCGCTCGGTTATAACCGACAGGTCGTCAGGGACAACCCCGACTTCTGGGGTCCTCTGGCCGTGGTGCTGCTCTTCTCCATGATCTCCATCTACGGACAGTTCCGGGTCAGTCACTCTCTCTCACTCTGAAACCTGTTGGCGCTTCCTCCTGAATGAACTCCTCCATCGTCCCGTTTCAGGTGGTGTCCTGGATCATCACCATCTGGATTTTTGGATCCTTAATTATCTTCCTCTTGGCGCGGGTTCTTGGAGGAGAGGTGAGTCTCTTCTCTGCCATTATTTGAGCTTCAGCTTCATCTGGTGGCCATCTTGTAGTAAATATTCAACCTGATTAAACATGCTCAACATACAAAAAAAAAACCTACATCTCCAAATAAACATGGTAAACTCAGAGTCTGATGTGCTTGTGCAGGTTTCTTACGGCCAGGTGCTCGGGGTGATCGGGTACTCGCTGCTGCCGCTCATCGTCATCGCTCCGCTGCTGCTGTTCATCGGGGGATTGGAGCTGCTCTCCGTCGTCATTAAAGTGAGGCTCCATTAACAAAACACAAACAAACCGTATCTTATCAAGACTTTCAAAGCAAATCTGTTCTGGCTCTACATTTGGACCTGAATTATTTCAAATTAAGTTATGCACAGGGGCTGCACGATGTTAACACGAAACCTAATTGTGATTTAATTTGCATTTATTGTGTATATATTTATAGCCTATGTTTTATGTTTAATCCAGTTGAGTTTTAAAGGAGCAGTGTTTCTCCAGACTGAGATCTGTTCTTACCTGAGCTCAAACGAGTGGATGCTCACCTGTCTGGTCTTTGTGGAAGAACCTGGTCGCTTCTAACTTCACCCCTATTTGGAGCCATAGGAATATACTGGGAGAGGCCAAATGCTAACAACATCTGTGGTCTTTTTGCGTGAGTGAGGGCAGGACAGGAAGCCAGTGCAGAGACCGGAGCACTGGACTAATATGGTGCTATTTCCTGGTTCTTGTCAGGACTCGAGCAGCAGCGTTCTGGATGTTCTGCAGCTCTAACAGCTCGTTTAGAAAGGCCAGTGAGCAGCCGTTACAGTCGTCTAACCTGCTGGAGACAAACGCATGGATGAGTGTCTCCAAGTGCGGTTTAGACACTGTTTTTTATTTCAGCCATGTTTTTAGGCGGTAATAGGCCTGATGATGTAATGGACTAAATAAGACGGTTATAACTGTCCATGATTACCCCTAGATTTCTAACTTGCCTTTTCGGTCCCAGTGAAAGCTCTTCAGGATGTCCAACCTTTTACTGTGGTTCAGGTCGTGTGAAGGACGACTTCACGAGGAGTAGGGGTGGGCCATATCGTATCGCGTATCGTTATCGCGATATCATTTTGATATTGTTGTAATGTTTTATATCGTCGTGGACGCGATATAATTCATGTTGCACTCCATCAGAGCAGCTTAAACACTGACGGTAGAACACGGGGACAGGGGCTTAAAAAGTAAAAATAAATGAAGGATGTAAACTGCTTGAGTAGATCATGTTTGCGAGGAAATTAGTATAAGCCGTTAAAAAATAAATGAATGAAGTATCACTGAATTAATCTTCCCAATCCCCTCCTGGAGCCTCCACCTTAACGTGGGGGAGGGTTTGACCTGAATGATCCTGGAGCTCTGTGGTCGGGGGCTTCGTGCCCCTGGTAGGGTCTCCCAGGGCAAACAGGTCCTAGGTGACGGGTCAGACAAAGAGCGGTTCAGAAGCCCCTTATGAGAGACCAACAGGCCCGGTTAGAACCATGAGGCCGTCCCTCTGTGGACCCACCACCTGTAGGGGGCGCCATAGGGGCAACGACCCAGCAACGGACAAGTGGAAGAAGATGGATGGATAATCTTCCCAATAGGCGTAAGGCTGGGATTTTGTCCATTGTCAATTATATCGTGAAATATATCGTTATCGTGATATTTCTTTTTTTATATCGTGATATAGATTTTAGGCCATATCGCCCTGTCCTAACGAGGAGACGAGCGGAGGCAGAGCGTTTACGAGGAGGCAGAGCAGCCCCTGTGTCTCGTGTAGATCCATGTCCCGGTGTGTCTAATCAAAGTGTGGTTGTTGCCGCAGCTCTTCGGCGTGTTCTGGGCGGCCTACAGCGCCGCCTCGCTCCTCGTCGGAGATGAGTTCAAGACCAAGAAGCCGCTGCTCATCTACCCCATCTTCCTGCTCTACATCTACTTCCTGTCGCTGTACACCGGGGTCTGACGGACTCCACGCCGGCCCCGTGCAGCGCGAGGGCGGGGGGTGTACGCCGAGCTCCGAGGGACAAACCGGGAACGTCACAAAACCCCCTCGTGCTGCCTTCATGTGCCGTGGGAAAGTACAAATGAAACCCACAAGAGTAAAGCTCCTAAAATAATCTTCATAGACTTTTACAAAATGATGAATGATCAGGGTTTGGAAAAGCTGTTCTCGCTGCTGTGTCTCGTGTTGTGAGGCCAAAGGTGATCTCGTCATGTGCAATTTTTCTACTCTACAATTTCCCATCATTTGGAGAGCACATGAAGGCAGCGCGAGCGAAGACCAAACCAGGTGCTAAAGTCGAGACGCTGCAGGAAACGTGTTTGGTTTATCCTACACTACATTTTAATTTGTTTTTTATTTCGTTTTATTTGAACACATTCATCAAACTCTCTGTAAAAGCTTTAATGTCCCTGAAGAAAACTAAAAGTCTCTGAATCTGCTGATTTTACTGCCAAAACAATCTTTTAACGGGGTTTCCGTGGGGCATTGAATGAATCGTGCCAAAATCAAAGCCTTAAATATCATTAAAAAGCATTAACTCCTGATACGAAACGTTACTAAAACACATGAGTTTTACTGATGTTCGGTCTTACAGCAGATTAATATTTTGGGCAGAATTCTTCTTAAACAATCTTGGTGTTTTCAAAGGACAAAAAATGGGGTCATTTGCCCCGAGGGTCAGAGTAAAGAAACAATGAATAAGTACAATGTTTTTTGTTTGTTTGTGGTTCTGGGTCAAGATGAGCAAATTCAAATTGGAGATTATATTGTTTTTTTGAGGCAGTGTCATAATCTACAGACGGGCTGCAAAAGTAATTTCCTGATATTTAGGTGGAATATCGATATACGATATTTATCCCCATATTTTTCCCACAAAGTGAGAGCTGTGAAATGAAATGCTAAGTCAAAGCCAAATACGAGTAGTTTTATTGAAAACTCCCTATAAAATGTTAACGTAAACCCAGACTGTAGAACACGGGAGCTTATAAAGTCAAATGATACATAACGGATGTAAACTGCTCGAGTAGGTCAAATGAAGATGCCGTTAAAAAAAGAGAAGAAAACGTCACTGAATGAATCTTCCCAACAGTCATTTGTTCTTTGTCAAATATATCGTTAACGTGATGTTTTTATTTTATATCGTGATATAGATTTTAGGTCATATCGCCCTAATCGATATCTTAAATATCGATATATATCGCCCAGCCCTACTTTAAAATGTGTTCAGATAGAAAAGAGCATTAACACAAAGTAACAAAGTGCCGTCACTGGAAACAAAGATAAAAACGCCTCAAACACAAGTACTGAAGGTACTTTATCAAGTATCGATACTTTGTATTTTCCGATATTTTGTCCCAGCCCTAATATACACGTGTACACTATGCTAAATGTTTTTGCTTTTTTGGAAACACTAACATGTAAAAAACAAGATTTCATTATATTTTTTGTGTCAACTTCACTTTTAAATATGAAGAAATCTACATTTTTGACCACCGTCTTTAAAACCACATTTTCCAGACGGTTTTTGAAAACGCAAACAAATCACAAACTTCCCCGAACTATGGAAATAGTAACATTTTGTTTTTATATTAGACCTTTTTTTTTAGGGGCTTGAAAAAGCATTGGATTGAAACTGGCATAAAATCAAAAAGTCTTATAAAGAATAAAAATATAGACTTTAGGCTTTAAAATGGCATTAAAAAGCCTGACACCTGCAGGAACCCCGTTACAAAACAATCCCCAGCTTCAGCTTTCGTGGCTCCAGAGGTTAAAATGTTAAAGGAAAGAGAATTCTTCTTTTTATCGTGTGAATGGTTTTCCCGTCGACCTGCAGCGTCTCGGCTTAAACCAAACCCGGACCGAAGGACCTGAAGAAACCGCTTTGTGCTCGGCCTGGACCCGGACTCTCCTTTTTTTAAAGATATTTCCTTTTATACGGAACTCGACGCTTGGGGACGTGGGAAAGAGCGGATATATATAAATGTAAATATAGTTCGTCCGTCTTGTCAAAAAGAATTAAAAAAGCGTCCGAGCTTTTGTTTGTGCAATAACTTCACTTTTCTGACGATTCATTTCTTCCAAACGAATCATGATCCGAGTGTTGGTCTGTTACTGATTTATTAAAGAGTTCATAAAGACCTGGACGAGGCTCTGAGGGGTTGGTTTTTCGGATTCAGCGTCGTCACATTGGTTCTGCTCAGTGGGGGTGAAGGTGGACAAATTAGTTTCCTTCTCGGGAATGGGGGGGGGGGGGGGGGGGCTCGGAGTAAAGCTGCTGCTCCTTCATGTGGAGAGGAGCAGCTGAGGAGGCTCGGGCGTCTGTTTCCAGGCATGTCCTACAGTCATGGGAATCCTGGAATAGTCTTGGAATGTTAAAATCAAATATCCAGGCCGTGGAAAAGTTTTGGAATTTTGAGAAACTTATTTCAGAATCCTAAAATATTGTAGAAATAATAATGGGTAACTCAAAAGTAAATAAGGGATCACGGCACACAGTTTTATTCAGGCAGTTGTTAGGCCTGTAGCGGCGACAGGTCCCCCGCCTGTGGGCTAACCTGATTAGCTAATACGAGCTAAAATGAATGAAGGAATAATGCGCTTATGGAGGAAATGATTGGCTTCATAATTACACAAGACCAGAGGAGGCAAAGCGGAGTAGGGGAAGTTTAGTTACTACTGCGTAGGGGTGGGCCATATCGTATCGCATATCGTTATCGCGATATAATTTTGATATCGATGTAATTCATGTTCCTCCATCAGAGCAGCGTAAACACTGACGGTAGAACACGGGGACAGGAGCTTAAAAAGTCAAATGAAATGACGGATGTAAACTGCTTGAGTAGATCATATCTGCCAGGAAATTAGTTTGCCCTCCTGGAACCCCCCCCCCCCCCCCCCCTTAACGTAGGGGAGGGTTTGACCTGACTGATCCTGGAGCACTGTGTCGGGGGCTTCGTGCCCCTGGTAGGGTCTCCCAGGGCAGTCAGGTCCTAGGTGACGGGTCAGACAAAGAGCGGTTCAGAAGCCCCTTATGAGAGACCAACAGGCCCGGTTAGAACCATGAGGCCTTCTGTGGACCCACCACCTGCAGGGGGCGCTATAGGGGCTGGAGCAGCTCCAACAGCTGCCCCCACGACCCGGCAACGGACAAGTGGAAGAAGATGGATGGATGGATGATCTTCCCAATAGGCGTAAGGCTGGGATTTTGAAGTAATTTGTCCATGGTCAATTATATCGTGAAATATATCGTTATCATGATATTTCTTTTTTATATCGTGATATAGATTTTAGGCCATATCGCCCAGTCCTACTACTGCGCATAACCGTGGAATTTGGAGATGGACTTTTCCTCAGGCGAGGACCTTGTGGCTTCGCTCTTGCATGTAAGTGTTTAAATGGGCTTCGTTGGACCATGAGGCGCTTTATACTCGCATGTTCTTCTACAGCGTAACAACGGGACCACGGCAGGTGTAACAGGGTTAAACATATATATATATATATATATATATATATATAAAATAAATAAACTTTGGCTGTCTGCCCCTTGTGTGTCGCCTCCTGTCTGGGTAGAACCTTATATAAATTATAAATTGGCCCCTTCCATTCCATCTTCCCTTTTATTTGCTTTCTCATGGAAGAGGTAGGATCTCGAGCCATCTGCCCGTTATCTCCCAGTTTGTTGTATTTTTAATGTCTCTTAAGTTATTGTCATTTCTGTTCATATGATGTCTTTTCTTTTGTGTTGTAGATTATGCATGAAGGCAGAGCTGCTGTCGGGGCGAACGCCTGTTTATTTTATGTGCCAGTTGCCATAATAAATGGAGTGAAGCGGCTTCTGAAAACACAGCGCTACAGCTCATCCCCTCAGGCACGCGATGCAGGGTTTTGTGTTCGGGCGCTCTCAGAGCACCCCACCATGAGGCTTCTCCCTGCACGGGCGCTCTCAGAGCACCCCACCATGAGGCTTCTCCCTGCACGGGCGCTCTCAGAGCACCCCACCATGAGGCTTCTCCCTGCACGGGCGCTCTCAGAGCACCCCACCATGAGGCTTCTCCCTGCACGCGCTCGTTTCCCACAACCAGAGCAAACGCTTCAGGCCGCTCCAGATAGACGAGCAAACTCCGCGAACAAAACTCAAACAAACAAATGAGTGTTTGTTTTATCCTGATCTCGTCGTGTTAGTTAAAGAAAACAAGCAGCTCCATCGTCTCCGTGGTTACAGTAGGTTAAAGAGGTTTGCCATGTAACTTTACAACAGTATTATAAAAGTGATAAAAGTAACAAAGCCGTAACGTCAGGCGTGCGATAGGATTTGTATCTTCTCCGTGCTGTGTCTTTTGCATTTACGGCAAACGATCGGCACAAATGGTAAATGGTAAATGGTCTCAACTTATATAGCGCTTTTCCACCTACATTAGGCACTCAAAGCGCTTTACAGCAAAGAACCGCTCACCCATTCATACACCAATGTACGCAGACATTGGAGGCAAGGTGGGTGAAGTGTCTTGCCCAAGGACACAACGACAGCATGCACCTTCAGGAGGTGGGATTCGAACCCCCGATCTTCCGATCACGAGACAACCCACTCTACCATCTGCGCCACCGTCGCCCCAAAAAGCCGACCATTGTTCAAAATCCGGGATATTTACAGTAAACAGTAAAAATGTGAATCTTCAGAGTTACTAAATATGACCCTAATCCCCTCGTGTACCGTAATCAGCAGAAAGCTTTTCTCATTTATTACTCAAGTACAGGTGAATGACAGAACATCTCACAGAAGTACCATTTATATTCATGCGACGGTGGCGCAGATGGTAGAGCGGGTCGTCTCATGATCAGAAGGTCGGGGGTTCGAATCCCGCCTCCTGAAGGTGCCTTGGGCAAGACACTTTACCCTCCTTGCCCCCAGTGTCTGCGTTCACTGGTGTATGAATGGGTGAGAGGATCTTTGCTGTAAAGTGCTTTGAGCCTAATGTAGGTGGGTTGGCACTTTATAAGTTGAGACCATTCACCATTTATACTAATTAAACGCTAGCACCCTCTGCTGTCCGTTTTGATATTTAACATGCTTATATTTAATACAATTATATTTAAAAAATACAGCCATATCAACTTTTCACATCAAAGTAAAGGAACTATTACTATGACTTGGTGATCGTTTGAAGGTTATTACATGAACTATTTATAGCACCAGAACCGTGTTAATATTTTTAACACCATGATGCTCCTGCTCCAGACTTCAGTGAGGAGAGGGTTTAACACCGTCTTGATCTTAATTCAGTAACTTCCAAATAACGATCAGTGAAAACATTCGGACATTTCTATTTCCACTTCCCCAAACCTGTGTTTCCATTCACTCCATTGGTTGATGTTCCTGTGGGAGGGCATCTGAGCCACACGTGTCTCCGCCCCCTCCCTCCCCCCTGGTCCCTCTCGGCTCCGGACTCTGCCAGAGCAACAGTCTGCTCCTGAGCATCACCACAGAGGCGCTTAAAGGAACTAAACATGGACTAAAACCTGGAGATTCCCTTCTTCACATTTCCCCACATTCTCTCAACATCTTCTCGCCGTTCCTGCAGATTTCCCCACGTGGTTTCGAGCTCTTCTCTGGACCTTGGTCCCTGTTTCTCTGTGATTTTTCCTCGCCGTTCCCGTGGCGATGGTGCTGGAGTGGCTGTACGGCTTTCGGCAGTGGCTCAGGGAGGAGCACCGGTCCCGGAAACTCATCCTCTTCATCGTCTTCGTGGCCCTGCTGCTGGACAACATGCTCATGACCGTCGTGGGTGAGTGAGAAGATCCTAGAACCTCAATCCATCCACTCCAGCAGCTCCTGCAGACTTCAGACTTTACGCTAACCTTTTTTCAGAGCGATTTCTCAGTAACTAGTTCCTGCCTGATTAAAAAAAAAACTTTTTACAGATTTTCTAGGGCTGTATCATTATTTTCTTGATTCCAGGACTTAAACCGTACGTCTTTCGATACGATACTAAAATATTTGTCATATAGAACCAGGAAGCAGATTAATGTTAATTTATTCCTTTTCTTTTACATTTGTATTATTTATTTGAGGTGAAACAACCAAGAAACTTCCTTTAACGACAAAAGAGCAGAAAAAAACATGTTCTACATTGTTTCTTAACTTTTCCCCCCAAATGTTGCCTACATTTTTCCAATTTAAAAACACAGAAATACATTTTTCACCCAATATTTTTTATTGTATTTTTTTCCCTCAAAGTGTCCCCGTCTATTTCACGTGTGTTTCACTTTATTTTGTCCCTTTTTCACATCCTCATCCCCATATTTTCCTCAGCCTCGTTCTTTCCACTCATAACTAGTTTAGACAAAAACTCAGCAAGATCCAAAACCCCTTCTGAGCAGATCTTTGTCACTAATGTGTCACAAAACAAATATTACATCAATATTCTCATTTGTGACCCGCCCTAGTCGGCAGCCCGTGTTATTGTTATTATTCGTTTGTTTGATATGGACATAACAACTGCATTGGACGAACAATACATTGTTTTTCCTGTTATAGCAAAACTGCTCATTTTCAACACTTGTCCACAGGAGGCGACACAGGGTCTCGAGAAAAACGTAGAAAAAAGGGTATTTTTTGAAAATTGGTGATTTTCACTTTTTTGCAGAATCGTTCAGTAACGAAGAAGCCTCTCCATGTTTAAGCTAGCAGTATTGGTATTGTGGGCATCACACACAGGAAATGACTCTCTTATATATAACATAAACCTGACTCCATTAATCAACAAAAGGTAGATGCCGTCATATTCGTTGATTCCGTCGATCACAGAATGGACACCAGTGTTAATTTCGTTGACTAAAATATTTAGTCTTAATTTTAGTCAAAGTGATTTTTCTGACGACTAAAATTGGACTAAAACTAAATTAAAAGTTTTTCATGCGACTAAAACTACGACTAAAATGTCCAGATATTTGAGTCGACTAAAATGAGACTAAATAAAAATGGAAAGGAGAGACTAAAATCATCCAAACTTCTATTGACCGTCTGAAAGAGCCTCATATCATGTAACTCCACTGCCAAAGGAGCAGCTCTGAGCTTTGTTCATGAGGGAGCAGCTCCATGAAGCAGGACCTCCATTAAATATGATTATAATGAATATTATTAATACAAAGTCGACTAAATGTGTCTTAAATTTAGTCGACTAAATTGACTTGCAATTTTAGTCGACTAAAACTCGACTCAAATTGAAGATATTTTTTTGACTAAAACTCGACTCAAATTGAATTACATTTTCGTCAAAAGGACACCACACAGTCGTGAAGGTTTTAGAGCAGATTTATTACCTCACGTTTACAATTCTAAACAGAATATTGAGCTCTCTCTAGTCCCACTTCAGCAGAGCCATTCGGAGAGGTCATTCTCTCTCTGCTGTTTCTTTCCTAGCTCATATACATTTGTACATAAAAATGTGCTGATGTTCCCAAGGGGGGGCAGCTTCGCAGTTGTCATCCACCTCGTGCTCAGCAAGTATCCACTGGGTACAGAGACGTGTCCCGCATTCCAATCTGGCACATCCTGTGATAAGCTCTGACTGAGGCATAGGCGATTATAGAGCAATAGAGCGAGGATGGAGTGTGTTTATGTGCTGTCCCGCAGTGAGCTTTTAACAGTGTTACACCATTTTACTCGTTCTATGCTATGTTCCGTCAGTATATTTAAAAGCGTAAACTTTTAGGTTCAAACCGACCTGTTTGAGGTTGATTTCAGAGCGCGCTGTGGGGGCGTGGCTTTGTCTGTGTGTAGTTACATACTCGAGTAAACACCGCGGAGGAGGAGGAGCCACCGCTGCTTTAGTTTGCGTTGTTGACACGTGGTTTAGCAAAAAGGCAGTTTTATACATACGCCTATTGTCCATCAGTTTTCAGGTTGGAAAAGTCTTGTTTTGTCAGATAGCGCAGATTAAAGTTTGTCGCCAATGCAATAGATTCACTCTCGCCGCATTAATATGAATTTAACAATGATTACTGTCTGATGGCATTTTCCCAAATCTGCAGAGCAAAAGCAAACTGGAGGGACACAAACTGAGAACCGTATTCCTGATATAGAGGTTTATCTATATCAGGATAATATATAATATTCTAACATGGTTCTGGTGCTATGAATAGTGCATAACCTCCAAAAGGACAGAAAAAAAGTTTACTTTGTAGTGACCCGACCCACCCGCACCTGAAGTTTGCCGTATTTTTGAGGTACCCGAACCGACCGAATCCGCGGGCCCCGCGGGTGTCGGGTCAACCCGCGCATCACAACCACACACCATCATGAGGTTCCAGCTGCACATTTCGTTTACCCCTTTTCACAGCATTATTAGCTTCATATACTAAGTATGTTTCACCACCTAGTTCTACTGGTGCACCCAGTCAGGTGGTAAAAAGATATATAAATATTAGGGCCGGGACTTTTTTCGATTAATTGCGATTAATTAATTACATGAGGTTTAGTGCGATTAAAAATATTAATCGAAATTAATCACACTTTGCTTTCCACACTTACAAAAACAAAAATAAACAATATTTTGTTGCTTAAGCTCATGTATTCAGTCATTATTCAATGGTATACTAAAAATCCTTATGAAAAAACTTACTTCTCACTGTTCTCAGGTCAAATATTTATATGCGATTAATTTCGATTAATTAATTACAAAGCCTCTAATTAATTAGATTAATTTTTTTAAGCGAGTCCCGGCCCTAATAAATATATATATTATGACCACACAATAATAAACGACTTCTTGTCCAAACATACCCAATTCATCACCCTATACCGATCTGTACAGTTTCTGCATGCTCTGTTGAAGTATGATAAGCAGACCCGTTTACTTTTACACTGGAAGTAACTTAACCCGACGTGGTTCGGGTGCGATTTTATGAATAACAAACAGGGAACTTCTCGCGTGGTATTGGGATGCCTTCTGAGAATAGACTTCTTGTATCTTTCAGGATTAGTAATTTCATAAAATGACGGCCTCCATAGGGAAGAGAAATTGAAATATTCTCATGCAGTAAAGTCAGTAACCCGTTTGATACCTTTGACGGAAGGATGTCTGGGAATAATGTATCTGGATTCATCGGCATTTTGGAACACACATAACAGGTAGTTAGATTCTTACTGTGTGCGGTCCATTTGGCAAAGTTATACCAAATGTTTGTCTCAAACCTATGTTTTGGTTTGGGACGGGCCATACCACTTGTTATTGACCAGATTACAATAATAATCACTTCTATGGCGACGTATAGGGAACTCTTTAATATCATTTGAGTCGATGTCCACAGTCCGGTCAATACAACAACCATCGTACCATTACTATATATCAAGTGACTTCCCTTCTTTCAGACCAGTATACCACTAATATTGAAGAAGAATAATAAGCTTAAATACACAGATTAAAGCTTAAATACACATTTGATAATGATTTTGCCGTGAGCAGTAGTTTTAAGTGTGTAAGTCGACTGAACGGAGTGGTAGGGCCTCATAAGTTATTACTAACTTCTTCCTACACCCTTTGAGCAGCACAAATACTTGTGTTGTTAAAAGTGTCTGTATTTTACATGTGTATTATACCTGTGTGCATCTGTTGCTCAAAAAAATATTTAAAAAAAAATAATAATAAAATAAAATAATGTAAGTGTGCAAGTAAAACAATATTTGCACTTGCATTAAAGATGTGTGTGTTTTCTGTCCCATTATTATGTGCAAATTTGCAGTTGCCCAAAACATGAATGGAGAAAGACTAATATGCATGTGCTCAGTCAGCAATCGACCAGTAACTGTAGCGATAGACACAAAGCTCAGAGTAAAACCCGAGCAGATGAAAACTGAAAGTATTGTATCTGCACTCTTGGCTTTTACTGTCATTGATTAATTTTATGTTGATGTTTTAATGATTGATTTGATCTGTTTTTTTGTGAAGAACTTTGAATTGCCTTGTGTATGACTTGTACTCCACAAATTGCCTTTCGAGTCGAGTCTCTACGGCATTTGAACAATCTCATATTGATACTTTTATCCCTACCACTGTGGCTCCCATGAAGTCTCATACACTGGGTGTATGTGTAGTCACACTCGCACTATTGTCTCGTCAGACCCGGAAGTGTGGCTGTGAGCAGTGTGTGAGCAGTGTGTGAGCAGTGTGATCAGTATGTGAGCAGTGTGTGAGCAGTGTGTGAGCAGTGTGGCATTGTGCGGTCAACCTTTTTTTTAATCATCTTTGTGGTGATTATCTACAGAAATTTCATTCCACACGTTTCTGTTGTTCCGGCTGAGAGAGGAGAGAAAAAAACGACAAGATCAGAGGCGGAGCTACAGGGAGATTTGGCGACGAAGGAAGAGGAGAACGTAAGCATCGAATTACTGATTTACTGGATCAACAAAAGGACATGTTCAAGGAACTGCTCCATCAACAACAGGAGAACTTTAGAGGATTCATAAAAATCATAATGGAATCTACAAACACCCGAATGGATTTATTAACGAGGGACAAACAAGAGCTCAAAACAAGCCTGCAGTTCAAGGTGAGGTGGACACTCTGAAGGAAGAGAAACTAAACCTCACTGAGCACTAAGACACTGCAAACCGACGGCTATAAAGTATGTGACAGTTTGCACATTAGAGCGGAGACAAAATGGAGTCCCTGGAGGGGCGGAGCCACAGAAACAACTTGGTCTTTGAGGGAGTGTTGGAATCAGAAAGGGAGACCTGGGCCGAGGCCGAGGAGAAAGTGACAAAACTGCTGAAGGAGAAGCTCCAGCTGCAGCACACGGTGGAGGTGGAGAGGGTGAGAGGAACCGGCCGAGGCCCATCATCGCCAAACTACTGCCCTGGAAGGACCGAGAAGCTATTCTGCAACGCGCAAAAAGTCTCAATGGAACTAAAATCTTTATAAACTACACAGACAGTGTCAAGAGAAACCGAAGATCTGAGGCCAGAATTGAAAGCTCAAGAGAAAGGGGTGATATTGCCTTCTTCTACGACAAACTTATTGTACATCCGCACCAGCACCAAAACCAAAACCAGTGTAAACATCGGGACAAACGGCTTGATTCTGGTTTGTTGAAGCACATCTTTCCACATGGCCTGTAATACATCTACTATTGGACATTCTGATTTGGATCTCATTAAGGAGAATCATGGAAACAAACGACCTGGATTTTACTTACAATATGATTTACAGAACACTGAGATCCACATCGACCCTGAAAATTATTATTTTTTTTTTAAAAGGGACAGTGTATAATATACATTAGCCTCAGAAAGGAGAGATGCATTGTACCAGGTTATAGCACTTGTGCTAATTTCCACCTGCAGTCCCTGGGCCTATTGTACATGTTTTTAGTGGTAGGAGAAACCGGAGTACCCGGAGGAAACCTACGCAGACACGGGGAGAACATGCAAACTCCACAGAAAGGCCCCGTCCAGGTGGGAATCGAACCCGGACCTTCTAGCTGTGAAGCACGAGCGCTAACCACTGTGCTACCGTGCTAACCGCTGTGCTACCGTGCTAACCGCTGTGCTACCGTGTCGCCCGCTCGATTTCTTTGCGAGACCGATTAATGATTGTCAATATTATGCTGAGGATCTTCACAATAGTAAATTCCAGAACGTTCATTCATGCTCTGTGATCCACTGCAATAGTCGAAGCCTCTATGCAAATGTTGACCTCATCAAGAGTTACTTAAAATTGTTTTCAAAACCATTCAGTGTGATTCTAATAACATGGATGCATAATGATAGAGAAATGGATTTTAGTGTCGATGGTTTTGAGTTTATAAGTCAGAACAGAAGAAATAAGCATGGTGGGGGCTATGTTTGTAGACTCACATTTAGGTTATACAATTGAAAATAAGACTATGGTGGTGGATGACATACTTGAATGTCTTACAATTGAAATTGCTAATACTGAAAAAGAAAATTATTATTGTCAGTTGTATTTATAGAACACCTGGGTCTAATATCGAGGTGTTTTCTAACTGGATGGAGGAGCTCTTTTCAGGCTCAAATCAGAAGCTCATGTTTGTGGGGAGAGATTTTAACATCGATCTGCTAAATAAGCACAGAAAGACTGACGAGCTTATAAATACTCTATTCAGTACAGGTTTGTTCCCTTTAATAACTAAACCGAGTTGAATCACATAAAAATGAATATAAAAAAACTGAAGATGAAAACATGTATTGGTTTAGACGAGTAAAAACAGAGAAAACCATTGATCCATTTATAAAGGAGCTGTTAACCCGAGACTGGAGTATTGTACAGAGAGGACGACACTAACAAGGCATATGATGTGTTTGTACATATATTTCAAAAGGTTTATGATAAAAATTGGCCAATGAAAAAATAAAGAAGGTAAAAACCATGGATGTCTAAGGGATTGTTAAATGCTTGTAAAAAAAAAAAATTCACTCTACAAAATATTTATAAGTAATAGAACAAAAGAAGCTGAGGATAAATATAAGAAATATAATAATAAACTAACAGGTATCATTAGAAAATGTAAACAGGGTTATTATAATAAGTTGTTCGATAGCAATAAGAATAATATTAAAGGTTTATGGAATATTTTAAGTAGTATAATTAGAAACAAACCAAGAATGATTAATTATCCAAAATATTTAAAAGATGAGGATAAATAATATGAATGAAGTCGTCGAAACATTTAATACATTCTTTGTAGATGTTGGACCGAACCTTGCTGCAAAAAATGCAAACTATAATTGTGAACTGATAGACACAAATCCTATGTCCCTGTTCCTCAATCCTGTGGAGGAAAAGGAGATACTGGACATTGTTAAAGGGGCGATGGTGGCGCAGATGGTAGAGCGGGTCGTCTCATGACTCTCGTCTCGGGGGTTCAAATCCCGCCTCCTGAAGGTGCACGCTGTCGTTGTGTCCTTGGGCAAGACACTTCACCCACCTTGCCTCCAGTGTCTGCGTACATTGGTGTATGAATGGGTGAGAGGATCCTTACTGTAAAGCGCTTTGAGGGCCTAATGTAGGTGGAAAAGCGCTTTGTAAGTTGAGACCATTTACCAAAGGGTGTAAAAATAAACCCTCGACAGATTACCATGACATGAACTTTAAAAACTGTTATTGAAAGTATCTCTAAGCCGTTAACTTACATCTGTAACTTATCGTTGCAAACTGGACAATTTCCTTATCGTATGAAAGTATCCATCCATCCATCTTCTTCCACTTGTCCGTTGCCGGGTCGTGGGGGCAGCTGTTGGAGCTGCACCAGCCCCTATAGCGCCCCCTGCAGGTGGTGGGTCCACAGAAGGACGGCCTCATGGTTCTAACCGGGCCTGTTGGTCTCTCATAAGGGGCTTCTGAACCGCTCTCTGTCTGACCCGTCACCTAGGACCTGTTTGCCCTGGGAGACCCTACCAGGGGCACGAAGCCCCCGACAACAGAGCTCCAGGATCATTCGGGCGCTCAAACCCCTCCATCACGTTAAGGTGGCGGCTCCAGGAGGGGAGTATGAAAGTAGCAAAAGTGATTCCTCTGTTCAAGGCAGGAGATAAACATCTCTTTACAAACTACAGGCCTGTTTCCCTTTTACCGCAATTCTCTAAAATCTTAGAAAAGGTTTTTAACTCTAGACTCGACGGCTTTATCGAAAAGTGTAATTTACTCTCGGACAATCAGTTTGGTTTTAGGAACAATCACTCAACCTCACACGCTTTGATATAACTGAAGAAATAACTAATGCTGTAGATAACAAGAAATATGCAATAGGGTTATTTATTGACCTGAGTGAAGCGTTTGATACAATAAACTATGATATATTAATTAATAAACTAGAACATTATGGGATTAGCTCTACAGTGGGTCACCAGGTACTTACAAATATAGAAAACAATGTGTAAGAATAATTGATTATCAGTGAGTTGTTGACTAATTGTGTGTGGTTTACCTCAAGGTTTCATTCTGGGCCCAAAATTGTTTAATATGTATATTAACGACATTTGTAAAACTTCTCAAATACTTATATTCATCTTGTTCGCAAACATTTAAGGTATTTTCAAAAGCGTGCAGCCTAATCAGGAAACGATCACGTCTTCATTAGTTTATTGTTGTTGTTGATCATGTTGGCTATAAGCCTAATTTTTAACATTAAAACACACGCCCGCCATGTGTAGGTTCGCAATACATTTGAGTCCTGAGTAAAGAAAAACACTTGAGGTTCTTAGCGTTTATCTTAGTACAGTCCCGTAGATTCCTGTTCATTATTTGTTTGAATCAATGGTTTGGCTCTCAGACCCGCAGAGACTGCACGGAGAAGACCTCGTTCATGAGTCACGAGCACGTCCACAGGCCTGGTGACGTCACACCATTGGAAAACTTAAAAAAAAATATTTTGGAAAAAGAAAAGTATATGTCCTAAAAATAGCAATCTTTAAGAAATATATTAGCCTTAGTCTGAAACTCCAGATGCCCTGTGGACCATTTTACAGGCTCCTCCTTTTACACGAGTGTCTATGACAAAAAGGGCTTTTTGAGCCGCAGGCTGCAATACCACGGCCTGCCACTAGCACGAACTGAAATTGGGTGAAAAGGGGCGTATCCCCCCCTTGGCTTCGGCCCACCCCTTTTGAGACTAACTGCTCAAATAAACAAATAAACTAAACTAAAATTAAAATGTTGTTTTTGTCTCCTCTCAGTTCCCATCATCCCCAACTTCCTGTATGAGCAGGACATGGCGCCCCAGAACCACAGCGTCTCCCCGGTTACCACGGCCTCCACGCTAACGAGTCCCGGTCCCGGGAACTTGTCCGACTGTCCGACGTCCAAGTCCAGCCTGGTCAATGAGAACATGAAGGTCGGGATGCTCTTCGCCTCCAGGTCCATCGTGCAGCTGCTTACCAACCTCTTCATCGGACCCTTAACCAACAGGTGAGACCACGCCCCCCTGGCCACGCCCACTGACCGACAGGTGAGACCATGCCCACTGACCACACCCACTGACCGACAGGTGAGACCACGCCCCCGGACCACGCTCCCTGGCCGACGGGTGAGGATGAGTGTCAGTGAATATATATATTTTTAATCCCCACCTGAACCAACCACAGTTTGGCTTTACCCAAATCTAAAAGCAAAAAAGTGGCAAAAAAAAGCTCCAGTCAAGATGTTTTTAGATTCGGGTGAAGCCGAACTGGAGAAAATGAGCTCGGTTAAGGCGGTTAGACTGGAATGAAAACCTCATTTGGAGAAAACGGCCCTAAAGTTTAGTCCCTTTGTCTGCTCATGCGCCCTGTGTATATTCCTCCCGTCTTTAGCCGCTGTGTCTCCCACAAAGGAAATGACCATATTTGGATTACAGCGTCATCTCGGTCACAGCCTTTCGTGCTACACGTGGATACCAAACTTGTCTGTATTTGTGAATGAATAAGAGCGGGAAAGACCAGGGAGCGACACAGACATGTTGGAGTCACTTCCTGGATAAATCTCCGGTGTACATTTCTATACAAACTAACTCCGAGCCTGGATGAGGGCAGTGTTGGGAGGGCATCCGGAGTAATGTTCTAATGTGGTGTGGTTTGTGTGTTTCAGAGTCGGGTACCAGATCCCCATGTTCATCGGCTTCTGCATCATGTTCCTGTCCACCATTAGTCAGTGACTCTCCTCTCTAAATCTAACTATTATGAACTATTATTTTTCATTTTCACAACTGCACTTTCCCTTCAAGGCCACTATTATTGTGGCAGGTTTAGACTCTCTTTAGCCCCGGTTTAGGTCCTGGATTAGACTCTCTTTAGCCCCAGTTTAGGTCCTGGATTAGACTCTCTTTAGCCCCAGTTTAGGTCCTGGATTAGACCCTCTTTAGCCCCGGTTTAGGTCCTGGATTAGACTCTCTTTAGCCCCGGTTTAGCCCGTCATTAGCATCAACTGCATTCATCAAAAACACTTTGTTTCTTTAGCTATGAAATAACTCAACCATTTTATCCCATTTTAAAGAGAACTCATAAAAGATCAGGCTTAGTTTTTTCTCACTGTGGCGTGTGATGCAGGTGAAGTGTGTGTTTGTCTCTGCAGTGTTCGCCTTCTCCTCCAGCTACGTTCTGATGTTCGTCGCTCGGTCTCTGCAGGGCGTCGGCTCCTCCTGCTCCTCCGTCGCAGGTAACAACACCCCCTCTGCCCCTCATGACAGTTTCACTCTTTAAGGCGAGACGCAGAAGACGATACAGAGATTCTTAGAGTATAAAAAGGTTTTCAAAGTTTATTTGTAGAGCACAATTCATACACAAGGCAATTCAAAGTGCTTCACAGTTGCATAAAATTACAAGAAAACAGATCAAATCAATCAATAAAAATTAATCAATGACAGTAAAAGGCATTGTCAGAGTTGAGGCCTGTCTCACATCCTCATGAAGACTGTTCCAGAGTTTAGCTTTAGCCTCAGCGTGTTTAGTCCTGACTCTGGGAACCACCAGGGGACCCCTCCCTGAAGTTCTCAGGGCCCGAGATGGTTCATACGGCTCTAACATGTCAGAGATGGACTTTGGTGCTAAACCATGAAAAGACTTGTACACAAGCAGAGCTGTTTTAAAATCTATTCTCTGAGTGACAGGAA
This sequence comes from Proterorhinus semilunaris, assembly GCA_021464625.1. Classification (NCBI taxonomy): domain Eukaryota; kingdom Metazoa; phylum Chordata; class Actinopteri; order Gobiiformes; family Gobiidae; genus Proterorhinus; species Proterorhinus semilunaris. The sequence continues at coordinate 1,706,907 of CM038357.1, forward strand.
GCCAGTGCAGGGACCGGAGCACTGGACTAATATGGTGGTATTTCCTGGTTCTTGTCAGGACTCGAGCAGCAGCGTTCTGGATGTTCTGCAGCTCTAACAGCTCGTTTAGAAAGGCCAGTGAGCAGCCGTTACAGTAGTCTAACCTGCTGGAGACAAACGCATGGATGAGTGTCTCCAAGTCTGGTTTTGATACTATTCCTCTGATCTTCATGTTTTTCAGATGGTTAAAAAAAAAAAGACCAAACTCTCCCTTTCCGATGTTTATTCTCTGACGTTTTGTGGCTTTGAGTCGTAGATTTATCCAGGAAGTGACTCCAACATGTCTGTGTCGCTCCCTGGTCGTTCCCACGCTTATTCATTCACAAATACTGACGTTTGGTATCCACGTGTAGCAGGAAAGGCTGTGACCGAGATGACGCTGTAATCCAAATATGGTCATTTCCTTTTTGGGAGACAGCAGTTATTATACAGCTATTATAATTTGCTTCTTGATTACTTACAAAAGTAGTCTGTGCATTCAACTGCACATAAAAAAAATAATCCTAGTAGTATCCAAAAAGTGTTGGTCAACAAACTTGAGTGTATTATTGTCTAATAATTGACCGACTAGAAAACTGCATCAGGTAAAGGTTCTCACCTTTGTCTAACTATTGTTTTTAAATACTAAGACCTTCTAAATGTGCTCTGGGATAAACGGTGCCCCCTGCTGGTGAGTCACGGTGCTGTGTTGCAGGGATGGGGATGCTGGCCAGCGTTTACACGGACGACGAGGAGCGCGGTCGGGCCATGAGCATCGCGCTGGGCGGCATTGCTATGGGCGCGCTCGGTCAGTAACCCCGCATCCTCCTCTTCTTCTCCTTATTCCCCTTTAACCCTCTCTGCCTCTGCTCAGTGGGGCCCCCTTTTGGCAGCGTGTTGTACGAGTTCGTGGATAAAACGGCGCCGTTCCTGATCCTGGCCTTCCTCGCGCTCTTCGACGGAGGTAAAGGCTCTGCTCTTTAAAAATCCACAAATGAATGCATTCAATCAGAAAAACACAAGCGATGGTTCAAAACATGTTCAGGGGCATGTCTGCTCATATTTTCTGTACATTTGTCCGGTATTTTACTCAAAACCTCCTCTGCTTAAGCCAATGTTTCCAAGCCTTTGGAAATTATACATTTGTAGAGCATCAACTTTGACTTGCCTTTCCTCCAATCAGAGTCCACTGCCGGGAAGGGGCGAGGGACAGGGGTTGCAGGGGAGTGAGGGGTGAACATGTGCATTTGTTTTGGTCGCTGCCATAGCACGACCGGCTGTAGCTACATCTCTTTCTCTCGGGACACAAACATGGTGGACTCCACTGCTGCGTTTTTCCATCTCTGGTCCATCTCGCCAGGGCTTTCCCTCTTTCGTCGGACCCCTTTGTCGTTCCTCAGGGACTGCTCCCGAGATCTGACCAGTTTCGCTACGATCAACCTGGGCCTCTCGTCCGCCCGGCACGGGACAACAGTCTCGGCAACCCTCCCGGTCCACTAGACCGTGGGGGACGCAAGTGAGACCCGCAGTTTTCGGTTTCTGGCCCGGTCCGGGTCACTCACATCTGCGACCCAGCCGAAGCCCCGTCACTACAACTGGAGATTGTGTGTTTTTTTTTTATTCATGTTTTTTTCTGGTCCCGAAAAAGACCGGGGATCTGCGTTCCGTGTTAGACTTGAGGGGTCTCAACATGTTTTTAAAGGTCTTGCCGTTCCACATGTTGCGCACCACGGACCATCTCGATGGGCGAATGGTTCACCAGCATCGATCTGAAAGTATTTCCACGTCCCGATTGCTCCTCGTCATTGGAGGTTTCTGCGCTTCGTGTTTTGAGGGTGCCATATTCAATTCAGGGTTCTCCCGTTCGGGCTCTCACTGTCCCCCGTGTGTTCATGCGATTTGTAGCGGCAGCGTTGGCACCAATACAGGCGCGGGGTTTGTATTGGACAAAGAGTTCCTCGAACGTGGTCATTGTAAACGGGGTGGAGTGAGGAATGACGGTCTATTAATAATGTCTGCTCTTACTACGAGAACCTCCGCTAACCAAAACCTGTTCACGTGTAAGTTGCCTTTACTTTTCCTTATGTTTCGCTATTCCCTCTCGATCTTCTCCTACTCTCAGAGCCATTGTCCTTCCCTCACCTGAGATCATGCTCAGATTAAAAGAAGTAGCTGCGGTTTCTACTTCTACCTGTGATCAGGCATCCGAAGAGCACTGCTGACACAATAAAATAATGTCTACAAGGAAGATCTTTACATGGAAGTTGCACAAGGCTTTACTGCACCTGTTTCCAGTGAAAAACATAATTGACGTCTAATAGACATTAGTCAATGAGTTAATGTCCCTCAGGCTCGTTCTCGTTCAGAGAGCTCTAGAACAAGCCCAGTTTGTGCCGACCGTTGCCTGGTTTCCTCCTTTACTCACGCGTTCCTCTTGTTCCTCCAGTCCTGCAGCTGCTCGTCCTGCAGCCGACCAAAGTGGAGCCCGAGGTGAGTCTCCATCATTTCAATATTTAAACAGGACGTGTGTTGACTCAGCAATCCTACGTTGAGCTGGGTCAGGGGGTGTGGGCGGGTGAGGTGTTTATTCAAATAAATCATTTAAATTAGTTGAACAAGTTCCCGGTCCACATTTGTCTCCAGGGCCTTGGATGAATCTCCACCTTTATCCTCAGGATCTTTATGGTGACTGTGTTTCAGAGTCAGAAAGGGACGCCTCTGTTCACGCTGCTGAAGGACCCGTACATCCTCATCGCTGCAGGTGAGGCCCTCCTCCTTCCTTCTTCGTCCCCTCTGCCCCTGAAGGACGGGTCACACATGGGTCAATCACATGTTTAACCCGTGTCCTGTGTGTGTGTTTCAGGCGCCATCTGCTTCGGGAACTTGGGCTTCGCGGTATTGGAGCCCACTCTGCCCATCTGGATGATGGAGACCATGTGCGCCCCGGAATGGCAGCTCGGTATTTATTTCCGATATAAACGCTGATGCTTTCACCAAACGTCCCTGATCTAACGCGCACCTTAGTTTCAGTTTTAGTCTTTTTGTTTTAGTCACATTTTAGTCATTTCTAAATGTGACGGTTTGAGCCTAATGTGGGTCAGTTTCATTTTAAGAGGTTAACTGCTTTTAATGAAGTTTTAGTCTGATTTTAATCTGACTTTGTGGTCTCCAGGCGTTGTGTTCCTCCCGGCCTCCGTCTCGTACCTCATCGGGACCAACATCTTCGGGACACTGGCTCACCGCATGGGCAGGTCAGACTCCGCCTTTACTTTCCCGCGGGACACAGACCTCTCCCAAGGCACAACAGCTTTTCACACAACCTGTCTGTGTTCGGTTTGCTCGTCATTTAAATAGAATATCATGAAAAAGTTGATTTAAGTTCAGTAATCCCATTTAAAAAGTCTTTTATTTTGATGTTTATAGCTGAAAACGAATGAAAATCCAAAATTCAATATCTCACAAAATTAGAATATTACTGGAGACCAATACAAAGTTTTTTTAGAAATGTACTTTGGCCATATTTTGGGTCAAACGTGTTGGATTTCCTTCCACAAGCTTCTCACAATAGTTAGCAGGAATTTTGGTCCATTCCTCCAAACAGAACTGGTGTAACTGAGACACATTTGTCAGCCACCTTGTGTGCCTATGCCTTTTCAGCTCTGCCCATACATTTACAACTGGATTTGGATCAGGACGTTGTGATGACCACGGTTGGCGTGCTCGTTTGTTGAACACGATGAACAATTAGATCAATCAGACTGTAGATTTATTCCCTATTCCATTACAATTGTAATACAGCGCCCTGAGGGCTATGACCCTGACAGCCGACGTACACGGGTCTCACGCCAGGTCTGACTGCCCGTACTTTCCCTGCAGTATATGAAACATACAATCATGAATATTAATGAATGGGCGTGTTCTTCTGGCAAGTTCTTCACAATCTCCTTTTCTCGTCTCGTGTGCCGGGTCAGAAACTGCCAGTTTGTCCAACGTCCATGATACTAGATGTTTTTGCAACTGTCATCAGGAAACGGTATAGAGCAAGAATGTGGTGTGTCAGTGTGTGCGTGCAGGATTAAAACGCTCCCATGTCTGCCAACTCAACTGTAACATAAGCCCAAACATATTAAACATATCTAATAATAAAATAATCAGTATAAATCATAAAATTAATGAATCCCTTCACCACTTAAAAATATTGACTTTGTTTTCCTTAAGTCCCTTTGTAACCAGTTTTGAGATTTTGCTCCAATATTTCCACATAGTGTTCTTTCTTCATGATGTCATCCATTTTGAAGTGCACCAGTCCCTCCCGTAGCAAAACAACCCCACAGCATGATGCTGCAGCATATGTCCTGTTTTTATTTGCAAACTCCAAACTGGCTTTTTCATGTTTCTTTTGGAGTCAGAGCTTCTTCCTGGTTCCCTCTCAGCCCATGTCGGTACTGGACTTGTTTCACCAGGTCCTTTGCATTTGTTCTTGGGTTGATCTTCACATTTCAGACACAGCACGTTCATCTCTGGGACACAGAACCCGCCTTCTTTCTGATCTGTATGATGATTGGACAGTTCCATCATTGTTTGAACCAATGAACCTGGACCTTCAAGTGTCTTGAAATTTCCCTCAAGGATGAACCAGACTTGTGCTTCCAAGGTCATGCCATCGTCATCTTTAAAGGTATAATAATCTTAGTGTATGTAAACTTCTGACTTCGTAAAAAGTAACAAAAACATTTCTAAAAAGAAAAAACCTCTTTCATTCTTCTGGCATTTTTAAATTCTACTTGACCTAAAAAAAAAAGAAAAAAAAAGTTAATTCTGGTTTCATGTCAGACAGTGACAAAACAATGCAAATGTGTGTTTCTATAAAGTGTATGTAAACATATGCTCCCGCTTTATGACGAGCACCTGTATATTCAGCTCATATTCTGTGAGTTGGACGACAGCTGTCGTCACGTCCAGTAATCGCTGATTTGTTTATTTCACTGATAATCTGTTTGCGTTAGACCCGTTCAAACCGCTCCAGTCGCTCCGTTACCAGACTAACCTCCCTGTGTGGAATGGACAGGCGAGTGGGACATTTTCCTTCAGAATTTGTTGGAAATTAATTGAATCAATTCTTCTATTTAAGAAAAGTCCCCTGTGCCACTGGCTGTAAAACAAACCCAAAGGACGATAGATTCACAGCTGGACAGATGTTGTTCTCTTGTACAGTGAGGGTAAAGCTGGACTCCTCCGTCTGTTGCAGGTGGCTGTGTGCTCTGATCGGGATGGTCCTGGGGGGAATCAGCCTCATCTGTGTGAGTCGCCCATATCATCAAATATTGTAGACACGAGGTCCAGTTAAAAAAACAAAACAAACGCACAACAGTTTAGAGCAGACAACTGTACCAGTGTCTAACAAACACTTCCATGTTCTGGAGCTCGTGCTGTCATTGCAGCTTGTCCGGCTCCATTCTGTCTGCAGAAGTTTGTTTACATCCATATTTACTCCTTTGTTTTGTTTTTATCGCATCAACGAGGCCAAACGGGCACATCACTCTCGTGCTCGTCGCCACTCGTGAGACTCTCAATGACCGCGGCACAGGTGGGGTCAGTCTGATTCTGACCTTGTTCTTTTACTCTGAAGCCAGGAGAGCAGCGAGGGTTGGGTTTCACTCTCTCTCCGAGATCCGCTTGTTTGTGGACGAGCATCACTTTGAGTTGTTTACAGCGGCTACAGTTCACTCACACAACTCAAGGGAGTCTGGGTAATGTAGTCTCTGCTCAAGGTGGGACGAAGTAGAAAGCGTGGATTGTGAAGGACGCTCTGAAAAGCAGCTAAAGGATTAAAACAAATGAGCGTACCGGTACGCTAAAAGCATGGGCGCACGGAGAGGTGGCGGTGCTGAGTACCGGCGCGTACCAGCCCACTTAAAGCACTTTCTTTATGGCTTTAAATGTGAGGAGCAGGATTTTAAATTTGATTCTAAACTCAACAGGAAGCCAATGGAGAGACTTTAGCACAGGTGTCATGTGTTCTCTTTTCTTTGTACGCGTTAACAATCTTGCAGCTGCATTTTGAACTAATTGAAAACTTTTTAGGGAACTTTTAGGACCTGCTGCTAGCAGGCAGTTGCAGTCGTCCAGCCTTGAGGAAACAAATGCATGAAGAAGTTTTTCTGCATCACTCTGAGGTAGAATGTTTCGTATTTTAGCAATGTTGCGCAGGTGAAAGAGCCTGGTTTATATGCATTTTAAAAGAGAGGTCTTGGTCAAACAGAACTCCAAGGTTTTTTACTTTAGAGCTTGTTGCTACGCTAACATTATCCAGGGAGATGATCTGCTGAGATAAAGACTCTCTCAGTTTTTGAGGACCTAAAATAATAACCTCGGTTTTATCAGAGTTAAGGAGGAGGTAATTTACAGTCATCCAGGTCTTTATGGCTTTTACGCAGGAACTAAGCGCATCTAATTTATCTGTCTGACCTGGTTTCATTGATAAGTACAGCTGTGTGTCATCTGCGTAACAGTGAACGTTTAAATTGTGATTATGTTACCTAATGGAAGCATGTACAATATATATAAAATTGGCCCAAGCACTGAACCCTGTGGCACCCCATAGCACACTTTAGAACACGGTGAAGACTGTTGGTTCAAGGACTTTTGAAATGAAAGGCAGATTAGAAATGGGCCTATAGTTTGCTAGAATATCAGGATCGAGATTGGGTTTTTTCAAAAGTGGTTTGATAACAGCATATTTAAAGGACTTTGGTACATACCCATTTTCTAAAGACGAGTTAATTATTTTCAATATGGTATCTGAGATTTCTGGGGTAATTTCTTTGAGGAGATTAATTGGAATTGGATCTAGAAGACAAGTTGATGGTTTTGAAGACATAATGATTGCTAATACCTCAGCCTCATCTGCAGTTATGAACCTGTCTAAGGCTTTGAAAGGAGACAATGATTCTACAGCTGGATTTAGATCAGAAGACAAGGGAAGCTTATCATTTATTTTATCTCTAATGGTTGTGATTTTGTCATTAAAGAATTTAAGGAAGTCATCGCAGCTAAGGGTATCAGGAATGGAAGGCTCTACTGCGCGGTGACTGTTTGTTAGCCGGGCCACCGTGTTAAAAAGAAACCTAGGGTTATTTTTATTTACTTCAATTAATGAAGAGTAGTAATCTGTTTTTGCTTTCCTCATGGCTTATAGGCAAGTAGTTGCAATTTTTCCAAGATCTAAGAGATTGCTCAGTGCTAGAATTCCGCCATAACCGTTCTAATGTGCGAAGCATGCGTGTTTCTGCGTTGAACCAGGGAGCGTCGCACCGAGGCCGAACAACTTTCTGTTTCAGTGGAGCCGCAACATCAAGGCACTGGCTGCTTTATAAAGTCATTACAGCTTCAGCTGTTAGTCTGTCCCTTTTATATTATCATTAAATCATGTAGTTTTGTAGCTTTAGAGCAAATGGTACGTGGTTCATTGAGAGCTAACCTGCTAGCTGCTAATGCTAACGTTAATGTACGTTAAAAACGGAGGATCATTAATTAGGGCAAACGCTGAACACCTTTAATAAGTCTGAATATTTACCAATTAAAGACGTAGAGCGTAACACAAGGCCACCAGGGGGAGCTGTTTCCCCAATAATAAGCCCTGGCGCATTGAGTTGCCTTGTGTACGAAATGCGCGGTATAAATAAAGTTGCCTTGCCCTGACAGAGCCATATCATTTCCCCCCCAGAAAAATAAAAACATTCAAGAACGGCCATTTTCCTGTGGTTCTGACTCTGCGTTGCAATATTTTCCAGATGCCTTTCGCCAAAGACATCTACAGCCTCATCATCCCCAACCTCGGAATGGGATTCGCCATGGGTCAGTTCTTTCTTTCTCATTTTATGTGGAGGACACAATTATGGGGACTATCGCTTTATCGGTCAGAGGTCGAAGGATCGCTGACTGTTGATGACCCTGTAGGGGGCGCAATGACAGTGTCAGCCGTCGTCATACGTCTGGATGTTCTGGGATGGATGATTTCTTTACCGTATGTCCCGGACTATACGTGGCTCCGGAGTATAAGACGAACCCCCAGCCAAACTATGAAAGAAAATGTGACTCATAGTCTGGAGAATACGGTATTTGTTTATTGTCGGGACGGTGCATGTTAAAGGTGCATTATGCAACTTTTTAAGCAGAAAAAAAGGTTAACCAGTGACCCAGTGGCTGTAGATACTCACACAGATCAGTGTGTGGATGCAAAACAACTTCCTCCAGTTAAATACAGCTAAAACGGAGACCATTGTCTTTGGCCCACAAAAACACAGAGAGCTTGTCATTGGTCATCTCGAAGCTCTTTCACTAGAACCAAGTTTGGTTCAGGGTAATCATGGATTCAGATCTGAGTTTCATATTAAGTCATATTAAGTCCATTACACCCGCGGCCTATTACCACCTAAAAACAGTGTCTAAACCGCACTTGGAGAGATGAATTCATGCATTTGTCTCCAGTCGGTTAGACGACTGTAACGGCTGCTCACTGGCCTTTCCAAACGAGCTGTTAGAGCTGCAGTAAATCTAAAACGCTGCTGCTCCTGACCAGAACCAGGAAATACGACCATATTAGTCCAGTGCTCCGGTCTCTGCACTGGCTTCCTGTCGCTCAGAGGAATAGACTTTAAAACAGCTCTGCTTGTGTTCAAGTCTTTTCATGGTCGGGTATCAAAGTCCATCTCTGACACGTTAGAGCCGTATGAACCATCTCAGGGAGGGGTCTCCTGGTGGTTCCAGAGTCAGGACTAAACACGGTGAGGCTGCGTTTCAGTTTCATGCAGTAAAAGTCTGGAACAGCCTCCGTGACGACGTGAAACAGGCCTCAACCCTGAGTATGTTTAAGTCCAGGCTGAACTCAACAGAACCCCGGCACAAAAGTCAACACCCCCTCCTGAAGACCAAGTGCTGAAGCCATGAAGATCTCTGAGCAGGATTAACGTTCGCAAAGCACCGGGTCCAGACAACATACCAGGTCGTGTACTGAAATGTTGCGCTGATGAACTCACTGAAGTCTTCACAGACATTTTTAACACATCTCTGCAGCAGGCTGTGGTCCCAACGGGCCTCAAAGCGACCACCATCATTCCGGTGCACAGTCTCCAAACGTGACGATGGTCACTTGAAAGTAAGAGTTCATTGTTTTTAGGTTCCTGGTAGGTCTTCACTTCTGATGGACCTGTTTCCATGGTTACGTGTACATTCCATCCCGAAACCCTCAAAAAAGGGGAAATAAAATAGATCCTGGAGGCCACCGGGATGGAGCCAGGCATACAGCCGCCGGGTCAGGGAAGTGTGTCATGGGATTACGTTTGGCGAACAGCTGATCGTAGTAACGTGGCTGATGGTGACGTTTGGAGCGAGCGCGTGAGACTGTGACTGCAGTTGAAAGTAAGGCAGTCTTGGGTCGACCCATAAAGACCCATATGTGTAAAAAGGACCTTACTTTCATGGCTTGATAAAGGTCCAGTTGTATCTTGATGATGGTTTAACTCATTTTCCTTCCATTTTCTGTCGTTCATGTTTCAGGTATGGTTGACTCTTCCATGATGCCCATTATGGGATACCTGGTCGACCTGCGGCACGTGTCGGTTTACGGAAGCGTTTACGCCATCGCCGACGTGGCCTTCTGCATGGGCTTCGCTCTCGGTGAGAAAACTCTGGAGATCCTGCCTCTTGAAGTAATGTATGAAGCCGAGCTGGGAAATATGTCGTCTACAAGTAAAGATGCTGCTAACGGGTTTGTCTCCCAGTGTGGAGAAATGAAATAATCTGAGAGAAAATAGCCTGAGAATCCCCATATTATATATTCACGGATCCAACATGACGGCAGCAGACGTGACGCCATCTTTGATCACGCTTTAGACCGTGTTATAAATAGTTTAGCTGAAAGTTCACAGCGGGTACGTCATCTGATACGATGATACGATGGGCTATGGCCACGTGCAGACGCATGAGAGACATTCAGCACAATAAACGGCTCTGGACAATCGTAAACCACACCTCTCCTGCAAGAACATGAAGTGACAGACTAAATATAACTTGTGATATTTTGTCTGGCGATAACCAGGCTAGGAAAAAAAAGAGAAAAAAAATGTGTTTCTTTTAGAGCGACAAAGCTCTGTAATGTAGATGTTTGCAGCACATTTTTTGCAGAAATATCGCTTCATCATTATCGGGGAAAGTCCCCAAAAATATTGAGATTTTCATTTTTGTCAATTTGACCCAGCCTTACCATGAAGTTCATCTCCCCCTCTCTCTCTGTGCTCAGGCCCGGCCATCGGAGGCGCCATCGCCGAGAGCATCGGGTTCCCGTGGCTCATGACCATCATCGGCCTCATAGACGTGCTGTTCGCGCCGCTCTGTATTTTCCTCAGGAATCCTCCAGGAAACGAGGAGAAGATCGTAAGACACAGCTTTTCCATTGCTATTTCTGTCACATTCTTGCACTTGTCTTTGTGGGGTCGAAACATGTCGGCGTTTTAATAAGCGCCTCGGAAACTGTAACATCTGCACATGCTCCATGGAGCGATTTCAGACAGAATCCAAGTGGACAAAACGTCTTAAAATAAACGGCTATTGGTGGTATCAATCAGTCTTTATTTCCGACTCACAAAGGTCCATAAAACATGTAAAAAAGACACAGACAAACAGAGAATTTCACTATTATAGTCCATACAAGCACCTCCTCCAGTGCCTCCAAAGCACCGAGCTGAACCTGGTACTGCTCTGGTCGGTCCGTATAAGAACAATTATGATGATTATGTGAGTCCATGAGTCTCATCATAAATATACAAACAACATTTCTTATTACAGCATTTAATGTGGTCCCATTATTCTGCACAAACAGCACTGGCACTTCTCCAGTGGGGGCCTGAGAGCATCGTTCTATATACTTGGAGCTTATGAATGTAGCTGTAGTGTAGCAGCACCACAGGGGGGCAGTGTAGAGCGGTGTGCACTCGGCTTTAAAGAGGGGGTATTGTGCTTTTTTCAATCACATAGTACCAGTCTGCAATGATGATGCAACCTTATGTTGGTCTGTTAAGGCAGTAAATTAAAATAACTGCCTTGAATGGCTGTGGCGAAATGAAATAGGCCTCTGTCACTTTAAGAAGCCTTTCCGACACGCCCCCTTCAGCACGCTGCCTGTGACATCATCACAACACTACTGCACTACTCGTCTCCTCCACACGCATTGAAACCATTGATTTTCGGTGCGTTTTAATTTTACTGTTGGAAAGGAGCAACACTTTATCAGTTTGTGCACAACAATGGCCACGCAGGATATGATTTGATCCAGCGTCTGACCCGGAGAGTGACCTCTTAAAAACTGAGCTCAATGGCAGCATGTACAATGAAAACTATGAAAACAAGATCCAAAATCCCTAATATGTCCCAAAATAAAACCATATACTTCCACCTGAGTCTATCCAGTATTTAGATGTTGTTGCAGAACATTCCAACGTCTCACCTGTAAACCTCTTCTAAATGTTTCCCCTGCAGCATCTCGCCTTAAACGATACGATCACAGCTGAGGGACATGTGACTGAGAGAAGGTCTGACCTCGGGGCTCAGGCTGAAGACCATGTCCAGAGCCCCCAGGTCCAGCAGGACGGTGGAGACCAGGTCGTCTCTGGAGAGCAGGTCCTCGTCAAACACGCTGATCTCCAGGACGTTCTGCAGGAGACGAAGCAGAGTTCAGATCAGCGTGTGTTTAATTAAACTCAAACTTAACACAATGACGTTTCTGTTCTTCCTCCTGGGAGTCCAGCCATTTTGTTGCATTTGTCGTGTTTTTGTAGTTTTCTCTCTGTAGAAATCCAAGATTCATGAAACCTGATAATTTTCCAGATAAAAATAAATAACAGCACTCATTATGAGAATGTTTGGCCCAAATGGCAATATGATGTTATTGCAGAAGACCAAACAAAACACACCCCTAGTGGTGAGTATATGCTATTACAGCCCAGACGCTGAGATAGCATGGACGGAGACGACGGCGAGGCAGAGCCAGACGACCGGTCCAGGACCTGCTCCACCGGTCACTGTGATTTCTTATGACAAATATCCAATCTGATGGAGATCTCTTAGAGGAGATCAAAAAAAGGAATGTGGAAGTATTTCTATATATTTTTATCATACTAGGCTTTAATGACCTGATGATATATAGCTGAACCTGGTTTTTTTTAGAACTGGGCGTGGCATTCCTTTTATGGTCTTATTGTTCACTGTGGGAAGTACTGGGTCTGGAGGACAATGCATTCAAACATCATGGAGTCAGATTGCAGAGGAAGTGACGACAACGTTGCAAGATATTACATGATATTTATTTGATCACATTTGTTTTGTTTAAAATCCTTTGCTCACATTTTCATTATTTTGAGATCTCGGAAATCGTTCAGTCCATAGTTCATAGTTTAACATTTGGTTTTCAGTTAAAAGAAAAAGTCCATATAAAACGGACACTAAGGAAAACAAGGCAGCAGGAACATGACCAAACCCCTCGACCGACAGATTAAAGATAATGTTAGCAGTGTTGGGAATAACGCCGTTTAAAATAACATTTAAAACATTTAATAACATTACTCCGTTATTTTTTCAGTAACGGAGTAATCTAATTCATTACTCTCCCCGCCGTTATCGTTACTGGGTCAACAAAGTGGCTCGTTACTCGACTGAATGAGCTCTGCGGGGTCAGCATGGGGGGGGGCAGCGGAGAGGGTGGGGCTGCCTGTGTGCGCAGAGCTCGTGCCCTCGCGACCCGCGGCTCGTCCTCCCCACAACGCGGGGCGGCCGCGGGAGAATCGAGGTGATGATCATTGATCTAGTGTTGGAACTTATTTTTAACCCAAAGATGCAGAATCGGTGGAGACACGTCTTCCCCCCCCCCCTCTCCCTCCCTCAGCGCCTTTTCTTCTTCCTCTGTCCCCGCTCTCCACTCCAGAGAGACTGCAGGCTGCTAACTTTCTGCTAGGGCATTTAGCCTTATATTTAGCCTGATGAATGAACAGAGAGACTTTATGCACAATGCCTGTGTGCAAAGTCTGCCCTGATCGTTGGCACATGTTTCTTTTCCTCCTGTTCCTCCCCATTCTCTTTGAATACGGCCGTATTCCTACATTAATAAAACAGCGACGCAAATACTGGTCAATACCGTTCAAACTTGTTTGAGAAAGCGTTTTAATTCCAGTGGGAAAAGGGTTGTTTTATGACCACCATGTTTCGTGATTGTAAATGTAAATGTGTTATATTTCTATATATATATATATATATATATATATATATATATATATATATATATATATATATATAAACACTAGGGCTGGGCGATATGGCCTAAAATCTATATCATGATATGAAAAAATAAATATCACGATAACGATATATTTGACGATATAATTGACAATGGACGAATTACTTCAAAATCCCAGCCTTACGCCTATTGGGGAGATTCATTCAGTGATATTTTATTCTTTTTTTTTTTTTACGGCATAAATGTCTCGCAAATATGATCTACTCGAGCAGTTTACATCCTTCATTTCATTTTACTTTTTCAGCACGTGTCCCCGTGTTCTACAGTCAGTGTTTATGCTGCTCTGATGGAGCGTAACATAAATTATATTGTGTCCACAACGATATAAAAAATTACACCGATATAAAAACATTATATCACGATAACGATATGCGATACGATATGGCCCAACCCTAATAAACACTCTACCCCCCATGCAGTTCATTCAGTTAATATGACTTTTGAAAACTGCAAAAAAAAAAAAAAAAAAATCTAAATTCTTTGATATATATCGCAATTTTTTTTAACGGTAACGCAAATAGTTACTTTCCCTGGTAACGAGTTACTTTCATTATAGAGTAATGCAGTTACTTTTTGGAACAAGTAGTGAGTAACTATAATTAATTACTTTTTTAAAGTAACGTTCCCAACACTGAATGTTAGACTGTAACATAAAAGCAGGAACATGACCGCTAGCAAACGGCAATGCTACCAAATATGAAAGACATGCATGTCAACTTTTGGTTTTGTAAAAAGTAATTAAAAACTGTGTGGAAAATTGTCTCATTGTTTTGGAATTTGACAAATAGAAATATGATTTAAAATCCCAATTGACCTAAAGAAAATAAAAGTTAATTCTGGTTTCATGTCAGTGAGAAAAAAAAAATGCAAATGTGTCTTTTTCCCAGATAGCAAAAAGACATTGTTTCAACATTGGAATAGTGTAAATAAATATGTTGTAACTTCCGCCAAATATACAGTGAGGAAAATAAGTATTTGAACACCCTGCTATTTTGCAAGTTCTCCCACTTAGAAATCATGGAGGGTCTGAGATTGTCATCGTAGGTGCATGTCCACTGTGAGGGACATCATCTAAAAAGAAAAAATCCAGAAATCACAATGTATGATTTTGTAACTATTTATTTTACTCCGTGTTTCTCAGCGACAGCCCAGAAACCTGACTGATCTAGAGAAGATCTGTGTGGAGGAGTGGGCCAAAACCCCTCCTGCAGTGTGTGCAAACCTGGTGAAGAACTACAGGAAACGTTTGACCTCTGTAATTCCAAACGAAGGCTACTGTACCAAATATTAACATGGATTTTCTCAGGTGTTCAAATACTTATTTGCAGCTGTATCGTACAAATAAATAGTTAAAAAATCATACATTGTGATTTCTGGATTTTTTTTTTAGATGATGTCTCTCACAGTGGACATGCACCTACGAGGACAATTTCAGACCCTCCATGATTTCTAAGTGGGAGAACTTGCAAAATAGCAGGGTGTTCAAATACTTATTTTCCTCACTGTATATTATATATATATATATATATGCGGATGTACTGGACACAATATCGCTGTATTTATTTACAGCGATATTGTAGATTATCAACTGGTGGGTGACACCCGGGCACAGCTACTGCACTGTATAAATATATGTAACGATACACGAAGCATCCTCACTCTACTTCCCGCCTTCCTAATTTGTCCGTATTATTTGTCACAATTTCTCCTAAATTATTTCCCATTCGTCACAAATTTTTCGACACTGGAGACGAACCCGATACTGTAAATTTGCAGATCTTCTACACATTTTTGTTCTGTTTGCCGGTTCTACACGACATCTATTTTAGTACAGGTATCGAAAATCGGCAAGCAACAAAATTAAAAGAATATGAGTGCTAAAATAAAGCTATACAAAATTGTCATGTGTAAAAAAAGACATAACGCCTGTCCTCTGGTCAGCGTATCCAGCTTTTCTACAAAGTCCGAGGACAAAAGTCCACATCCTGTTTACACCGCGAGTAATGAATGAGCAACGTGGCGGAGTTCCAGAACCCGAAGACACAGGCTTAGATAACTCCTCAGATATGTCCATGAAGACGTCGTCTGTTCCATTACTCACTGTGTGAGCTGTTGGGCTCCGGGCAGCACAGGTGTCCGAGGGACGCTGCCTTTTCTGTTGCATGCTTTCATTTCGCTGGCTTTTGGGCGCTGATGCCTTGGGAAATGTTTTCTTCCAAAAGCCTTTAAAGAAATTCTTTACTGAACTTAATTTACTGGTCGAATCACTGGGAGGAGCCTTAATATTAGCTTTATGCTGGGATGAACTGTTTTTCCTGTTTTGTGGCACTGAAGACGCAAGAGGTGTTCTGGACATTTTTTCTTCTTTTTGGAACCAGCGACAAAGCTTCAAAGAATGCACCCAAACTCCCCCTCTGCACGAGACAAATCTCCTTCCTTGTTGTGAGTCAGTTGCATAGACGGTATATCTGCACATCGCCACCTACTGTCCGGGAGTACAAACAAAACGCATGACGTGACCTTTTGCTTTGGAGCCGGTATAGCCGGGGACCGGCAGGTTTGCTTTGGTGGGGGGCCGATTTTCTTCATTGTCAAAAGACCTTTCTACAAATGCCAGTGTTGTTGCTTAAACGTGGATTAGTCGGAGTGAGGTAGTCTGCATAGCTGATCACTCTAATTAGGTTTATTGTTTTATAGGTATTCCCACATATTTCCACACAGTTACTAAGACATGGAAGGATGAGGGAAATGTTCAATAATAAATACAAATATAATATAAATAAAGCATTTTGATTCACAGAGGTTTGATGTAATATAGCAATAGGTTTAGACATTTTAGTCTTTACAATATTTATGTGCACTTTCCAATTTAAAATGTGCCGGGTTAAAGTGGTGGTGATGGAGGAGGTGAGGATGGACCACACGGGGATGGAGGAGGTGAGGATGGACCACACGGGGATGGAGGAGGTGAGGATGGACCACACGGTGATGGAGGAGGTGAGGATGGACCACACGGGGATGGAGGAGGAGGTGAGGATGGACCACACGGTGATGGAGGAGGTGAGGATGGACCACACGGGGATGGAGGAGGAGGTGAGGATGGACCACACGGTGATGGAGGAGGTGAGGATGAACCACACGGGGATGGAGGAGGTGAGGATGGACCACACGGGGATGGAGGAGGTGAGGATGAACCACACGGGGATGGAGGAGGTGAGGATGGACCACACGGGGATGGAGGAGGTGAGGATGGACCACACGGGGATGGAGGAGGTGAGGATGGACCACACGGGGATGGAGGAGGTGAGGATGGACCACAGGGGGATGGAGGAGGAGGTGAGGATGGACCACACGGGGATGGAGGAGGTGAGGATGGACCACACGGTGATGGAGGAGGAGGTGAGGATGGACCACACGGTGATGGAGGAGGTGAGGATGGACCACACGGGGATGGAGGAGCGTCTCAAAGGGAGAGGCCGTGTTTCACCTGCTGATCCTCCCTGTTTCTCTGACACAAACTCAACCCGGTCCGATGACTTTCGAGCGTAGAAAAAACAATCGAAAAATATGTGGCGTGAAGGCATTTAACTCTGACGCATCAAATACAAACCTGATGTGCAGAACACGGGTGTGGAATTTTCCACTCAAATACAAGCTGTAAATAATGTCAAATAAAGCACGTTCATTTGCATATGTTAATGTTAATCTAAATCTTAATCTTAATCTTAATCCAGTCTCTTCCAAATAACGATCAGTGAGAACATTCGGACATTTCTATTTCCACTTCCCCAAACCTGTGTTTCCATTCACTCCATTGGTTGATGTTCCTGTGGGAGGGCATCTGAGCCACACGTGTCTCCGCCCCCTCCCTCCCCCCTGGTCCCTCTCGGCTCCGGACTCTGCCAGAGCAACAGTCTGCTCCTGAGCATCACCACAGAGGCGCTTAAAGGAACTAAACATGGACTAAAACCTGGAGATTCCGTTTTTCACATTTCCCCACATTCTCTCAACATCTTCTCGCCGTTCCTGCAGATTTCCCCACGTGGTTTCGAGCTCTTCTCTGGACCTTGGTCCCTGTTTCTCTGTGATTTTTCCTCGCCGTTCCCGTGGCGATGGTGCTGGAGTGGCTGTACGGCTTTCGGCAGTGGCTCAGGGAGGAGCACCGGTCCCGGAAACTCATCCTCTTCATCGTCTTCGTGGCCCTGCTGCTGGACAACATGCTCATGACCGTCGTGGGTGAGTGAGAAGATCCTAGAACCTCAATCCATCCACTCCAGCAGCTCCTGCAGACTCCAGCAGTGTTTGGAACGAAACCCAAACATAAGCAGAGCGATGAATGATGTCTCTTCCCCTCGGGCGTCGGTGTGAGCGATGACAGAGAGGCAAAGGAATGATTCTTCTCGAGGACAGGGTTGCCAGATCATGCAAATATACGTCCCACAATCTTACTTGTTTCCTTCACTATAAAATCGTCAGATTAGCGGGAGAAATGGTTTAAATCGGGATCTCCCGCGCGAGTCGGCAAGTATGGCGTTAGGTGTAATCTGATTACTCTCGTTCCAACAGCGTTATCGTTGAGCGCCGCGGTGTCGGCAATACGCTCTTTTCGCGCTGACGTCACGAATCCGCCATTATACTTCCGTGCAGTGTAACCCGACTTCCGGTCCGCGTTACTCTAATGGAATGAGATCGTGCTTTTCAATCTGAAGAAATTCAGCGTGGACGTCCAGTGGAAGGTACGTTATCATTGACATTGTACATGTTGTACATTGTGTGGGGAGTAGAAACATCACCCAAGGATAACCGTGTGATTATAGAGAAGGGACTTTTTCCAGAAGCTTGTAGCCAGTTGTAACGCTAACACATGCTAACACATGCTAACACATGCTAAGGTTTCTTCTGGTGTAGTTGCTCACATTATTAATTAATCTGTGTAAACTATTGTTTGGGTTCCGAGTTATAGATCTGTAGATAGTGCTGCAATCTGTTCACTTCAAAATACAGGCTATCGTAGCTCCAAATGTTAAAGCAACATTAGCAATATGCTAACAGTGAGAAACCTGACTATAGGTGTTATCGACATGCTGTCACGTCTGAGGCTTTAGTGGGCAACACAAATGTATTTTATAGATAATAGTTCTACGGTGGCTGTAAAAGAGCTGTGATGTTAAATACACTTAAAATGACATCTTAAAGAGTAAAGATTACGCACTGTTTTATTTCAAATTATTGCTCCTCATATCCCTCCAAAAAGGTTGCTTAAAATTCAAGTCTAATTCAAGTCTAATGTGCTAATTTAAAATGTTCACTCTGTTTCACTCTTTTTTTGTAGGATGGCCCAGTCATCACACAACGATTTTACAGTCCCTGCTTAACTTACCTCAAAGGCCCATCAGCGAGCACTCCAGCAGGTGGCAAAGACTCCCACTGTCTGAAGGTAGTGCACAACATCACCGGCTCATCCCTGTCCCACCCACTACTCTCAGGAAGAAGGTCCAGTGAGGCTGCATAATGATGTCCCTTCCCCTCACTCCCCTCCTTCCTTGGACAGTAAACCATACCCCGCTCTGCAATAACTACAGTGAGCTGGACTTTGCATGGCTGCTTTAATTACATCTATATCCAACTCTGACCATGTCCTGTGTTTTTGATGCACTTGTTGATCTGTTTGTCTAATGTTATGTTGATGTGGCCGGTTTACACAGTGGGTATTTATTACATAAATGTATTTATTACATAACATCTAATGTTCTAATGCCCAAACGAGATTGAGTTTTTTAAATGACAAAGTGTTGATTGATTTGAGGACATACATAATATTTGACTTCCATTAATTTACTAAAAGATCAAAAATGGAAAAGGGTTTTAAATTCTTCATGAAAAGATAACATTAAGTTTAAAATGGTATGTTGGCAGACCAGTGTGCTGTCATTGCTTTAACTATAACAAATCATTTTCATGTTTTGTAAATTCATTTGAAAAAGACTTAGCATTACACTTTTCATTCCAGTTGATCGTGAGTAGTGTATTGTCTAACATTTTTCCCATCAGTTTCAAATATAGTGCAGACTCAGAGTGAGGCGACTGTCAGGGCCATAGGCCCATGAAAAGATCAAGAAAGCACATCTTCAGGTTCTATTTCAGCAATCGTGTCACATGGATAGAGATCCAAGTCTCATCATTCCTGAAGCTGCTGTGTAGCAGACAGACAGAAGATGTTATCTGCAGGCCTTTATTGTGAATGACTCTCTGCATGATAGATGTATGTTTGAAGCTCCACAAAATGATTTTGATTTTCTGTACAAATGGTTTGTACAATATGACATGTTTGTCATATTTGTGGATTTTTATTCTGCAGTAGCCTCTTGTGCAGTTCCCTAAAATGACAGATACTTATTACTTGACAGTGGAGCCACTAATAAGAACTATAGGCAAAACCTTTACCTGCGTGCTTGGCCGTGTACTGGTACAGGATAAAGGACACACTTTTAAAGCCATGGTCCTATTGACAATGAAAAAGTGGGCTTTGGTCATGGCGTTATGGAAATATGAGAAATGTTTTGATTTAAATAAAGTATGCGTGCAGAGGATTTTCATATGTCATGTACATCAATGTTATATTGCTTGTTGAGTACATTATAGGCCTATGGGAGCCCGTAGCAGCCACTTATAAGTACTCATAAAATAGTAGCTTTTATTTTTATTATCCCAGTTATTTTCATATGCTTTGTGTTTTACATGCTATAAGAAACAATATGTGGATGCTAAAGTACATTATAGACATATGTATCATAGATATATATATATATATCTATATATCATAGAAGTCCTTTATAAGTACTTTGACAAAGTCAATTGTTGTACGTGATGAATAATAATGTGTTTGCAAACTTCCATCCATCCATCTTCTTCCACTTGTCCGTTGCCGGGTCATGGGGGCAGTTGGAGCTGCACCAGCCCCCATGGCTCCTCCTGCAGGTGGTGGGTCCACAGAAGGGGTTTGCAAACTTATGTTATGCTAATGTGGCATTACCAGTTTTTATTAAGTGTATTTTAAATAACTTTATTAAATACATGCATTTAATAAATATTGAAATGGTCTGCCGATGGCACCACCGCTCTAAGAGCGTTTAGTATAAAAGCCGTCCTGGTTCACACGCTCTTCCTCGGTCTCCCCACTGGCGTCTTCAGGCCTGGTTGGGCCGGGCCCAGGGTTGTGCGTGCTGTTCCACGGGTCCAGCGTCGGCTCGGGGTCTGCTGGAGCCCTCCTGTGACGGAGCTGGGGACTGTCGAAGCACCGAGCCGGCCGAGAAGGGCTAGATGTGTGGATCCCATCACGCTGCTGTCTCGCTTCCTCTCTTGTTTTGTATAAACTAAAAAGCTGATGGAAAACTGTGAACCAACTGAAAGCTTATGTGAATGTCTAATGTTACTGACGCTGTGGAATGAACCGAAATGTTTGTCAACTAAAGTACAAACAGAACAAAAGTACATCATAGAAATAAACTAAAGTCAATGTACAAGGAACATGCTGCCTCTGTCCTCGTGGGTCGAACCCTTAAAGCACCATTATTTTCCCGTCATACTGGATGGCGTTGTCAGGCTTTTATTTATTTTATTTACCAATAACACTCGTCATGTCACACTAAGCCAATGCTATGATTTTATAAAATACTTATAACTTTATGACATGAGTAAAAGTAAAAGAGTTCATGACCTTAAACTCCTACTGTTTGAACTTAAGACCTTTAACTTTCGCTCCTGGTGCCAGATATGCAGTCATTCATCAATATGTTGGCACTTCTTCGGAGACTAATGAATTCCTAACGACAGGAGAGCCTACAGGCGGGTCCTCCTTTGAACGGCATATAAACTCGCACGCTACTTAGCACTCTGTAAGTTTCTATATATTTATTATTGGAGATCTATGTGATTTACTAAATGAACAAATTCTTCTTTTGCCAGATCCACTCATTGTATTAGTTTCTATAATCTCTGAAGCTCCTCTCTGGTCAGACCTGGTGCTCTGCAGTCCTACGTCTAAGAAGAACCCATTTCTTGAGGATCTCACTTATTCAAAGGAGGCCCAACCAAAGAAAGCACTGGCTTAACGAACATCCACAACTGAACCGGTGTTCCTTACCTTAAGCCGCTGGTTAAGCCCTGTCGTGGAGTTTTGTATATATAATAATATATAATAACGTAATAAAACATGGAGAAGAGAGCTGAAGTCTGAATGAAGTGGTCATTTATTGTCTTAAACGCAGGGCGAACACAGACCTCTGACCCACTCAGCGACATTTATACAGTCGTCTGTACACATCAGATTGACACGAGATGACACCCCGGTGCCAACATATTTGTTGTATCTCATACGGGCCATCCCAAGGCCTAGCCCTTATCTGTGACACGACCTGAGCCCTCAGGTCATAGCACTGCACATTCACTTCAGCTGTTAAACAATGACAGAACTACATTTCTGACATTACAGCCCTTTGTACCGGCAGGAACATCTGCCGCGGACCGTGGAGAGTCTTCTGCTTCTGCATGAGAGAAACAAAACTCCCAAAACACGATTCACACGGTCCTTGTGCTTCGGTTTGATCAAATCTGATAAGCGTCCTGTTTTCTCAGTTTACAGAGCCATGTTTTCATTTGAGCCCACGCTGTAGGAGATGATGGCACCGGAGCCGCAGGAAAACTGCTGCTCAATGTGTCGCTGGAGATCAAAGTCGTCTCTAAGAAAAGGCATTTATTACCGTTGTTACAAAGAAGTAAAACCAGCTGGTGACTTCAGAGAGAGGAGGGAGGTCCAGACCTCCGTTAACCTTTGATCTTGTACTTCTCTGTACAGAGAGGGTGAAACTGCCTCAGTCAGTCAGATGTTTGTATCTATGTGTTTGTTCTGTATCTGTACTTCACGTTATGTTCAGAATGATTCTGGTGTGGACCGTTGTTTATCAGCTCTTCTCACTGACATGGTCTTCTTGTTCTGGAGCCTGTGAGCAAAGCCTGAGTCACGAGCTGGTTCAGATTCTGGTGCTATAAAAAATACTGCGATCCCGAAAACCGTGATAATATTGGTCACAATAACCGTGAGGTAAAACGTTCATAAACCCAAAGGTTTGTGTACAGCTCTAAACCTTCCAGCACTTGTGGGCGACGGCGGCGCAGACAGTCGGGCGGGTCGTCTTGTGATCGGAGGGTTGGCGGTTCCAAACCCGCTGGTGCACACGGTCGTGTCCTTGGGCAACACAGTTAACCCTACTCCAGTATTGGGTACATTGGTGTATGAAAGGTCTGCATTGGGATCAGGTCACCCTGGGTCCCTCGGGACCCAACGCAAATAGCCTAGCGACAGGATGTCCTGAGGGCTGTTGTCTCCTCCTTTGGACATGATTCCAGCTTTGTGAATGTTTTGGTTGTAGGCTACAAAGTGCGCTAAGCTAGGCTACCACTGCTAACCTGCCGCTAACACCTGCTTCTGAAAAACTCCGTGAGGACGATCAGCAGCCGTTAAAAACATAACTGCAAAGAGAGGTTCCTTGTTTCCTTTGCAGTGCTGTCATGGAGCTTTCACAGAGGAGTCAGAAACTCGAGCAGAATCAGATCCAACAGCTGAGATGAGAGGCTCTCGTAGGGGCATAATTAGCCATGTGCTCCTGGTGCTTATAGATCAAATCCAGGTAGTAAATAGTTTATATTGTAGGTTAAATCGCCAAAGTACAATACAAACATTTGACTATGAAAGTACAGTTCATTAAATAGAACAAGTTAGACCTTTAATTCCAAGGATTTGATATTACAAGAACATGGTAAATCTGAATAAAGTAACGTGTTGTTGAGTGCTCCGTAATGTAGATTCAAAAAAACGGAAAGACTAGAGTTGACTACAGTAAATATACTGTATGTATTTAAAAGGGGATTTTGATGTTGTCTTGATATCGAAATTGGTGTCGAGAATCAAGGTTTTTTTGCAGTATCGAAATAGAGTTTCAAATTTTAGTATCATGACAACAGTACCCCATATTTTAGTATTGTACCTGGCTTCAGTTTGAGCTTCTACACTCTAGCAGACGATACAGAGTTCCACTGGTTACAAAGGTTGAAGAAATCGTTTGTCCCTTGTGCTGTGGGAATTATGAATGAAGCAGCAAAACACAATCACCACAGAAATTACAGATATTATATTGTGTGCGTGTGTGCGTGTGTGTGTGTGTGTGTGTGTGTGTGTGTGTGTGTGTGTGTGTGTGTGTGTGGGGGGGGGGGGGGGGGGGGGGTATAGTGTTGTAGGCCTTCTATGCAAATATGTCGGGGCACTTTTCTTTTTTGCAATATCATTAATTTATTGTGTACATAAAAAGCTTCATTACATTTCAATTACATCTATTAGTTTCTGTTGGTGATTTATTTTACTTGAATAATTTTTTTTAACTAATTTTGCAATTCTGTAGTAAAATTACAATGGAGTAAAATTATTTTTAAAATAACACCAGTCTCGAGTACAATTTTCTACTCTGCTGATTTACTTGTGATAAATTGCGAGTCTGCAAATGTTGTGAAATACAATGTAATGTATTATAATGGATCTCGTCAGCCTAATAATTAGAGGATGGTATTTATCACTTTGCCATTGTTGATAATTATGAATATACGCATTGCAATGAGATTTTTGTTCTCATGTTCCATCCATAAAAATGCAAATGTCTATATCTACACACTATTGTCTGATTGTTAAGATGACAAAGTACAAGATAACATTTCAGTGTGTCCATGCAAATTCAGCTATAAGGAAGCATTATAACAAAGGTATATATGACATGACATTTTTAATGATAGTATGTAAAAGAAAAGGCAATATGCCCAAACAACTATAAATATTACATATAATAGAATAACCAAAGGTAAAACTGTGGTAATTGTATTGTAGGATTTCATTTACACACCACGTCTAAAAATGGGTCTCGTTCATTTCACGTTTGTTTTCATGTCACGGCAAAAAGTTAAATGGATCAAATGCTGCGTTGAACAAAATTACGGTGTTTCAAAACTTACAAAGGCATAAATGAACATTGATTTTGTCATTATGCTGAATAATAGAAGTTGGATGTATGTTTTAAATGTTGGAAAACGGTACAGATCTTTAAATACATCCGTGCGTAGGGCAGTAGCTACAGCTGCTCCGCCCACGGCAGCCCTGGCTGATTCTCTGCCTGCTCTCATTGCGCTGTCATTTTACTTGACATGTGGTCAATTAACTTTGTAATTAAACGTTGGAAAACAGTTCCAAAAGTGAATAACTTTGATTGCATCCATGACTAGGTTGAGCGATCTAGACCTGATGCGTCTCTGCTGCCGAGCTGTGGTTCTCGTCGCGCTGAGAGTCATGGGGATGGGAGATAAACATCCGCGTTTCTTTGTGTTTTTTATTTGAAATGATAAAGGACACTAATATGGCCATAACAATGAATAATATAAATTATACAAGTATATAGTAGCCGTTAAAACATTCTCTGGGCCCGATGGACCCGGAACTAACGCGGAAGTACGAATTTTTTCTGGCTCGCTGCGCCAATGAGCACAAACCATTGAAATCAACGGGCGGCCATATTGGAAGCCCGGGGCTGGGTGTAAAAGACTCTACAGCTCTGGGACTTGTGTCTTAGGCTCATGCTGGTTCCTTCTGAGGCACTTCAGAAAGGCCTCGGGTCATTATAAGATTAGCACAGTGATTTTGAATTGCACATGTTTAGCTAAGGCTATCGCTGGTGGCTGCTGTGAGGCTATTGTGCTGTTGTAAGTGTGGGCATCACACACAGGAAATGACTCTCTTAAATATAACGTAAACCTGACTCCATTAATTAACAAAAGGTAGATGCCGTCATATTCGTTGATTCCGTCGATCACAGAATGGACACCACACAGTCGTGAAGGTTTTTAGATAAGCAAATTTATTACCCTCACGTTTACAATTCTAAACAGAATATTGAGCGCTATCTAGCCCTATCGAATGCAGCAGGAGCCATTCGGAGAGGTCATTCCTCGGCCGAGTTCATTCTCTCTCTCTGCTGTATCTTTCCTAGCTCATACATTTGTACATAGAATTGTGCAGACGTTCCCAAGGGGGGGCAGCTTCGCAGTTGTCATCCACCTCGTGCTCAGCAAGTATCCACTGGGTGCAGACCGACGTGTGCTGAACTCCCGCACATCCTGTGATAAGCTTTGACTGAGGCATAGGCGATTATAGAGCGATAGAGCAAGAATAGAGTGTGTTTATGCACTGTGCTTGATGTAGACAATAATAAGTCCCGCAATGAGCTTTTAACAGTATAACACCATTTTACTAAACTAATTCTATGCTATGTTCCGTCATAAGCTAACGTCTAAGCTAACGTGCAGCTGAACCTGCTATTTACCCAAAATCAATATCTCTCCCAACTTAAACTACTACTAAATGTAGTCAGCGCATCCCTAGCTTTCAGCCACTTCTTATTTGAGAGAGATCCGCTTCATATTTTCGGTTTTATAGCCAGGTACAGTTACTGGGTTTGTGCAGTAAAACATAAACACAATACGACCACGTGTATGTGCATTACTAAAACAGTACAGGAGTCTTTTCTAAAGTCATAACTTCAGTTTTGTCCGGCGTCTGTAACTCTCTCTCAGCCTGAGGCGGAGCTGACACAGGGAGGGACTTCCATCCATCCATCCATCCATTTTCTCCCACTTGTCCGTTGCTGGGTCGTGGGGGCAGCTATTGGAGCTGCCCAAGTCACATTGCACCAGTCCCCTATGGCTCCTCCTGCAGGTGGTGGGTCCACGGGAGGACGGCCTCATGGTTCCAAACGGTTCCAAACGGGCCTGTTGGTCTCTCATAGGGGGCCCATTCACTCTCTCATTCATACACCAGTGTACGCAGACACTGGAGGCAAGGAGGGTGAAGTGTCTTGCCCAAGGACACAACGACAATGTGCACCTTCAGGAGGCGGGATTCGAACCCCCGACCTTCCGATCACGAGACGACCCGCTCTACCATCTGCGCCACTGTCGCCCCAGGGGGGGACTTATTTACTGTAAATAAAGGAGTCGATTATTTGGTTTATTTGGGCCGCAAGATTGTTATTAACAACGATGTTCCAAAAGAGAGTTGGCAGAAGATCACTTATAAATGCCTCCCCTCATACATTAACCAACATAGCTGTTGACACATTTTGTCATGTTTACAACCATAAACTTAAAGAGTTTTTACTGAACGTTCACACACAAGTAACAGACAACTGTGAAGTGAAAGTAAAATGATACATGATTCTGTTATTTTTCATAAAATAGAAAAGTGAAAAGTGGGGCGTGCATAAGTATTCATACAGCATGACTTAATACTTTGTGGAACCCCCCAGCTCCTTGGCCTTCATGTTGTTTAGTGACCAATACACTCCGACCATAGCTCTGAGGCCCTCACAGAACAGCTGGAATTATACTGAGAGTAGATCACACACAGGTGGCCTCTATTTAATGGTTAGGGCCAGGTGTGAATACAATACTGTATGAATACTTGTTCATCTCATAATGCCCCAAAACCGACTTGTGTCTTTAGTTCCTGTGACTGGTCACAATTTGTCAACATTTCTTAAAATATCTACATTTCACTTCGTTCCTCTGTTTAACCTAATGTTTCCAAATCTTCAGGGCTGATAAAAGCGTAGATTAATTAAGTTTGAGACGTTAAAATGTTGTTTTTGTCTCCTCTCAGTTCCCATCATCCCCAAATACCTGTATGAGCAGGACATGGCCTGGGCCGCGTCCCAGAACCACAGCGTCTCCGCTTCGTTCCACAGCACCGTGTCTCTGTACAACTACTCCATGAATACCTCCTCCCCGGTCTCCACGGTAACGAGTCCTGGAAACTCGTCCGACTGTCCGACGTCCACGTCCAGCCTGGTCAACGAGAACATGAAGGTCGGGATACTCTTCGGCTCCAAGGCCACCATGCAGCTGCTCACCAACCCCTTCATCGGACCCTTAACCAACAGGTGAGACCACGCCCACTGACCACACCCACTGACTGACCGGTGAGACCACGCCCCCTGACCAACAGGTGAGACCACACCCCCTGACTGACCGCGCCCACTGACCGGCAGGTCAGACCACGCCCACTGACCATACCCACTAACTGACCGGTGAGACCACGCCCCTGACCAACAGGTGAGACCACGCCCACTGACCACACCCCCTGAGTGACTGGTAAGACTGAGTATCCGTGAATAAAATGTGCTGTTTTTAACGCGTTTTACCATGTTACAGTAGGGATGTAACGATGCACTTTACTCTAACCAAAATATGTTTCTTTTAATTTAACCTCTCAACCCCCACATGAAACAACCACATTTTTGGCATTACTCAAATCTAAAAGCATAAAAGCAGCAAAAGAGAAACGTGCCGGAAAAGCAACGATAACAATATTTAAACACAACAAAGAAGCCACACAAATGTTATGGATAAAAATTAGACGAAAAAGGCTCCAAAACTACTTTCGCAAGGCACTGTATATATATACATATATATATATATATTCACTGACATTCATCCCCCCCCCCCCCCGGACCACGGGGGGCGTGGATGAATGTCAGTGAATATATATATAGACTATCACAGAGCAGGTGCATTTATACAGAGACTTGTTCACACACAGGTGGATTCTATTTATCATCATTAGTCATTTAGGTCAACATTGGATCATTCAGAGATCCTCACTGAACTTCTGGAGAGAGTTTGCTGCACTGAAAGTAAAGGGGCTGAATAATTTCAGTTGTTTATTTGTTAAAAATGTTTGAAATATCCAATAAATTTCGTTTCACTTCATGATTGTGTCCCACTTGTTGGTTCTTCACAAAAAATTACAGTTTTATATCTTTATGTTTGAAGCCTGAAATGTGGCAAAAGGTCGAAAAGTTCAAGGGGGCTGAATACTTTCGCAGGGCACTGTAGATATATTTTATTTTTAAGCTTTTTAACCAAAAAATAATTTCTTTTATTTTAACCTTTTAATCCCCACCTGAACCAACCACAGTTTGGCTTTACCCAAATCTAAAAGCAAAAAAGTGGCAAAAAAATCTCCACTCAAGACGTTTTTAGATTCGGGTGAAGCCGAACTGGAGAAAATGAGCTCGGTTAAGGCGGTTAGACTGGAATGAAAACCTCATTTGGAGAAAACGGCCCCTAAAGTTCAGTCCCTTTGTCTGCTCATGCGCCCTGTGTATATTCCTCCCGTCTTTAGCCGCTCTGTCTCCCACAAAGGAAATGACCATATTTGGATTACAGCGTCATCTCGGTCACAGCCTTTCGTGCTACACGTGGATACCAAACTTGTCTGTATTTGTGAATGAATAAGAGCGGGAAAGACCAGGGAGCGACACAGACATGTTGGAGTCACTTCCTGGATAAATCTCCGGTGTGCATTTCTATACAAACTAACTCCGAGCCTGGATGAGGGCAGTGTTGGGAGGGCATCCGGAGTAATGTTCTAATGTCGTGCGGTTTGTGTGTTTCAGAGTCGGGTACCAGATCCCCATGTTCATCGGCTTCTGCATCATGTTCCTGTCCACCATTAGTCAGTGACTCTCCTCTCTAAATCTAACTATTATGAACTATTATTTTTCATTTTCACAACTACACTTTCCCTTCAAGGCCACTATTATTGTGGCAGGTTTAGACTCTCTTTAGCCCCGGTTTACGTCCTGGATTAGACTCTTTTTAGCCCCGGTTTACGTCCTGGATTAGACTCTCTTTAGCCCCGGTTTAGATCCTGGATTAGACTCTCTTTAGGCCCTCTCAAACCCCTCTTTAGCCCCGGTTTAGATCCTGGATTAGACTCTCTTTAGGCCCTCTCAAACCCCTCTTTAGCCCCGGTTTAGATCCTGGATTAGACTCTCTTTAGGCCCTCTTAAACCCCTCTTTAGCCCCGGTTTGGGTCCTGGATTAGACTCTCTTTAGCCCCGGTTTAGGTCCTGGATTAGACTCTCTTTAGGCCCTCTCAAACCCCTCTTTAGCCCCGGTTTACGTCCTGGAATAGACTCTCTTTAGCCCCTCTTAAACCCCTCTTCAGCCCCGGTTTGGGTCCTGGATTAGACTCTCTTTAGCCCCGGTTTAGGACCTGGATTAGACTCTCTTTAGCCCCTCTTCAGCCCCGGTTTAGGTCCTGGATTAGACCCTCTTTAGCCCCGGTTTAGGTCCTGGATTAGACTCTCTTTAGCCCCAGTTTAGGTCCTGGATTAGACCCTCTTTAGCCCCGGTTTAGGTCCTGGATTAGACTCTCTTTAGCCCCGGTTTAGCCCGTCATTAGCATCAACTGCATTCATCAAAAACACTTTGTTTCTTTAGCTATGAAATAACTCAACCATTTTATCCCATTTTAAAGAGAACTCATAAAAGGTCATGGCTTAGTTTTTTCTCACTGTGGCGTGTGATGCAGGTGAAGTGTGTTGTTTTTGTTTGTCTCTGCAGTGTTCGCCTTCTCCTCCAGCTACGTTCTGATGTTCGTCGCTCGGTCTCTGCAGGGCGTCGGCTCCTCCTGCTCCTCCGTCGCAGGTAACAACACTCCCTCTGCCCCTCATGACAGTTTCACTCTTTAAGGCGAGACAAAGCGGACGATGGAGAGATTCTTAGAGTATAAAAACAGACCAAACTCTCCCTTTCCGATGTTTATTCTTCAGGTGGGGGTTAAGAGGTTACCTATTGTTTTTAAAGACTAAGACCTTCTAAATGTGCTCTGGGATAAACGGTGCCCCCTGCTGGTGAGTCACGGTGCTGTGTTGCAGGGATGGGGATGCTGGCCAGCGTTTACACGGACGACAAGGAGCGCGGTCAAGCCCTCGGCTTCGCGCTGGGCGGCCTGGCCATAGGCGTGCTCGGTCAGTAACCCCGCCTCCTCCTCTTCTTCTCCTTATTCCCCTTTAACCCTCTCTGCCTCTGCTCAGTGGGGCCCCCTTTTGGCAGCGTGTTGTACGAGTTCGTGGATAAGACGGCGCCGTTCCTGATCCTGGCCTTCCTCACACTCTTCGACGGAGGTAAAGGCTCTGCTCTTTAAAAATCCACAAATTAATGCATTCAATCAGAAATACTCAAGCGATGGTTCAAAACATGTTCAGGGGCATGTCTGCTCATATTTTCTCTACATTTGTCCGGTATTTTACTCAAAACTTCCTCTGCTTAAGCCAATGTTTCCAAGCCTTTGGAAATTATACATTTGTAGAGCATCAACTTTGACTTGCCTTTCCTCCAATCAGAGTCCACTACCGGGAAGGGGCGAGGGACAGGGGTTGCAGGGGAGTGAGGGGTGAACATGTGCATTTGTTTTGGTCGCTGCCAAGCGAGTGCTGATGCCACAGACCGGCTGTAGCTACATCTCTTTCTCTCGGGACACAATCATTGTTTCGCTCACGATGGGGTTAATAAAGTTTTAAGTTTGACCTGTGAGAGCCTGCAATGCTTAAGGAAGAACACAAGGCGATGTAAACGAGGAAATGGATTAAGCGACGCCCTCTCACCTAGCCAGAGTTTTTAGGCAGCATCTACAACACAGACATGGGATTAGCAACACATGACACAGTAAATGAACCTACCGCGAGCACTACAACACGCTGACCTACCGAGGTAACAGCACAATAGCTACGAAAGGGCAGCGATAGTGGGCGGCGGTCTGACGAGGGAGGCGCTTAAATACAAACACCGGCTGCGTAGGAATGCAGAAGCGGAGAGGGCATGATTTAATACGGTGCCCTGCAAGGCACAAGACCTACGCCGGTTACATTTGCACAGTCCTTTTATCAGGCACAAGATCTGGCCCTTAGAGTGTCCAGAAAAACGCTATATAAAACCAATGCATTATTTTTATTATTAGGCCCGAGCAACGGAAACGCAGTGTGTCCCGCGAGGAAACAGAAAACGCAAGAATTCACATCGCAAACGTGAACCGATATGCAAGTACCGGGTATCAGAAATCAGTGCTCAGCCAGCTCGAATTTTGGGTGGGGTCTGCGAGAGAAAATAAAAAAAAAGTTGGCTCTGTGGCGCCCCCTCAAACAGTTTACATTGAGTCAATGAGAGCCCGGTTGCAAAAAATGTCATTGTACAAAGGTGACACTGGCCAGGGACATAGACCACGTCAAGACTTGATATTATTGCCCCGGCCTAAACGCTACTGGAAGTCGGCCCGAACCTCAACCCTTCGAATCGTACCTCTTGAACTTCTGACCCCTGATCCCCGAGTTTTCAATCGAAAGCCTAAGATTTTGGCCAAAAGGTCCCAGACCCATATGGCTTTAAAAATCATGACAAGCCCACAACTCCGAGGCCATTTTCAACAAAATTCAAATTCAATTCTCATATCTTTCACAGACTTTGTCGAGTTAGAATGGACCCAATCCGGTGCGCATGTGCATGCACATTCCAAAATGCAAAAGAAGTAGCTGCGGTTTCTACTTCTACCTGTGATCAGGCATCCGAAGAGCACTGCTGACACAATAAAATAATGTCTACAAGGAAGATCTTTACATGGAAATTGCACAAGGCTTTACTGCACCTGTTTCCACTGAAAAACATAATTGACGTCTAATAGACATTAGTCAATGAGTTAATGTCCCTCAGGCTCGTTCTCGTTCAGAGAGCTCTAGAACAAGCCCAGTTTGTGCCGACCGTTGCCTGGTTTCCTCTGACTCCTTTACTCACGCGTTCCTCTTGTTCCTCCAGTCCTGCAGCTGCTCGTCCTGCAGCCGACCAAAGTGGAGCCCGAGGTGAGTCTCCATCATTTCAATATTTAAACAGGACGTGTGTTGACTCAGCGATCCTACGTTGAGCTGCAGCCTGTTCTTAAACAAACTGATGAGGAACAGTGAGGGCTGAGTGTCAGGGCTCTGTTTGCCTCAGGGCAGCTATGGCTTCCCTCAGTGATCCAGCACTTTTATTGTAGTAATATTAGACTACCTCTGCCCTTTGCTCGCGCCTCCGCACGGAGCTGAAATGAATCCCCTGAAGATTATGCTTTCCAAGGGAATGGGGAATATACATTGTGTGGGCTGTGGGCAGGTGAGGGGTTTATTCAAATAAATCATTTAAATTAGTTCCACAAGTTCCCGGTCCACATTCGTCCCAGGGCCTTGGATGAATCTCCACCTTTATCCTCAGGATCTTTATGGTGACTGTGTTTCAGAGTCAGAAAGGGACGCCTCTGTTCACGCTGATGAAGGACCCGTACATCCTCATCGCTGCAGGTGAGGCCCTCCTCCTTCCTTCTTCGTCCCCTCTGCTCCTGAAGGACGGGTCACATGCTTTAATCACATGTTTAACCCGTGTCCTGTGTGTGTTTCAGGCGCCATCAGCTTCGGGAACATGGGCATCGGGGTGATGGAGCCCATTCTGCCCATCTGGATGATGGAGACCATGTGCGCCCCGGAATGGCAGCTCGGTATTTATTTCCGTTATAAGCGCTTTTGTGGCTGCTGTATGGCGGACCCTGCTTTGTGTTGTATTTTCTTAAGGACTCTCTGGACTCAGGGCACATTTGGAGGAGGCAACCGCTTCACTCCGTTTATTATCCGATAAAAATAAAACCAAAATGGTGTCACTAAATGTTCAGTCAAAGGCTGTAACGTGACACATTTCTTCAGTTCCTAAATCCGGCCACGAGTTATTTTTGCAATGCACCGTATGGGACAATAGAGACCGCAGTCCAGGTACCTTATCACCAAAAGTGTCCACTTGTTCTGAGTCTTTTTACCATGTTTGATTTGCATCATGAGCCATTTCAGATGATTACTCCCCAGGATCATACTGTCGGCCTGGCCTGGTAATACGAGGACGGGGACGATAACCTTGAGGCCATACACTAAGACGGAGAGGTCATACAAAGCAGTTGACCCCCGCAGCCCACGATAACATAATGGTCCGCTGGGTTCCTGTCAACACCCGGATCAGCCCTCTTTAGCATTGAGTCTGTTTCTTCACTAACAGTGAGTGCCATAGACCCACCGTCCACCAGGGCTTTGATAACATGTCCACCGTCCGTGATCACATCGGTGTGAAATAAGGCACAATGTCACTGTGTCACAGATCGATTCATAATCCATGACGGGAGGTAAAGTAATCCCATCTGCGCTGCCCTCCCCTACACACAGACTGATCAGTCTCCCTGCTGACCGGGGGGTTAACGCTCCGGGGGCTGGAGTGGCCTTGTGCATCGGAAACCCCGTTTATTCTCGCGGCAGTGCGTGAACGCGGTGTGGGGGATGTCCTTGCAGACTGTACTGTTTAAACCGTCTATTTTGGGATATTTGGCGTCACAACGTGGTTTTCTATTGTCTTCAGCTCCACCACGATTCTGTGACAAGCCCTTTTCCAACATGGTAGCTAGCCTCTCTAGTGCCGGGGCGCATTAGCGGTGCGGGGCTCGTCTGTGGTCACGTCGCACTTGTTCACCGTAACTTTCTTTACTTCACCGGACCCTTTCCAACGGTTTTCCAAGTGGTACTCGTCCAGTACCTCCTGGGCTCACGAGTCGACCACTTATCGATACTTTTGGACCTAAACGTGTAAGACATTTCTTGTTTGGGCAGTGCCTTATAAACAGCCGGGTGACTTCTTCCCCGTGGTTATCAAAGGATTTCCCCCGCTCGGCGAGACAGCTAGCGGCGGTTTCAGCGGCCTTGTTTAATCGTAACCAAAACTCGTAAGGATCTTCATGTTCTTTCGGGCGGATGGAATAAAAGTCACAGACAGACAGAGGAGCACGGACTAGCCTAAAATGCTTACGCAGGAGACCGTAAATGGCATCAGGGTTTTGTGCAACGTTAATGCCCCCATTTCTAATGCCCAGCTTTACAACGTCTTGTGCCCAGCCTCTCAAGTGGATGAGAATCTCTTCAGCTCTGTTTTCGATGGGAGTACCGCTTTTACGGAGAAAAATACTCATTCATTCTTCCCATTCATCGACAGCCAACGTATCTGAACCGTCACCTTTAAATGTAGGTGGCTCTTTCGCACCTTTTTCTACAAACGTAACATGGGAAAGGTCTAAACTACAATTATTTACAGGATTAGCACTATTTGGGGCAACATCTGGAAGCCCGGGAGACTCCGCTGCAGAGCCGGAAATACTATCGGCTAATTGTTGACCCATCTTTTGCATAATGTGACTCATTTGGTCGACAAAACCCACATTTTCATCATTACACACTTGAGCTGTGCTGCTCATTACGTGGAAAGACTCTACCATTGAGACAACGTGACACTGGACCTCCGCGCCCCCTGCTGGCTCCGACAGGCGTGTGCACCTCATCCAGATCCATCTCATCGGCTCCAACAGTCTATGACGCCGAGATTTTTATTCCCTGCTGAACAGAGCGGGGAGCAGCCCAGCGGCGTGGTAATGGCGGCTCCTGGTGGCGAAGCAACGAAGGCACCAGGGAGACCCAGTCCGCAGCTCGATGAAGACGTGGCGTGGTCCGGTCGTCGACGGCTGTCACGGCACCGATGTGGCTGCTGTATGGCGGACCCTGCGTTGTGTTGTATTTTCTTAAGGACTCTCTGAACCGCTTCACTCCGTTTATTATCTGACAAATAAAACCAAAATGGTGTCAGCCCCGACAGAAGCCCTGCCCACACAAACAGTCTGCAACACAAAAGAAAAGACATCCTTCACCAAGTAAATAATATGAACTGAAATGACAAGACAATATAATAACTTATAAGACATATTGAATATACAACAAAATGGAATATAACGGGAGGATGCATCTGGATCTTACCTCTTCCATGAGATGGAAGCCAAAAGGAAGACGGAACGGGAGGAGCCAACTTAAATAGGGTGCATTCAGACAGGACATGACATACAAGGGGCAGACAACCAAAATAAAATACTATCAGGCAAAACAAATGACAATGGGCAAAATAATAACTGGGACGAAATGAAATAATTCCTAACCAAACAATACCTAGCGTGTACCACCACGCTATGCCAGATGATGGCGCCTCAACCCAATTCGCCAGGATTAACCAGGCTATAATAACACCGTTAGACTTTCACCAAACGTCCCTGATCTAACGCGCACCTTAGTTTCAGTTTTAGTCTTTTTGTTTTAGTCACATTTTAGTCATTTCTAAATGTGACTGTTTGAGCCTAATGTGGGTCAGTTTCATTTTAAGAGATTAACTGCTTTTAATGAAGTTTTAGTCTGATTTTAATCTGACTTTGTGGTCTCCAGGCGTTGTGTTCCTCCCGGCCTCCGTCTCGTACCTCATCGGGACCAACATCTTCGGGACGCTGGCTCACCGCATGGGCAGGTCAGACTCCGCCTTCACTTTCCCGCGGGACACAGACCTCTCCCAAGGCACAACAGCTTTTCACACAACCTGTCTGTGTTCGGTTTGCTCGTCATTTAAATAGAATAGCATGAAAAAGTTGATTTGAGTTCAGTAATCCCATTTAAAAAGTGAAACTTGTATTTTATATCCATTCATTACACACAGACCGATATATTTCAAGTGTTTATTTCTTTTATTT
Organism: Proterorhinus semilunaris; assembly: GCA_021464625.1. Taxonomy (NCBI): domain Eukaryota; kingdom Metazoa; phylum Chordata; class Actinopteri; order Gobiiformes; family Gobiidae; genus Proterorhinus; species Proterorhinus semilunaris. The sequence continues at coordinate 1,742,822 of CM038357.1, forward strand.
TGATGTTTATAGCTGAAAACAAATGAAAATCCAAAATTCAGTATCTCAGAAAATTTGAATATTACTTGAGACCAATACAAACAAAGGTTTTTTAGAAATGTACTTAGGCCATCTGAAAAGTATGAGCATGGAAAGAATGAGCATGTACAGCAGTTGGGGCTCCTTTTGCCTGAATGACTGCAGCAATGCGGCGTGGCCTGGAGTCCATCAGTCTGTGGCACTGCTCAGGTGTTATGAGAGCCCAGGTTGCTCTGATAGTGGCCTTCAGCTCTTCTGCATTGTTGGGTCTGGCGTATCGCATCTTCCTCTTCACAATACCCCACAGATTTACTATGGGGCTAAGGTCAGGCGAGTTTGCTGGCCAAGAACAGGGTCCTTAAACCAGGTACTGGTAGCTTTGGCACCGTGTGCAGGGGCCAAGTCCTGTTGGGAAATGAAATCTGCATCTCCATAAAGTTGGTCAGCAGCAGGAAACAGGAAGCCCTCTAAAACTTCCTGGTAGACGGCTGCGTTGACCCTGGACCTCAGAAAAACACAGTGAACCAACACCAGTAGATGACATGGCCCCCAAACCATCACTGACTGTGGAAACTTTACACTGGACTTCAAGCAGGTGGATTCTGTGCCTCTCTTCTCTTCCTCCAGACTCTGGGACTTTCATCAGAGAACATAACCTTGCACTCAGCAGCAGTCCAGTCCTTTTTGTCTTCAGCCCAGGCGAGACGTTTCTGACGCGGTCTCTTGTTCAACAGTGGCTTGACACAAGGAAAGCGACGGCTGAAAGCCATGTCCTGCACACGTCTGTGCTGGTGGTTATTGAAGCACTGACTCCAGCTGCGGTCCACTGTTTGAGAAACTCCGCCACATTTTTCAATGGGTTTTGTTTCACTCCCTTTTGCTTGTAAACTTTTTTCTACCACATCTTTTCCTTCCCTTCGCCTCTCTATTAATGTACTTGGACTCAGAGCTCTGTGACCAGCCGCTTTAGCGATGACCTTTTGTGTCAGGCCCTCCTTGTGCAAGATGTCAATGGTCGTCTTTTAAACAACTGTCAAGTCGGCCGTCTTCCCCATGATTGTGTCGCCTACAGAACTACTGAGACCATTTAAACGCCTTTGCAGATGTTATGAGTCAATTATCTGATTAGAGTGGGGCACCAGGCGTCTTCAATATTCAACCTTTTCACAATATACTGATTTTCTGAGATACGGATTTGGGGTTTTCATAAGTTTTCAGTTATAAACATCACATTTTGTCGGCCACCTTGTGTGGGTCAGAAACTGCCAGTTTGTCCAACGTCCATGATACTAGATGTTTTTGCAACTGTTATCAGGAAACGGTATAGAGCAAGAATGTGGTGTGTCAGTGTGTTGCGTGCAGGATTAAAACGCTCCCATGTCGGCCAACTCAACTGTAACATAAGCCCAAACATATTAAACATATCTAATAATAAAATAATCAGTATGAATCATAAAATTAATGAATCCCTTCAACACTTAAAAATATGGACTTTGTTTTCCTTAAGTCCCTTTGTAACCAGTTTGGCAGCTTTTGAGATGTTGCTCCAGGCAAGGCCAGTTTATTTGTATGGCACATTTCATGTACATGACAACTCAATGTGCCTCACAGCAACACTCCAATATTTCCACATAGTGTTCTTTCTTCATGATGTCATCCATTTTGAAGTGCACCAGTCCCTCCCGTGGCAAAACAACCCCACAGCATGATGCTGCCCCCCCAAAAAACCTAACAAAAAAAAACAACTCATTCTTCTGGCATTTGGCAAATAAAAATATTTGTTTTTAAATTCTACTTGACCTAATAAAATCTGTTTGCGTTAGACCCGTTCAAACCGCTCCAGTCGCTCCGTTACCAGACTAACCTCCCTGTGTGGAATGGACAGGCGAGTGTGACATTTTCCTTCAGAATTTGTTGGAAATTAATTTAATCAATTCTTCTACTTAAGAAACGTCCCCTGTGCCACTGGCTGTAAAACAAACCCAAAGGACGATGGATCCACAGCTGGACAGATGTTGTTCTCTTGTACAGTGAGGGTAAAGCTGGACTCCTCCGTCTGTTGCAGGTGGCTGTGTGCTCTGATCGGGATGGTCCTGGGGGGAATCAGCCTCATCTGTGTGAGTCGCCCATATGTTTCCACATGATTCAAAATAACTGACAATGTGTTTCTAAAGAAAAACATGCTTTTTTATTTATTTACAATTATTAACACGAGTGCTGCTGCGCTGTTTAGGGGATTTAGCTGTAGAGTCCAGACCATTGTTCATGATATTTGTAACAACACAGGGTATTCTATGTTATAGCTATGGACACATGCTATGGTTCGTTTGAAAGCTCTCAGTAGGTGGAAACAGCTTAATTCTGCCTTGGTTCCTGAGAAATCCTAAGCTAAACAGAGGCTAGTTTTGATCAAAATCACTGAGATATTGCACGTTTTATGAAACATGTGCCATATGTGCCTGTCACATATGGCACATGGGTAGGGAAAAAAACTCTAAAAATGCAAATATGGTTAAGGTGAAATGTGTCAATCAAACCCTGACATTTGAGGCGACGGTGGCACAGAGAGAGAGTCGTCTTGTGATTGGAGGGTCGGAGGTTCAAATCCCTTTGACCTGTTTCTACATCACCTTTAGCCGTCTGTCACTGAGTGTGTTTACATGCGCTGGAGTAACCTGGTTATTAGGCATATCCTGGTTATGACCGTAATCTGGATATGTTTACATGTGTAAACCAGGACAGTCATATCTCTGTTTACATGAGCAGCTACAGCAGGGGCAGGTAACGTCAGGCCCTAATCTGTTGCTTCAGATTATTCACAGAGAAGATGGTTAACGTTTTTAAACTGAGCTGAACCCACTGTATCATGACGTCAGTGACATTTGCTTGTGTAACTTTTTCACTGGCTGCTTTATAAAGTCATTACAGCTTCAGTTGTTAGTCTGTCCCTTTTATATTATCATTAAATTAATATCATACAGTCTCAATGTAGTTTTGTAGCTTTAGAGCAAATGGTACATGGTTCATTGAGAGCTAACCTGCTAGCTGCTAATGCTAACGTTAAAAACAGAGGATCATTAATTAGGGCAAACGCTGAACACCTTTAATAAGTCTGAATATTTACCAATTAAAGACGTAGAGCGTAACACAAGGCCACCAGGGGGAGCTGTTTCCCCAATAATGAGCCCTCACAGAGCCATATAATTCCCCCCCCCCCCCCCCAGAAAAAAAAAAAAAATCAAGAACGGCCATTTTCCTGTGGTTCTGACTCTGCTTTGCAATATTTTTCAGGTGCCTTTTGCCAAAGACATCTACAGCCTCATCATCCCCAACCTCGGAATGGGAGTCGGCTTGGGTCAGTTCTTTTTTTCTCTTTTTATGTGGACGACAAAATTATGGGGACTATCGCTTTATCAGTCAGAGGTCGAATTTACAATTTTTACCGGAAGTGACTCCTTGGGCTTCGAGTTACCGTTAGCATGTTATGCACAGAGTTAATTGTTTTTAGGTTTCTGGTAGGTCTTCACTTCTGATGGACCTGTTTCCATGGTTATGTGTACATTCCATCCCAAAACCCTCCAAAAACGTGAAATAAAATAGATCCTGGAGTGTCCTGGAGGCCACCGGGATGGATCCACCCATACAGTGTTCGCGTGTCGGCACGTTGATCATGGGAATACGTTTGGCGAAGTATGGCGGTCTTGGGTCGACCCATAAAGCTCTAATATGTGTGAAAATGACCTCACTTTCATGGCTTGATAAAGGTCCAGTTGCATCTTGATGATGGTTTAACTCATTGTGCTTCTGTCGTTCATGTTTCAGTTATGGTTGACTCTTCCATGACTCTTCCATGATGCCCACGATGGGATACCTGGTCGACCTGCGGCACGTGTCGGTTTACGGAAGTGTTTACGCCATCGCCGACGTGGCCTTCTGCATGGGCTTCGCTCTCGGTGAGAAAACTCTGGAGGTCCTGCCTCTTGAAGTAATGTATGAAGCCGGGGGGGGATTAGCCTGGGAATCCCCAGACTGCCGTGTGCACTGGAATCCTTTCGAACTTCACAGCAGTCTGGGGACCATGGCCGAAATCTTCACGTGGATTTTGGACCAATCACAGAACGAGGAGGGACTATTCCACAAACGGAAGCTTGTAGTTTGTTTACGGATAAAAACAATATATATATATATTTAGGCGGCACGGTAGTACAGCGGTTAGCGCTCGTGCTTCACAGCTAGAAGGTCCTATGTACAACAGAGTGCGCATGGGGGACGACGGATGGAAATTAGCCCAAGGCTACAATCCGGTGTGGCTTGTTTACATGCATGAGACCCATGTATTTTCATTAACATGCACTGTCCTGACCAAATAAGCCAATAAATAAAAATATAAATGTACGGATCCAACATGACAGCAGCAGACGCGACATTTTTTGCAGAAATATCGCTTCATCATTATCGGGGAAAGTCCCCAAAAATATTGAGATTTTCATTTTTTTCAATTTGACCCAGCCTTACCATGAAGTTCATCTCCCCCTCTCTCTCTGTGCTCAGGCCCGGCCATCGGAGGTGCCATCACCGAGAGCATCGGGTTCCCGGGGTTCATGACCATCATCGGCCTCATAGACGTGCTGTTCGCGCCGCTCTGTATTTTCCTCAGGAATCCTCCAGGAAACGAGGAGAAGATCGTAAGACACAGCTTTTCCATTGCTATTTCTGTCACATTCTTTCACTTGTTTTAACCCTTAGGTCTTTGTCAAGGCAAAGACCTAAGGGTTAAAACAAGTCGGCTGTCGCGAAATGAAATAGGCCTCTGTCACTTTAAGAAGCCTTTCCGACACGCCCCCTTCAGCACGCTGTCTGAGCCGTCATCGCAACACTACTGCACTACTCGTCTCCTCCACACGCATTGGAACTACCATCGATTTTCGGTGCGTTTTAATTTGACTGTTGGAAAGGAGCAACACTTTTTCACTTTGTGCACAACAATGGCCACGCAGGATATGATTTGATCCAGCGTCTGACCCGGAGAGTGACCTCTTAAAAACTGAGCTCAATGGCGGCATGTACAATGAAAACTATGAAAACAAGATCCAAAATCCCTCCGAGCAAATCTTTGTAACTAATATCAATCAATCAATCAAGTTTTATTTCTAAAGCGCCTTACAACAACCAAAGTTGACCAAAGCGCTGCACACAATAAACATTAAAATAAAAATACAATATAAAAAGGAGTACAATTTCATTTAAAACAGACCATTTACAACAGTTGCCACAGAACTATGTGTCAAATGCCTCTTTAAACAGGTGAGTCTTTAGTTTTGCTTTGAACAGGGGCAGGTCTGAAACGGCACGCAACTCAAGTGGCAACGAGTTCCAGAGTTTTGGACCTGCCACAGCAAAAGCCCGATCACCCCACTCTTTATGATGTGACCTGGGCACCTCCAGCAGGTGGTGTTGGGCTGAACGTAGGGTTCTGCTGGGCTGGTAAGGGGTCAGAGTCTCACATAAATACACAGGTGCAAGGCCGTGGATGGAACTGAAAACAAAAAGTAAAAGTTTGTACTGGATTCTGAAAAGGACCGGGAGCCAATGCAGGGAGTAAAGGACGGGCGTGATGTGGTCATGTTTGCGAGAGTTGGTGAGGAGCCGGGCAGCAGCATTTTGCACAAGCTGTAATTTGTGAATGAAGGTTTGACTGAGTCCAATATACAGTGCATTGCAGTAATCCAATCGTGAGCTGATGAATGCGTGAATAGTTTTTTCCAGGTCGGAGCGGCTGAGGAAAGGCTTCACTTTTGCCAGAAGGCGAAGCTGGAAAAAACTTGCCTTAACTACAGAGTCAATTTGCTTGCGAAAATCCAGATTTGCATCCAGATTAACACCTAGGTTTTTGATGATGGTGTGGGGGACGAGAGACTGAAGACCAGGAACAGTGGCGCTGAGTGGATTTTGAGCACCAAAAAGAATGAGTTCAGATTTGCCCTCATTTAAACACAAAAAGTTCTGTGAGAGCCAGAGCTTAATGTCATCCAGACACCTGTGGATGGACTGAGGTGTGTCTGGGGAGTTTGGCGAAACCGGGAGGTAGATTTGTAGATCGTCTGCATACATGTGAAAGGACACGTTATGGCGAGAGATGATTGAACCCAGGGGCAACATGTAAAGTGAAAATAAAACCGGACCTAAAATGGAACCCTGTGGTACACCAGAGGACAGAGTGGCTGTAGAGGAGGAAACGTCATTGATGACCACGGAAAAAGACCTGTCCGTTAGGTAGGACATGAACCACTGCAGCACGGGTCCCTGAAGGCCCACCTGCTGGGATAGGCGGGTCAGGAGGATGGAGTGGTCCACTGTATCGAAGGCTGCAGTGAGGTCTAGCATCATCAACAATACTGGTTTTTTAGAGTCCAGAGACAACAGGATGTCATTTTGCACTTTCAGTAGTGCAGACTCAGTGCTGTGGCGTGTCCTGAAGCCCGACTGGAATTTTTCAAACATGCTATTTTGGTCTAGAAATAAATGTAGCTGTTTGAATACAAGTTTCTCGAGGATTTTAGAGAGAAAAGACAGATGGGACACAGGTCTAAAATTGGACAAAACTGCTGGGTCAAGGTTGGGTTTTTTAATCAGTGGCCTGACCACAGCCTGCTTAAACACAATTGGAACAAACCCCGACTTTAGGCAGCTGTTGAAGAATGGAAGTAAAACTGGCCCTACTGTGTCGAAAACCTGTTTAAGCATTTTGGATGGAATAATGTCGAGAGGACAGCTGGTGGGTCTCAACTTTTGGACAACCTCAGAAAGCTGAGAGAGTGACACTGGCTCAAACACATTAAGGACAGCAGACTTATGGACAACCGGAGGAAGCATGTTGGCTACACTAGACGCAGCACTGCCTATACTTTGTCTTACTGCGGCCACTTTATCAACAAAGAAATTGAGGAAGTCTTCACAGGTTGAATTGGTCACATTTTTAAAAACACTGTCCGTGGGATTAGTAACTGATTGTATTGTACTGAACAACACACGGGGACGGTTGCAGCTAGTAGAGATGACATTTGATAGATATTTACATTTTGCCTCTTTGACTGCATTTTGATAGTCTGAAAAGCTGGCTCTAAGGATCCCTAGAGATACATGCAGCTTATCCTTTTTCCACCTGCGTTCTGCCTGCCTACAGCGCCTCCTCAGGGCACGAGTGGTGTCATTTAACCAGGGGTCTGGTTTGGGTTTGATGGACCTTCGCTTGACAGGGGCAATGCTGTCTAAAATGCCAGAGCAGGTGGAATAGAATGAGGAGATGAACCCCTCCAGATACAGAGGAGAAGCCAGATCATCTTGACTATTTAAACTGGAGTCCATGAATGCCTCAACAAACTCTCCAGTTGTAGTTGAAGTGATGGCACGGCGGCTGCAGGCTGGGGCAAGTGCCTTGGCTGCAGGGGGGGGGTGTTGTGAAATTAAATATTACTGGGAAATGATCGGAAATACAAGTTTCATATATTTCTGAGATGGACAGTGGGAGACCATAGGAGATGACAAGGTCTAGTGTGTGGCCATGCTGGTGGGTGGGGACCTCCACAAATTGGGTCAGATCAAAAGAGGCCAGGAGGCTTTGAAACTCATTGGTCAGTTGGCTGGACGGACAACAGACATGAATATTAAAGTCCCCACAGATGAGAAAACTGTCATATTTCGGGATTATTTCAGAAAGAAAGTCCGAAAATTCTGAAATAAAATCCTTATTGTACTTGGGAGGACGATAGACTACAGCACACAGTATGGGACATGACAGATGTAACAAAGTTAGTTGCAGTTCAAAACTACTGTAGCTCTTACAGGGAACAGGGCGACAGGTGATGTTGTGCTTGTAAACAATGGCAAGCCCGCCTCCGCGGCCTGTCACTCTCGGCGTGCTCAGGAAGGAGTAATCAGGGGGGAGGAGCTCAGAGAAAGCGCTGTTGTCACCTGGCTTTAGCCAGGTCTCCGTGAGCATGAGAAGATCCAATTTTTGGGTGGAGATGAAGTCGTTCAGGACAAAGGTCTTATTTGTGACGGAGCGAGCGTTCATCAGGGCTGTGCGCACCGGGATGGAGTTCACAGTCTGCGGAGGAGTAGCACGACTCAACGGGCGGAGGTTTTCCTTCACACAGCCGCGCCGTTTGGTCCTCACTGGCCGCCGACATGGGAGCGGACACTCGGCGTCTGGGACAGCAGGACGGAGCCACCGATAGCTGTATCTGAAGCGGCACAGATTCCTGCGTTCGGCGGATATTGTTGTCAAACGACCGGGGTTGTGCTCACAGGAAGACGACAGGTAAGCTCTGATTTTGACACGAAGCCCCGCTCTTTTTCCGCGTCTCTTTTGCTTCTTATTGCCTGGCAACGCACAGACAGAACGCCTCAGGTAGGCTGGTATAGAGGCTAGGAATGGCTTTGATTGTCCATAGTCCGCACACCAAGGCAATTTGGTCATTGTGTCACGAATTTCTAATAGTGTCAGGCGATCGTACACAAGTACAGATGACACATCGTACATTACGACGTAAATAAATAAATAAACAAAACAAAACAAATCCACAGAAAGTTTAACAGACCAGACGGCGGACCAAACACAGCGGCGCCATCTTGTCCCAAAATAAAACCATATACTTCCACCTGACTCTATCCAGTATTTAGATGTTGTTGCAGAACATTCCAACGTCTCACCTGTAAACCTCTCCTAAATGTTTCCCTGCAGCATCTCGCCTTAAACGATACGATCACAGCTGAGGGACATGTGACTGAGAGAAGGTCTGACCTCGGGGCTCAGGCTGAAGACCAGGTCCAGAGCCCCCAGGTCCAGCAGGACGGTGGAGACCAGGTCGTCTCTGGAGAGCAGGTCCTCGTCAAACACGCTGATCTGTGTGTTTAATTAAACTCAAACTTAACACAATGAGGTTTCTGTTCTTCCTCCTGGGAGTCCAGCCATTTTGTTGCATTTGTCGTGTTTTTGTAGTTTTCTCTCTGTAGAAATCCAAGATTCATGAAACCTGTTGTGCTTATGTACCTGATAATTTTCCAGATAAAAAAAGACAACATTCTCTCATTATGAGAATGTTTGGCCCAAATGGCAATATGATGTTATTGCAGTAAACAAAACAAAAACACCCCTAGTGGTGAGTATATGCTATTACAGCCCAGACGCTGAGATAGCATGGACGGAGACGACGGCGAGGCAGAGCCAGACGACCGGTCCAGGACCTGCTCCACCGGTCACTGGGATTTCTTATGACAAATATCCAATCTGATGGAGATCTCTTAGAGGAGATCAAAAAGGGGAATGTGGAAATATTGTTATACAATGTGGAAGTATTTCTATATATTTTTTATCATACTAGACTTTAATGATGATATATAGCTGAACCTGTTTTTTTTAGAACTGGGCGTGGCATTCCGTTTTATTTAAGTTACCATTGACAGGGCCATCACACTGAAGGCTATGTCCAGGTAATTGTAGCGTGTATAAAGTGTTTTAAATCAGTTGTTACAATCAATATTCAGTCATACATTTTAATTGAAAATAATAACTTAATTCCTTTCGCAGCAAAATGTTCTCTATGAAACTTTAAACAAATCAAAAATCCAAAAGGTTTAGACACAAAAGTGCAAATTACAGTTGATAAAATGGCAAAATATGGACAGTGGGAAAAATAATTGGAACGCCGAAAAACGTTTGTGTTTAGTTCCACAGCATCAGGAGATGATGGCAGAAGGTCGAGCAGACGCAGATGTTGATGACCTTTTGACAATTTCTTTGGTTCCTGGGAGCTTTCCTCAGCAGCTGCACCTACGATAAATAATACAAATGGTAGTGTTTAGTAATCATGGTTGATAATAAAATAAATGGAGCAACTAAACATTTAAGGGATCATTTGATTTGTTTATTTGTGTTACTGTCTCGGTTTGCTCTTTTCTGAACCAGGTCAGCACCTTAATACGAAAGTAATGATTCACCCATGAAACCGTCGGATAAGTTACACTCATGACTAAAGGCAAATGTATTATTTATGTGGAACAGTTCATTCACAAGGCAAGTCAAAGTGCTTCACAATCCTACAGTTAGCCGACATACAATTACCAACTGAATCCAAACTGAACTAACGGTGACATTGTGGGGGCAAGATTAAACACATGTATTGGCTTATTATTGATATTATTATCAGGTTAGTTTATTATGGGATCGGGAATTAATCATGTCCCCGTTATGTTACCGGGATGTGTGGAACAAGCTTTCGTTGGTGGCAAACAGTTATAGGCTAGTAACGTTAGCTTAGCATACACAGCTTATAATAAACAAATGACAAATAAATAGCCTGCAGTGGCCATTTAGTTTACTGATCACAACCAAGATGACAATTAAACTTTAAAAATGTATGAGCACTTACCAGTTTTGTCTTTCTCCGGCTCCTCTTTGTCTGCCGAGATGCGAAAATGTAAGAAGGAGGAAATTAGTTCAAATTTCCCGGGCTTCACCGGTAGGGTTGGGCCATATGGTAAAATGGTAAATGGTCTCAACTTATAAAGCGCTTTTCCACCTATGTTAGGCACTCAAAGCGCTTTACAGCAAGGAACCGCTCACCCATTCATACACCAGTGTACGCAGACACTGGAGGCAAGCTGGGTGAAGTGTCTTGCCCAAGGACACAACGACAGTGTGCACCTTCAGGAGGCAGGAGTCGAACCCCCGACCCCTCCGATCATGAGACGACCTGCTCTACCATCTGCACCACCATCGCCCCCCATATCGTATCGCATATCGTTATCGTGATATAATGTTTTGATATCGTTGTAATTTTTTATATCGTTGTGGACACAATATAATTTATGTTACGCTCCATCAGAGCAGCATAAACGGTGACTGTAGAACACGGGCTGAAAAAGTCAGATGAAATGAAGGATGTAAACTGCTTGAGTAGATCATATTTGTGAGACAATTATGCCGTAAAAAAAATAAATAAAGGAATCTTCCCAATAGGCGTAAGGCTGGGATTTTGAAGTAATTCGTTCATTGTCAATGATATCATCAAATATATCGTTATCGTGATATTTATTTTTTCATATCATGATATAGATTTTAGGCCATATCGCCCAGCCCTATTCACCAGTACACGTTCAAAGGTTAACTTTATGTCTAAAAAACTGTTGATTCAACATTATTTTTTTAATTATTGATCTGGAAATGACAGTTACTTGACGTAACTATAGTTCTGTGAGTATGGGCGTAGCCCTCTACGGGCTTCGCTATTGGTTATAACCCGAGGCATCGCCTCGCGCCTGAGAGATAAAAACATCTACCCGCTCCAATCATGTCAAGGTGATGGTATATCCATCTGGGGTATAAAAACCCCATCTGCCCACCGCTCATCTCCTTTGAACTCAGCCATAGAAGACAGGATGGGCCTGCTGGGCATGCAGGTAGAGGGCTACGCCCATACTCACAGAACTATAGTTACGTCAAGTAACTGTCATTTCTGTTTCGTATGGGCTACGCCCTCTACGGGCTTCGCTATTGGTTAAAACCCTGCGCGAAGACCGTAGGGAAGAATGTACTCCCAGCAGGCACAAATGACCACGATTGGAGCGCACCCAGGACAACGTCATGCAGTCAGTGTCACCAACCAGACGCACCCATGGGCAGTCAGAGCAGGGCCACGGGCTGCTCCACCAGAGCACCAAGGCACCTAGCACCATATATAGAAGGAAGCATAGCGGCCGCCTCTCCCAAGAGCGCGCATGCAACCAAAACAAAACACAGAGCACGCGTGTCGCCTCTCCCAAGAGCACACACGCACCCACAACCGAAAAGGAGGAGTGAAGGTGCATAGGCCGCCTCTCCCAAGAGCGCCCGCACCCCCACGCCCAGACAGGTCGCCTCTCCCAAGAGCACCTGCACTGGGCAGTCAAGATCAAATTAAACCCGCCCGCCACTCAAAACCGAATGAGCGACAGACCCAGAAGCAACGTCCATCAAGTACGAGCGGGCGAAGGTCGACGAGGATGACCAGGAAGCCGCCAAGCACACATCCTCTATCGACACCCCTCTAAACAAAGCAGTAGAGGCAGCCACCCCTCGAGTAGAGTGGGCCCTGACGACCCTAGGAGCAGGAAGACCCCGAGCCTCGTATGCCATACGAATGGCATGACAGACCCAATGAGCCAGCCGTTGGGTAGAGAGTGGGGCACCTTTGCGCCCGGCCCCAAGCCCCACAAACAGTTGGTCCGACCGCCTGAACGTCGCTGTACGGTCCAGATAACAACGCAGGGCCCGAATCGGACACAGCAGGTTTCGCCTCTTATCCTCCACAGAAGCATGTGGTGGAGGAAAGAAGGGTCTAACTCTGATAACCCTAGACCTGAAAGAAGAAGTGACAATCTTGGGCTGAAAAGCCGGATTAGGCCACATCTCAAGCAGACCCCCATCCTCACCGAAGGACGTACAGGATGGATGCACAGACAGCGCAGTCAGGTCCCCCGCCCTCTTGGCAGAGACCAGAGCCAAAAGGAGCGCAGTCTTATATGATAGGCAACTAAGGTCTGACCTGTCCAGGGGCTCAAAAGGAGGGCCCGACAGACCCTCCAACACCACCTGAAGGTCCCACGAGGGCAAAGAGCACCGCACGGGCGGCCTCAGCCTCCGTGCTCCACGCAAAAAGCGTTTAACCAGGGGATGGTTCCTCGCCGTGAGATGGCCAAACCCCACGTGTCCGGTCGTAATGGCTGCCGCGAACACCCCCAGAGTGGCGGCAGCCCGCCCTCTATCTAGGAGGAACTGTAGGAACTCCAACACTCCCCCTATCGAGCAGGAAGTGGGATCAAGCACCCTTTCTGAACACCAGTCCTCGAAAAACCGCCAACGAGCACTGTACGCTCGCGTAGTGGATGGTGCACGGGCACCCTGAATAGTGGCCACCACTGGAGAGGGAAGGCCTAAACGCAACAACTTCCCCCTCTCAGCTTCCAAGCCAAAAGGCTGCGTCCCAACACCGGGCGGGAGTGCAGAGTCCCCCCTGCTTGGACCAATGTGTCCGACCGGTCCGGCAGGGGCCAGGGGCCCTCCACCACCATCCCCACCAGGTCCGGGTACCACCTGGCGTTCGGACTGTCTGGGGCCACTATCAGAATCACCAACCCCTCCGTCCTCACCCTGTGCAGCAGAGGAGGCATGAGGTGAACTGGCGGAAATGCATACAGGAGACCCCGAGGCCACGGCCGATGGGCCAAGGCGTCCACCCCGAGCGGAGGGGCGTCTGCCCACCTGAGCGAGAACCAAAGTGGGCACTGTGCGTTTTCTGCACTGGCGAAAAGGTCGGCCACTGGATCCCCGAACCGGCGCCAAACCTCCATTGCGACCCATGGGGCTAGGCTCCACTCGTCGCGGAGTGGGCCTCCCCTGGACATAACGTCCGCGCCCACGTTGAGCAGGCCGGGAATGTGACGGGCTCTCAGGGAGGACAGGTGGGAGCCCGCCCACAAGAGAATTTCCGTCGCTTTCCTGTGCAGAGTGGGAGACCTGGTCCCCCCCTGCCTGTTTAAGTAGGCCACCACTGTGGTGTTGTCCGACCGCACCATGACATGGTGACCCGCCAGCTGACTTGAGAAGTGCAGGAGCACCCTCCGCACAGCTTCCATCTCCAAGAGATTGATGTGCCCCAAGGGTGACTCCCACGGCCCCCCGGTGGAGCACCGATCGAGTACTCCGCCCCAACCGGTCAAAGACGCGTCCGTGAACACCTCTGTGTAATGAGGAACGCACCCCATCCGTACCCCCTGGGGAAGACGATCCGGGGCCAGCCAGTACTCCAAGTCCCTCTGTGCGGACAAAGGGACCACCACAACCTTCCTCCTGTCCCGCACCGGGTGCAGCCTGAGGCGGCAAAACCACCGCTGAAGTCCCCTCATGTGGAGTAGACCCAGATGAACCACAGGGTGAGCGGCTGCCATCATGCCCAATAGGGAACGAATGGACTGGGACGGCACCTGCGGCTTGTCCAGTACCATTCTCCCCAGCGTCAGCAGCGCCTCTATCCTCTCGGCCGAGAGGGAGGCGCGCATGTCCCTGGAGTCTAGCTGCAGACCCAGATACGTTACACGCTGAATGGGGTACAACGCGCTTTTCTCCAAGTTGACCACAAATCCCAATCGGGAGATGTGTTCCAACAGGGCCGTCGTGTGAGCCTGCGCCTCCTGCCGAGACGAGGCCAGGATGAGCCAGTCGTCGATGTAAGTCAGAACTCGGATGCCACGACGACGAAGCGGCTCCAGCGCCGCCTCCACGCACTTGGAGAACGTGCGCGGGGCCAGCGAATAACCGAAGGGGAGGCGGTGATATTCGTAGCACTTCTCCCCCACTGCAAAGCGTAGAAACTTCCTGTGTTCCGACACAATAGGAACGTGGAAGTATGCATCTGTGAGATCCACGGACGTCATCCAGTCTCCTGGTCTGACGCACTCCAAAAGCTGCCTGACCGTCAGCATGCGAAAAGGCCTTTCCGCGATGCAGTGGTTCAGGACGCGCAGGTCCAAAATTGGACGTACACCCCCGCTTTTCTTGGGGACTAGGAAATATGGGGAGTACAGCCCTTTTTCCACCGCGTCCGAAGCCACCTCTGCCACAGCCCCGCGCCGCAGCAGAGAGGCTACTTCCTCCTGGATGACCGCGGCCTCCGCCTGATCTCGGAGCCTCGTCCTGAGGATCCCGCTGAAAGGCGGCGGTCTCCGAGCGAACTGCAACGCGTATCCCCTGCGGAGCGTCCTGTCTAACCAGTGAGAAGAAAGAAGCCCCAGGCTCTTCCACTCCTGATAAAATTCTGTCACGGGCCTCACCGGTCCGCGGAGTAGAAACGGAGAAGGCCCGCCCACCTCCACCCCGGCCTGCGGGGTAGGACGTGGGGGGCCCTGATGAAAAGGGCTGCGGGGATTCCCCACCCTCGGACAGCGGCGCCGCCGCGGCCGAGGACGGCGCGCCGTCAAGAGAGGACTTACGCTTCTTAGACTGAACAGTCTCACTCCCCTGCACGCTCCAAGGGCTGCCCCGCCTCCTGCCAAGCGGAGGTTTAGAGGCAGCCCCAGCCCGCGGAGTGACATGATCCGAGTCCGCACTGCAGCTCCGCGGATGGGTCAAAGGTACCGGCCGCCGTGACGTATCCCCCGTACGTTCCGGTAGGAGAATACGAAGCCGTGGCGTGCTGCGGAAAGCAGCGGGAGGAGTAGAAGACTCATGAACGGCAGACGCTCTCAGCGCGTCTCCGCTGCGAATAAGAGACGAAGCATGCTCTTTTACAATGTAACGGGCCGAAGCACGGCCTTTATTGTAAGCAAAATGCCCCCGTTTCCCCCCTCTGGTGTCAGCGCCCGGACGTCGATGCGCTGGTCCAGATCCACGGTCCCTCCGCTGGTCCCGTCTCGGAGAACGCGCTGGAGCCGTCTGGGATGAACCCGGAGTGTCGCGTCTCCGCGGAGGAGATGGGGGATGAAAACGGTGCTCGCGCCGCTGAGCCCCTCCCCGCCGTTCAGAGCGCTGACGGTCCCACTGGGGACGGAGATGCGGTCCCAGCTGCTGGGAGGCTTTGGAGGCAGCATCGAGGCGCTCGACCATTGCCTGGATGTCAGGGCCAAACAATGATGACGTGGAAACCGGGAGATCGAGTAGTTGACGCTTCTCCTGTTCCTTCAACGAGGAAAGCCCCAGCCACAAATGGCGAGATCCCACCTGAGCCGCCGCCATTGAACGGCCACCGTCAATGGCGAAAGCCTGGGACATACGGAGAAAAGACGCCACCGTAGTCTGGACCTCCTCGAGCTCCTCCAGGGCCAGCTCGGAACGTCCGTGGATGAGCTTATCCAGCGAGCCCGCCAGAAAAGCCATGTTGCTAGCTAACGCCACTACCTGAGCGGCGTTAGCATAGCAGCGGTCTAAAACGGCCATCGTCAGCTTATCCTTATCAGAGGGAAGCAACGTTTTATCGCCTGGCCAAGGGGATGAGGACGGAAGGAGGGACATCCTGACTCCGTCCTCAATCGGCGGAACCCCGGACCGCCACGTCCAGTCCTGCACCGTGGAATACGGCCCGTACCCCAGTGCAGGATGTTTTGCCGCGAGAGGATGAGCCCATTCACGCTGAGCAAAGTGCATGATAGGTGTCATAGCCGGGCACATCACGACAGGGCGCGGCTTTCGGCGGGAACGGCTAGCTAAGCCTTCGGTGAAGTCCTCCACCGGAGCAGCAGGTTGAGACGGGGGCAGAGGAATCTCCATTCGGTCTGCGGCAGACGCAAACAACGCGGGGAGATAGTCGAGAGGATAACGATCCCCCTGTAGCCCGGACGGCGTCTCGGAGAAGATGGAGGCAGCGTCTTCGTCGTAGCAGCGACGATCATCCTCCTCATCATATTCACTCCATTCCTTCCTCCTGGGGCTTGCTGAAGGGGCTGGGTCCTGAATCAGGGGCACAGCGTCCTGAGCTGGCCGTTCTGGTGAATCCGGACCCATGAAACCCCGGCGACGCTCGCGCTCTTCCCGGGAGAGCGCTAAGCACGCCTGGCAGTCAGCATCACCCGCTGCATGGTGCCAACCGAGGCAGCGGAAGCACAGCTCGTGCTGATCCTCAGGGAGGAGAATGGAGGGACATTTGCCGCATCTGCGGAGCTCGACACCGGCAGGTGAAGTCATCTTCGAGCAGAGAAGCGGCGAGAAGATCCTGAAAGTAAGTAGAAGTATCGTTCTGAGAAGAACGTGCTCGTAGAAGTGAGTTCTGAAAAGAACTTGCTCTCTCAAACGCTGAGTTAAAAAAGGAGATGAGCGGTGGGCAGATGGGGTTTTTATACCCCAGATGGATATACCATCACCTTGACATGATTGGAGCGGGTAGATGTTTTTATCTCTCAGGCGCGAGGCGATGCCTCGGGTTATAACCAATAGCGAAGCCCGTAGAGGGCGTAGCCCATACGAAACAGAACCCGTAATAAAGCATTGAATCAACATTCTTTTTTCAACCTCAACCAAAAGTTAACCATCTGACCCTAAATCAATGTTGAAACAATGTCCTTTTGCTATCTGGGTTATTAAAGCATTACTAAGTAACGTGTTTACTTTAATAAATCCTTCCCGTCGTCCCTCTGGGGGTAATACAAGTGTTAATGGGATGATTGGAGGGTCTTTCATCTCCCCCTGGTGTCTCTGGCCAGGAAACCACAATTACAACTTTGCTGCCACCGGGTCGGAGCACCAATACACACTAATAGAATCACTAAGAAGAAGCTAACAGGCTAACGGGCAAAGCTAACTGCGGGCTAGCGCCACTTAAACAGTATTTACAGCCAAGTTTGATTGAAAAAAAGTATTTCATCCCTCTCTCCCTTCGCCCTTTCTGTCAGCGTAGGATTTACTCTCCAAGACATTTAATAAGTTAGAAAATCGTAACTTGCTACGACACCTGCAGTTGCGCTTATGGCCTCTAGGGGCAAGAGTTACTTAGTACTGCTTTAAGTGCATGTAAATATGTGTATGTCCCACTTTCACCCTGCACATATTAGTGACAAACATTTGCTCAGAAGGATTCGGGATAATGTTTTTTTGTGTTTTAAAGCTCAATAAATCAGGCTGGAATTAGATATTGAAAGTTTGAGTCTGTAGGAGCGACTAACGTGGAAGTTTGAGATGTGAGAAAAATGCTTTGACTTTAACATTTCCCGTTAATTTGTTCATGCAACGTTGAATCCGTGCAGTGACTAAATAATTAAGTTTATTTGTTTAGTGCACCCCGGCCCAAAGCCTGGTCATTTAAAATAGGCCTAAATAATAGTTTGGCTCGTGCAGCAGAGGAAACACGAGCTAAAACACTCACCTGGCACGTGCAGCAGCTGCTTTCAGCCACAGCCTCCAGTTTCCCGCTCACCCCGCGGTCACAGCTTTATAAAAGGTGGAGAAAGTTGCAGCACTTTCTTCGCAGAGTCTGAAACTCTTTGAAACAGTCCGCTCGCGCTCAGGAGGGCACGCGGCGGCTCACCGGGGGAGCGGGCAGACAGCGCCCTCTGCTGGACTTTTCACTGTAGAGCCTTTACAGAAAGTGTGCTATTTATCTTTCAAATGAAGTGAAGTAAAAGTGAGAAGTTTGACACAAATACAATTCGAGTGAAGTACAGATACTCAAAAACTGAAGTACAGCACTGGAGTACTTTTACTTTATTACTGACACACACAACAAAACAGAAATTGCTGCTTCACTGAAATAAAATGATAATTATGCAACTGATGCTATTCATCTAAATAAGTAATATACTTAAAAGCATTAAAACCTGTCATACGCACTTTTGTATTGCACTTTACACATAGGAGCACGTCTCAAAGTGTGCAGGTGCTACGGGTAAACAAAAAAACAAAACAAAAAACATATAAACAGTAAAGTAAACAGTAACAGCAAGAAACATATTAAGAAAATGCAATACAAAATAAGTGGAACGTTGAACGGAAACTCTTAAGTATTCTGAATAGGAAGTACAAATCTGTATTGAAAATAGGTGCAGCTTCTCAAGGGTTTTCAGGCCATGACTCTAAAGTCACTAGAACCACAAATCATGACCCCACTGTAAAAGTAATTAGCATTTAGAATTATTCCAGGACCAACACATTTAAAATTTAAAACATGTTTTGTTGATCTTATAACTTTTAAATATATACGAATAACAAATTTATAATACAGAAACTGCTGGAGCCACCTCTTTACCGTCACAAGATGGCGGCTGCGTCTGTCACAGCGGCGTCTGCGCACTTCCTCGGGTGCGTGTGACGCAGCCCGCGCATGCGCAGATGGTGAATAGCAGCGCTGCGGAAACAGGCGGAGGAGAAGCAGGCGCAGAAGGAGTCGACGGGAATGACAGTTGTGCTTTAGCGCGACACGTTTCACCGTTTTCACAGCCGCCTGAAGAACCGCACGGAGCCCAGGAGGGGACGGACGGGAAGGGCAGGACTTGGGGGTGGGAAGATGGCGGCCGCGGCCTGCTCCTCCTCGGACTGGAGTGTGCTGAGGGACGGCTGCCTGCGCTGCGACGCCGAGGGCCTGAGGAGCCTGTGCTACCACCCGGCCCTCAACGCCATCCTGGCCGTGACCAGCCGGGGCAGCATCACGGTGATCGACGGCACCTCCGGGGCGATCCTCCAGGCCTCTGCGCTGCACGGTGAGCGGACAGACATACACACGGCCCCCGGGAAGAGCGAGTCTTTCCCTCCGTAGAGGTGCAACAGCAGCTGCCGGTGCCGGTGGAGGTGTGCGTGTGCCGGGGCAGATCGAAACCAAGAGCCGAGGCACACGAACCGGGGCTAACATGGCACGAAACTAGGACTAAATTAGCTATAAACAAGGGCTGGCTCTGGTTTAAACTAGAAGTAACATGATAAACCAGGACTAAACTAGAATTTAATGAGATAAAACCGAATTAAACCGTATTGAGCTAATATAAACGGTGACTAAATTGAAGAAAGAGTCTTGATTAAACCAGGACCGAGGAACATCCAAAATGGCTTTAAAATAAGATCAAGCTTGGACCAAATACTAAAGTGAATCTATAATAGGACTAAACCAGGACCAACATTAAGACTTGACTAGGACCAATCCAGGATATAATCAAATCTAAACCAGGGTTTAACTAGACCATATTAGAACTAAACCCACTGAAATCCCAGCACTGAAACGCATCGTCTAACCCAGGACTAAACATCAAGAGTAAACAAAGACTAAATCTGTGCTCAATCATGACTAAATCGGATAAAATTACATGTAAAGTAGGACTAAACCAGCGAAAAGTCTAAAATTCAGAACTAAACCATATCTAAATCGGCATTAAAGCGGATTATAAGCCAAGGCTAATACAAGACTCGTATACACTATTGATAAAACATAAATGAAACTTACAAATTCTGCACCAGTCATAATATTTGGTACCAAATGTGGTGTAAGGCAGGACTAGACCTTATTAACCCACACTCTCCCGGTGTTATGACACAAACCTCCCTCTTACAGAACTCTTATTGCCCTTTGCCTGCTTTCTAGGCTGTTTTATTTACATCTTTCTGTCTTAATCTGGTAGTATGTCAACAGAGATACGTCCTCCAACCTTTTGGCTTGTAAACTGTACTTTTTGTTTTGCTTTGTTGCGGCTTATGTTACGTCAAACAACCCTCTCCCCTTTCTAATCCATTTTTGTGCTTAAGCCGCTAAAACCACGGCTATGTTGTCAGTATTTAAATCGTTATAAACGTAAGGTGTATATTTTAATGGTGTTATTTCCAAAATATGAATCAAAATAAACGCTATTTTAGCCGTTAGCTTCATGTCAACACTGCACTGTGTATGCTAGCGCTCATCTCGCTAAACCGGGGCCTATTTCCTTCACGTTAAAAACACTGTTAATTCCTTAGTTTTGATAATGACAGGTATCGAGTTGAAAGGTGATTTATTTTAGTATTTGTTGTTGAATAAAGCTGGTGTTTGGGAGGTTTTGTTTGACAGCGGTGAGAGAGTAATGTGAAATTGTCAGTTGGTTAGCCGTTAGCGGTTAGCATTAGCACTGCGCTAGTTCAGATGCTGCTCGGGCTCCTGTCACTCCGTGTTCTGCTAATGGCCACTCACAAACTGCGATTCTGCCTTCTAAATGTACTTCTAGCAGGGCTTTTGAAAACTGTCAGAGATGTAGTACCATTAAAGTAGGGATAAGTTGGAAATTATTGAAGTGCAAATGTATTTAAATGCTTTGAAAAGAGCTTACACGCTGAATGGCTGCTCAATAGAGTTCGGGAAATTCCACAGTTACCATGGAGATGCGCCATCTTTGCAGCTGTTAGCATACATTTCCATTGACTAACATGAGCTAAAAACAATATAAAAGTGGAGACAAAAGCCGTGGAACAACTCCGTTAGCTGCTGAGTTACTGCAGGTAAAAACATCTAACACACTGTGGTGTCCAAGTGTTTGATGTGAACAATAACTCAGTATTTTAACTTTTAAAATCTCCATTAGTTTACAATTGCTGCTAATCCCATAATGCATAGCGATATGACATCACAGTCCCCAACTCTATAGAACTGAAATTCATTGTTTTTTTTTATAGCGGTTTTGTTTCTGATATCATATAAAAGCAGCAATTAGCATTAGCAGCAAATTGGGAGGCAGGTATGCATTATTAATTGATTTACCACTCAGAAATATAGGTTGTATTTCAATTTAGATTAAAAAAAAATGTGCATGACATTTGTACCTATGGACAAATTGTATAAGCATAACGGTCTTTGTGTTATAGGTGGTTATCATGGTTCCTTTTCTCTCCATCATGGTGGCCTCTATGACACTCCATCAATTGATTTTTAGGTTTCTGGTAGGTTTTATGAATGGAGTGTATCCGTAACTATGGAGATGGTTCCATTAGCAGAGAAAAAGTACTATACCTAAAAAAAAAAAAAAAAAGGGGATCATGGAGTGTTAAAGAGGCCTCTGTGATGGAAAGTAAAGGCACCAAGCTAACCACTGGGTCACTGAAAGGTCAAATACGCAACGGATATCAATTTATGTTCTCGCAAAAGCAAAGCTCACATAAACAAACCTGAGAGTTAGTGAATGCATCACAAATGAATAAAAGGCTTGTCGTCATCATCCAGTGTCAATATCTTTCATTTCTGGAAAAAAGCCTGTGAAAAATAGTGAATTACTGACATTGCTGATCCCGTGCGAATGCCCATAAAAATTGCCGACATCCCCAGGTAATTGTAAACCCGTGAGAATAGAGCTTTTGTTTACATTTATTAGACAATATTCTTTTGTTTGGGTAAATCTTAGGCGGTTTTCACACATGTTGGAGCTTTGTAGGTCGCCTCGAGACCGCCTTCGCTCCAACTGCATTTACTCCAAAGTTAAGTCCGTGTTCACACACGCTCGCACAAAACATCGCAACATCAGCCACGTAACAATGATCAGCTGTTCAACGAACTTATTCCCATGACAACGGGCATCAACGTACGTGCACACTGCCCCGATGTTACGCGGCGGTCACTCCTCCCTCGTGGTTAAATACAGTGAGGGTGCTATATGCGAAGCGCGGAGAAATGTACTTAATCAGCACATGAGAGGAAAGTTTCACTGCAGCAGGAAGAGGAAGACGGGACAGAGAGGCGGACCTGATGATTTAAAGTTAATCCATTTTGCCTCCTCAGAGTAATCCAAACGTCCTTCCCCCGATGGAGTTTGGATTACTGCATGAATGACTACATGCAGCGCGTAGTCATTCTTTCTTCGTGCAAAAAAAAGAGGCATCAAGAATAGTTCACCAGAGGTCGGCCGCATTCACACCACAACCGCTCCGACGGAGCGGCTCAGGCTGCTCCGAGACCACCCGTTTCAGCCGCAGTCAGAGCGGCTGTTTAGACCGGCTTAAAGTGCGGCGGTTAGATTCACACTGACCCTAAAGTGCCGAGGTTAGATTCACACTGACCCTGAAGTGCTGCGGTTAGATTCACTCTGACCCTAAAGTGCTGAGGTTGGATTCACTCTGACCCTAAAGTGCTGAGGTTGGATTCACTCTGACCCTAAAGTGCGGCGGTTAGATTGGGGGGGGGCGATATGACAAAAATAGAATATCACGATTTTTGAATTATAAACTCCCGATTTCAATTTTATCACGATTTTTTTTGTATACTAACTAAAATAACTTAAATTACACACTGAAGAAGAAAAAGATTGAATTAATATACTAATTTATTCAACTTTGTGATAATCAACAAAGCAAAAATAGACTTAGAACTTAGACTAGACTTAGAACTAACTCTATACATTAAAAACACAATAAAGCTCCAGACAATAAAAGTGAAATAGTAACACTAAGTTTGGTAAAGGCTTGTTGTTTGTGTCTGTTGCTGTCTGACCCTTTCACAATAAGAGTCTTACTAAAGCGATAACATACTGTGTCTTTTATTGTGTAAAAGTCTAACCGGAAGCAGATAGTTACTATAAGTTATTACTTGACCAAGTAATTCACCAAAGTTGGACAAGTCTTATATTTTCTAAGACCTGGATAAACGGCGCGTTTGTGAACACGGTCCAGGATTTAAATTAAACAGATGAGAAGAAGCGGCGCCTACAGAACTGTGAGGACGAAGGACACGCTCGCTTCTTCACACGTGTGTCGCAGGTAAATAAATAAACACACGCTGAGATCTACGCAGAGCAAGTCGTTTTTATGGTTTCTTTCACGTTGTTGGTAAATGTACTCCTTCAGTTCACTGTAAAGTGAAGCACTGGTGTCTTTGAGGAAATCCAAGACTTAAACGCCCCCTCTCTGATTTATTTCTAGTGTTGGGATAAATGTGTTTTGTCCTTCAAGTTCAGCCGTTTTAAAAGCAGACGTTTGTGAATAAAGTATTTTTATCGATGGTGAAATAGCAGCTAGTTGTTGTTTACTTTATCCTTTGCTCCCTGAAAGTTGTGTAACCTGCTTATAAACTACATTTTATTGTTACTTCATACCAAGCTTACAACTACCTACTGTACTAGCAATAAAGCAGTACATGTCGTTGTTGGTATTCCGTGGGAATGAATGAAAGGAAAAGTCGCTTTTGTTCTTTGTTCATGACGAGGATGAAAAGAGATATTTCATGTTCTGTCCAGACTGAGATGACTCGCATGAGGATGGAGAAAGAGAAACGTGTAGAGCTGTGTATGTTCAGGCCGAGCCCAGTCCGAAAACATGGCTCCCACAATGCATCAAGACATTAGAATAATGGCCAATAAGTATTTAAATACAATAAAAGAAACCGCTCTCCAGGTTGGGAACCGGCGGGGTATTAAGGAAGACCAACAATGTAGTTGGTGTGATGTCAGAGGATGCAGATGGTTCTAAATGACCTTTGGTCAGCCAGCTTTTACTCCAGGACTGAGGCTGTGGAGTAAATGATGCTGTTATTTCATGTCCTGCTTTACAGCCAATTGGGCTGAACGATATGGACACAATTTAATATCTCGATATTCATGCCAGATATCTCGATACAACTATGGGTTAGGTGAAAACTAAGCATTTTTCAGAAAAATAAAATCATAATACAAAAGGGTGCATTTTATTTATTTATTTTTGAGAATTCAAGTTACAACTAAACAAAAAAAACACAACAACAAAAAGAAAATAAAACATAAATAAATAATAATAAAGGGAAGGGAAAAAAAATGGATACAAAAATAAAAGTAAAACAATAATAAATAAAAAGCTCCAACCCTCGCCCACACCCCTACGGTCCTATAAGGCATTATGACAACCCGTCTCCACTGTTAAGTCCTCAGAAATGAAACCCCAAATCAGTCTGGCAAAAATAGAATTCCCAATGAGTGCAGTTTTATTGATGAAAATCTTGCTTTTTAAAATTTTAATATTTTGAATGTTCATATATCGATACGATAACGAGATATCTTTCAGCCCTAGTTGGGACCCGGTTCTTTGTTTCAGATCATTCACAGAGAAGACGTTATCGTTTAAAACTGAGCTGAACCCACAGTGACCAGGACTCGTCTGACATTTGCCTGTGTCACTTTTTCACTGCTTTACGTCACTACAACAGCTTCAGCTTTTAGTCCGTCGCTTTTATATTATCATTAAATCAAAATCATCAGCCTACGATGTGGGTTTATAGCTTATGAGAGCAAATGGTTCGTTCAGCTGCTAATGCTAACGTTCATGTGCGTTTTAAAACCGAGAGGATCATGAATTTGGCCTAATGCTGAACAGGTTTGATGAGTTTGAATAATTACCTGTTAGACGTTACACTAAAATACACAATGTTTCCTCAGTAATGACATGGCCATAATCGATAAACTCGCTCATACAAGTGTCCACAAACAATAAAACATCTTCCAATCGTCTTCTGACAGTGACTGATGTGTCTGTAATCACGAACAGACATCGTCCTGGAGTTCTGATCTCTGGTTTGGAATATTTTATCCTCCGAACGAGAAATAGTCCCTCTTTCACACACACACTGCCATTTTTAACTCTCGATTCCCCCAGAAGGGGGCGTTGCCCAGTAAAAGCTCCCGGATGTTGCTCCATCTATCGCCAAAGCAAACTCTGGAGATGGAAGTCGTCTCAAAGATGAGGCGTTTATTGCCGTTGTTCTTGGTTACAAAGAAGTAAAACCAGCTGGTGACTTCAGAGAGAAGAAGTGAAGTCCAGACCTCCGTCCACCGTTCTCTTTTATCCTCGTCTTCCCTACAGAGAGGATGAAACTGCCTCAGTCAGTCAGTTGTTTGTGTCTGTGTGTTTGTTCTTCATCTGTTCTTCACGTTATGTTCAGCATGATTCTGGTGTGGACCGTTGTTTATCAGCTCATCTCACTGACACGGTCTTCATGTTCTGGAGCCTGTGAGCAAAGCCTGAGCTGGTTCAGATTTCATTACAATCCTTACACAATAAATAGACGATCTGAAAGTGAAAGTTTGGTTGGTTAGAAATTCATAAAGGTTGATCAGACAATGAGCGTAATCTTGTATTATTATATTCTTGTAGGTACTCATGAGGCGGCGTTTTCACCTAACAATATCGGGTTTATGTCAAGAAATGTGTGAAAAATGTACAATAATTGGTGAATAATTGTGGCAAAAATAAGGAAAAATTGTGTAAAATGTGAAGGAAAAAAAATAGATTGATTTGATTTGAAAATTTGGGAAAGAGTGAAAATCTCTCTGATTATTTATTGGAGCTGAAACAACCAAGCTGCTTTTGAGACTTTCGATACTTTCATTTGTCGGTACTGGTTTCGTTTAACGGTACCCAGACCTACTCCTGACCCTGAGGACTTAAAACCTTTGCTCTTTTCATGTCAATCTTGAATCTAAATCTCCGATGATGAAAGACGGTGATTTTGTGATCCGAGTGTTCCCGACCAGCGTCATAACCGCGGGAAAATGAACAGCCTTGTCTCACCGTCACGGGACGTCCCGGGGCTTTAGAAGAGTAAAGACGAGACTCTCACGCTGTCATGGGTCAATTATACTCAAGTAATATAATATATAATCTACCTCAAAACACTTAAATAATCCAAAGTGCAGACACATCCTATCAATTTCTGCCAAAGGAAGAGTCCCAAAAGAACCCCCCTGCATTTGTTACGTTGCAGTGAAAGGGAAATGAGACGCAGATCAGAGGAAGATCTTATAGAATATCTTCTTAAATAGGGACCCTCCCAACGGGCTCAAAACCTTGTCTGTTAGGACAATGGATGGGTGGGGGTTTGTTGGTGGGGGGGGCTTATTGCCCTCTTCAACTGGCCCGCTCTACACCCCGGCTTTTTAATGCACCACACTGTGCAGGGCTACATCATACTTCACACATAACGCAAATAAATAATAATTAATTAAACTCAAATACAAATTATATTGAGGATGGTAATGATCGCTGGGAAGTAGTAAGATCTCGAAGTATAATAAGTATTAATGCTTTTTAATGCATTTCACTATGTAGGGCGTTCATAATACATTATACATGAAAAAAAATTGTACAAATATTATATTGAGGATGAGAATAACGACTGGGAAGTAGCAGGATCCACGAAGTATAATATAAACTGCTGCTTAGTAACGAGACTTTATAACATTACAATAGTGACTTAATGTTACACGAGTGATGTTATTAATGTAATGTTTGGCATCGGTAACAATTTGTAAGAAATATATTAATGATCATTTGTTACTCGCTCTGTTCTAGACATCGTACAAGAAATGAAACAGCTGTTGTTTTGTATCTACTCGTTTCTGTTTATGACTGGATGAGTTAAAATGGCCGATGAGATGTTTGTAATTGACTGGATGTAGATAGTGTGAGTGTTGTAGTTTATTCTTTTGCTGTTTCTTTATTATTAGGCCCGAGCGGCCTGCCGTAGCAAGGGCCTATTGTAATCGCAACGCAGTGCGCGCAGCGCACTGAACCGAGGTGCGCGGAGCGCACGAAAACAGCGCGAAGCGCTGTCCCCATGTCAAACGTAAACTCACCGTGTAAAACAGTGACTGCCCACACCTCTGGTATGGGCCCTTATACTTATAATTGCTGCAAAATGAATGGGGGTATATGGCCAACTGTCATACGGAGGTGGATGACGAGCGCGAAGCGCTCGTCATCCACCTCCGAGCCCCACGGGTGCGTGGGGGAAGTTGAAAGCTTTCAAAAAATGTATAATATGTTGTAGTCGCGAAAGCGACTATATTGTTTTTGCAAAAAATATTATTATTTTTAGGCCCGAGCGGCCTGCCGTAGCAAGGGCCTATTGTAATCGCAACGCAGTGCGCGCAGCGCACTGAACCTAGGTGCGCGGAGCGCACGAAAACAGCGCGAAGCGCTGTCCCCATGTCAACCGTAAACTCACTGTGTAAAACAGTGACTGCCCACACCTCTGGTGTGGGCCCTTATACTTATAATTGCATAAAAATCAATGGGGGTATATGGCCAACTGTCATACGGAGGTGGATGACGAGCGCGAAGCGCTCGTCATTCACCTCCGAGCCCCACGGGTGCGTTGGGGAAGTCGAAAGCTTTCAAAAAATGTATAATATGTTGTAGTCGCGAAAGCGACTATATTGTTTTTGCAGGAAATATTATTATTCTTCTTTATTCTTTCTTCTTCTTCTTCTGCTCTTTGAGCAGGAATTTGACCCCCTGAACATAGTCGAAAACTCACCAAACTTTGCCCAAAATTCAGATCCGGCGAAAAATTAATTAAAATGTGTGTTTCATTTTGGGGAAATAAAAAATGGCGCGACAGCGCCACCTACAAAAGTGAAAATACATTACGCCTATGGGGAGGGGGCCAACATAAACTTTGTCGTAGAGCGACGAGATTTGGTACAGACATTCGTCATGTGACGAAAAACAAAAAATATGATTGTAGCCACGCCCCCAGACAAACCGGAAGTCCGCCATTTTGACAGGAAGTCGGGAAAATGGTGAGTCAGCGTTTTCGCTGACGTCGCATTTTAACGAACTCCTCCTAGGGCGTTTCACCAAATGAGCCCAAAATCGCTCCAGCTCATCTCGAGATGTGGGGCATCAAAAGTTATCCAAATTTTTTGGCTAAGTTTTACGGTTTGTTTGCGGCGAAGCCGCAATCTTTACGAAGAATTTTGCGACTTACCGAAAAAAACAAAATGCTCCCATTCACACAAACAAAGTCCGATTAAAAATCGGAAATATACATTTTATTGATCTTTCGCCCCCGGACACAACCAATGTGAAAAAGTGAAATTTTGCGCGATAGCGCCCCCTCTAGGTTGAGAAGAAAAAATGCATTATGGGAAAAAAATTAGTTTCTCGGAAATGGATAAAATTCGGCACAAAAATAGCTGATGGCATCCTGGTCAAAAAAGCCAATGAGACCCATACCGTATTTTGTACGGTGTTGCCATGGAGACGACCGAGGCTCTCCATGTTATTCCAATGGGACTGACACAGAAATCTCACATTATACACAATTACAGCGCGTTAGCGCCCTCTGTGAGGAGTGTGTGGACAGTAGTTATTGAAGTACGGCCCGTAAGGGCCATCCGATGCTGCTTGTGAAATAAAAAAGATTTGGGGCGCGATAGCGCCCTCTGCAGGTTGGAGCCATCATTCACATGGAGACGCTAAAAATCTCGTTTTGACGTTTACTCACAGAGATTAATGGCACATCAGGGCAATAAAATGTAGTGTGGCCACGTCGGCGCCCTCGGTAGGGTTCTGGCGCGGCAATGGAGGCACTAAGGGAGGCCTCCATTACATGGTTGCTAGGCGACCAACAGGTGGTCGGCCATTTTGGGAAAAATCGAGTAATCAGCGCCGAAGGCGCCATTTCTCGCCTTTGCTCTTTTATAATCTCGACCTAGGGTGGCAGCGACATTATAACCACGTAGGGCGCGGCAGCGCCTCCCGGTTATTGCGGCGGCGTGCGGCAACCGGCGTCAACCGGCCACCGAACCCCCGCGAGGGCCTCTCGATGCCGCTTGCGGCTTTAATTAGGCCCGAGCGGCCTGCCGTAGCAAGGGCCTATTGTAATCGCAACGCAGTGCGCGCAGCGCACTGTACCGAGGTGCGCGGAGCGCACGAAAACAGCGCGAAGCGCTGTCCCCATGTCAAACGTAAACTCACCGTGTAAAACAGTGACTGCCCACACCTCTGGTGTGGGCCCTTATACTTATAATTGCAGCAAAATTAATGGGGGTATATGGCCAACTGTCATACGGAGGTGGATGACGAGCGCGAAGCGCTCGTCATCCACCTCCGAGCCCCACGGGTGCGTAGGGGAAGTCGAAAGCTTTAAAAAAATGCATAATATGTTGTAGTCGCGAAAGCGACTATATTGTTTTTGCAAGAAATATTATTCTTCTTCTTTATTTATTCTTTCTTCTTCTTCTTCTTCTTTCTTCTGCTCTTTGAGCAGGAATTTGACCCCCTGAACATAGTTGAAAACTCACCAAACTTTGCCCAAAATTCAGGTCCGGTGAAAAATTAATTAAAATGTGTGTTTCGTATTGGGGAAATAAAAAATGGCGCGACAGCGCCACCTACAAAAGTGAAAATACATTGCGCCTATGGGGAGGGGGCCAACATAAACTTTGTCGTAGAGCGACGGGATTCGGTACAGACATTCGTCATGTGACGACAACCAAAAAACATTATTGTGGCCACGCCCCCAGACAAACCGGAAGTCCGCCATTTTGACAGGAAGTCAGAAAAATGGTGAGTCAGCGTTTTCGCTGACGTCGCATTTTAACGAACTCCTCCTAGGGCGTTTCACCAAATGAGCCCAAAATCGCTCCAGCTCATCCCGAGATGTGGGACATCAAAAGTTATCCAAATTTTTTGGCTAAGTTTTACGGTTTGTTTGCGGCGAAGCCGCAAACTTTACGAACAATTTTGCGACTTATCAAAAACAACAAAATGCTCCCATTCGCACAAACGAAGTCCGATTAAAAATCGGAAATATACATTTTATTGACCTTTCACCCCCGGACACAACAAATGTGAAAAAGTGAGATTTGGCGCGATAGCGCCCCCTCTAGGCCGAGAAGAAAAAATGCATTATGGAAAAAAAATTAGTTTCTCGGAAATGGATAAAATTCGGCACAATAATAGCTGATGGCATCCCGGTCAAAAAAGCCAATGAGACCCATACCGTATTTTGTACGGTGTTGCCATGGAGACGCCCGGGGTCCACCATGTTATTCCAATGGGACTGACCCGCATATCACACATTATACACATTTACAGTGCGTTAGCGCCCTCTGTGAGGAGCTTGTGGACAGGTGTCATTGAAGTACGGCCCGTTAAGGACGTCTGATGCTGCTTGTGAAATAAAAAAGATTTGGGGCGCGCTAGCGCCCTCTGCAGGTTGGAGCCATCATTCACATGGAGACGCTAAAAATCTCGTTTTGATGTTTACTCACAAAGATTAATGGCACATCAGGGCAATAAAATGTAGTGTGGCCACGTTGGCGCCCTCGGTGGGTTATGGCGCGGCAATGGAGGCACTAAGGGAGGCCTCCATTACATGGTTGCTAGGCGACCAACAGGTGGTCGGCCATTTTGGGGAAAATCGAGTAATCAACGCCGAAGGCGCGATTTCTCGCCTTTGCTCTTTTATAATCTCGACCTAGGGTGGCAGCGACATTATAACCAGGTAGGGCGCGGCAGCGCCTCCCGGTTATTGCGGCGGCGTGCGGCAACCGGCGTCTACCGGCCCACGAGACCCGCGAGGGCCTCTCGATGCCGCTTGCGGCTTTAATTAGGCCCGAGCGGCCTGCCGTAGCAAGGGCCTATTGTAATCGCAACGTAGTGCGCGCAGCGCACTGAACCGAGGTGCGCGGAGCGCACGAAAACAGCGCGAAGCGCTGTCCCCATGTCAAACGTAAACTCACCGTGTAAAACAGTGACTGCCCACACCTCTGGTATGGGCCCTTATACTTATAATTGCTGCAAAATGAATGGGGGTATATGGCCAACTGTCATACGGAGGTGGATGACGAGCGCGAAGCGCTCGTCATCCACCTCCGAGCCCCACGGGTGCGTGGGGGAAGTTGAAAGCTTTCAAAAAATGTATAATATGTTGTAGTCGCGAAAGCGACTATATTGTTTTTGCAAAAAATATTATTATTAGGCCCGAGCGGCCTGCCGTAGCAAGGGCCTATTGTAATCGCAACGCAGTGCGCGCAGCGCACTGAACCGAGGTGCGCGGAGCGCACGAAAACAGCGCGAAGCGCTGTCCCCATGTCAAACGTAAACTCACCGTGTAAAACAGTGACTGCCCACACCTCTGGTGTGGGCCCTTATACTTATAATTGCAGCAAAATGAATGGGGGAATATGGCCAACTGTCATACGGAGGTGGATGACGAGCGCGAAGCGCTCGTCATCCACCTCCGAGCCCCACGGGTGTGTGGGGGAAGTCGAAAGCTTTAAAAAAATGCATAATATGTTGTAGTCGCGAAAGCGACTATATTGTTTTTGCAAGAAATATTATTATTCTTCTTTATTCTTCTTTCTTTCTTCTGCTCTTTGAGCAGGAATTTGACCCCCTGAACATAGTCAAAAACTCACCAAACTTTGCCCAAAATTCAGGTCCGGTGAAAAATTAATTAAAATGTGTGTTTCGTTTTGGGGAAATAAAAAATGGCGCGACAGCGCCACCTACAAAAGTGAAAATACATTGCGCCTATGGGGAGGGGGCCAACATAAACTTTGTCATAGAGCGACGGGATTCGGTACAGACATTCGTCATGTGACGACAACCAAAAAACATTATTGTGGCCACGCCCCCTGACAAACCGGAAGTCCGCCATTTTGACAGGAAGTCTGGAAAATGGTGAGTCAGCGTTTTCGCTGACGTCGCATTTTAACGAACTCCTCCTAGGGCGTTTCACCAAATGAGCCCAAAATCGCTCCACTTCATCTCGAGATGTGGGGCATCAAAAGTTATCCAAATTTTTTGGCTAAGTTTTACGGTTTGTTCGCGGCGAAGCCGCAATCTTTATGAAGAATTTTGCGACTTACCGAAAACAACAAAATGCTCCCATTTGCACAAACGAACTCCGATTAAAAATCGGAAATATACATTTTATTGACCTTTCACCCCCGGACACAACGCATGTGAAAAAGTGAGATTTGGCGCGATAGCGCCCCCTCTAGGCCGAGAACAAAAAATGCATTATGGAAAAAAAATTACTTTCTCGGAAATGGATAAAATTCGGCACAAAAATAGCTGATGGCATCCCAATCCAAAAAGCCAATGAGACCCATACCGTATTTTGTACGGTGTTGCCATGGAGACGACCGAGGCCCTCCATGTTATTCCAATGGGACTGACCCGCATATCACACATTATACACAATTACAGCTCGTTAGCGCCCTCTGTGAGGAGCTTGTGAACAGTAGTCATTGAAGTACGGCCCGTCAGGGCCGTCCGATGCTGCTTGTGAAATAAAAAAGATTTGGGGCGCGCTAGCGCCCTCTGCAGGTTGGAGCCATCATTCACATGGAGACGCTAAAAACCTCGTTTTGATGTTTACTCACAAAGATTAATGGCACATCAGGGAAATAAAATGTAGTGTGGCCACGTTGGCGCCCTCGGTAGGGTTATGGCACGGCAATGGAGGCACTAAGGGAGGCCTCCATTACATGGTTGCTAGGCGACCAACAGGTGGTCGGCCATTTTGGGAAAAATCGAGTAATCGGCGCCGAAGGCGCCATTTCTCGCCTTTGCTCTTTTATAAACTCGACCTAGGGTGGCAGCCACATTATAACCACGTAGGGCGCGGCAGCGCCTCCCGGTTATTGCGGCGGCGTGCGTCAACCGGCGTCAACCGGCCAACGAGACCCGCGAGGGCCTCTCGATGCCGCTTGCGGCTTTAATTAGGCCCGAGCGGCCTGCCGTAGCAAGGGCCTATTGTAATCGCAACGCAGTGCGCGCAGCGCACTGTACCTAGGTGCGCGGAGCGCACGAAAACAGCGCGAAGCGCTGTCCCCATGTCAAACGTAAACTCACCGTGTAAAACAGTGACTGCCCACACCTCTGGTGTGGGCCCTTATACTTATAATTGCAGCAAAATGAATGGGGGAATATGGCCAACTGTCATACGGAGGTGGATGACGAGCGCGAAGCGCTCGTCATCCACCTCCGAGCCCCACGGGTGTGTGGGGGAAGTCGAAAGCTTTAAAAAAATGCATAATATGTTGTAGTCGCGAAAGCGACTATATTGTTTTTGCAAGAAATATTATTATTCTTCTTTATTCTTCTTTCTTTCTTCTGCTCTTTGAGCAGGAATTTGACCCCCTGAACATAGTCAAAAACTCACCAAACTTTGCCCAAAATTCAGGTCCGGTGAAAAATTAATTAAAATGTGTGTTTCGTTTTGGGGAAATAAAAAATGGCGCGACAGCGCCACCTACAAAAGTGAAAATACATTGCGCCTATGGGGAGGGGGCCAACATAAACTTTGTCATAGAGCGACGGGATTCGGTACAGACATTCGTCATGTGACGACAACCAAAAAACATTATTGTGGCCACGCCCCCTGACAAACCGGAAGTCCGCCATTTTGACAGGAAGTCTGGAAAATGGTGAGTCAGCGTTTTCGCTGACGTCGCATTTTAACGAACTCCTCCTAGGGCGTTTCACCAAATGAGCCCAAAATCGCTCCAGCTCATCCCGAGATGTGGGGCATCAAAAGTTATCCAAATTTTTTGGCTACGTTTTACGGTTTGTTTGCGGCGAAGCCGCAATCTTTACGAAGAATTTTGTGACTTACCGAAAACAACAAAATGCTCCCATTTGCACAAATGAACTTCGATTAAAAATCGGAAATATACATTTTATTGACCTTTCACCCCCGGACACAACAAATGTGAAAAAGTGAGATTTGGCGCGATAGCGCCCCCTCTAGGCCGAGAACAAAAAATGCATTATGGGAAAAAAATTAGTTTCTCGGAAATTGATAAAATTCGGCACAATAATAGCTGATGGCATCCCGATCCAAAAAGCCAATAAGACCCATACCGTATTTTGTACGGTGTTGCCATGGAGACGATCAAGGCTCCCCATGTTAATCCAATAGGACTGACACACAAATATCACATTATACACAATTACAGCGCGCTAGCGCCCTCTGTCAGGAGCTTGTGGACAGTAGTAATTGAAGTACGGCCCGTCAAGGCCGTCCGATGCTGCTTGTGAAATAAAAAAGATTTGGGGCGCGCTAGCGCCCTCTGCAGGTTGGAGCCATCATTCACATGGAGACGCTAAAAATCTCATTTTGACGTTTACTCACAAAGATTAATGGCTCATCAGGGCAATAAAATGTAGTGTGGCCACGTTGGCGCACTCGGTGGGTTATGGCGCGGCAATGGAGGCACTAAGGGAGCCTCCATTACATGGTTGCTAGGCGACCAACAGGTGGTCGGCCATTTTGGGAAAAATCGAGTAATCAGCGCCGAAGGCGCCATTTCTCGCCTTTGCCTCTTTTATAATCTCGACCTAGGGTGGCAGCGACATTATAACCACGTAGGGCGCGGCAGCGCCTCCCGGTTATTGCGGCGGCGTGCGGCAACCGGCGTCAACCGGCCACCGCGTCCCGCGAGGGCCTCTCGATGCCGCTTGCGGCTTTAATTCTTTCTTTCTTTCTTTCTTTCTTCTTCTGCTCTTTGAGCAGGAATTTGACCCCCTGAACATAGTTGAAAACTCACCAAACTTTGCCCAAAATTCAGGTCCGGTGAAAAATTAATTAAAATGTGTGTTTCATTTTGGGGAAATAAAAAATGGCGCGACAGCGCCACCTACAAAACTGAAAATACATTGCGCCTATGGGGAGGGGGCCAACATAAACTTTGTCGTAGAGCGACGAGATTTGGTACAGACATTCGTCATGTGACGACAACCAAAAAACATTATTGTGGCCACACCCCCTGACAAACCGGAAGTCCGCCATTTTGACAGGAAGTCGGGAAAATGCTGAGTCAGCGTTTTCGCTGACGTCGCTTTTTAACAAACTCCTCCTAGGGCGTTTCACCAAATGAGCCCAAAATCGCTCCAGTTCATCTCGAGATGTGGGGCATCAAAAGTTATCCAAATTTTTTGGCTAAGTTTTACGGTTTGTTTGCGGCGAAGCCGCAATCTTTACGAAGAATTTTGCGACTTATCGAAAACAACAAAATGCTCCCATTCGCACAAACGAACTCCCATTAAAAATCGGAAATATACATTTTATTGACCTTTCACCCCCGGACACAATCAATGTGAAAAAGTAAGATTTGGCGCGATAGCGCCCCCTCTAGGCCGAGAAGAAAAAATCTATTATGGGAAAAAAATTTGTTTATCGGAAATAGATAAAATTCGGCACAAAAATAGCTGATGGCATCCCGGTCCAAAAAGCCAATGAGACCCATACCGTATTTTGTACGGTGTTGCCATGGTGACGCCTGGGGCCCACCATGTTAATCTAATGGGACTGACACACAAATCTCACATTATACACAATTACAGCGCGTTAGCGCCCTCTGTGAGGAGCTTGTGGACAGTAGTTATTGAAGTACGGCCCGTCAAGGCCGTCCGATGCTGCTTGTGAAATAAAAAAGATTTGGGGCGCGCTAGCGCCCTCTGCAGGTTGGAGCCATCATTCACATGGAGACGCTAAAAATCTCGTTTTGACGTTTACTCACAGAGATTAATGGCACATCAGGCCAATAAAATGTAGTGTGGCCACGTCGGCGCCCTCGGTAGGGTTCTGGCGCGGCAATGGAGGCACTAAGGGAGGCCTCCATGACATGGTTGCTAGGCGACCAACAGGTGGTCGGCCATTTTGGGAAAAATCGAGTAATCAGCGCCGAAGGCGCCATTTCTCGCCTTTGCTCTTTTATAATCTCGACCTAGGGTGGCAGCGACATTATAACCACGTAGGGCGCGTCAGCGCCTCCCGGTTATTGCGGCGGCGTGCGGCAACCGGCGTCAACCGGCCAACGAACCCCCGCGAGGGCCTCTCGATGCCGCTTGCGGCTTTAATTAGGCCCGAGCGGCCTGCCGTAGCAAGGGCCTATTGTAATCGCAACGCAGTGCGCGCAGCGCACTGTACTGAGGTGCGCGGAGCGCACGAAAACAGCGCGAAGCGCTGTCCCCATGTCAAACGTAAACTCACCGTGTAAAACAGTGACTGCCCACACCTCTGGTGTGGGCCCTTATACTTATAATTGCAGCAAAATGAATGGGGGTATATGGCCAACTGTCATACGGAGGTGGATGACGAGCGCGAAGCGCTCGTCATTCACCTCCGAGCCCCACCGGTGCGTCGGGGAAGTCGAAAGCTTTAAAAAAATGCATAATATGTTGTAGTCGCGAAAGCGACTATATTGTTTTTGCAAGAAATATTATTATTCTTCTTTATTCTTCTTCTTCTTCTTCTTTCTTCTTCTGCTCTTTGAGCAGGAATTTGACCCCCTGAACGTAGTTGAAAACTCACCAAACTTTGCCCAAAATTCAGATCCGGCGAAAAATTTATTAAAATGTGTGTTTCGTTTTGGGGAAATAAAAAATGGCGCGACAGCGCCACCTACAAAAGTGAAAATACATTGCGCCTATGGGGAGGGGGCCAACATAAACTTTGTCGCAGAGCGACGGGATTCGGTACAGACCTTCGTCCTGTGAGGACAAACAAAATATATTA
Organism: Proterorhinus semilunaris; assembly: GCA_021464625.1. Taxonomy (NCBI): domain Eukaryota; kingdom Metazoa; phylum Chordata; class Actinopteri; order Gobiiformes; family Gobiidae; genus Proterorhinus; species Proterorhinus semilunaris. The sequence goes on from CM038357.1 coordinate 1,779,586, forward strand.
TTGTGGCCACGCCCCCAGACAAACCGGAAGTCCGCCATTTTGACAGGAAGTCGGGAAAATGGTGAGTCAGCGTTTTCGCTGACGTCGCATTTTAACGAACTCCTCCTAGGGCGTTTCACCAAATGAGCTCCAAATCGCTCCAGCTCATCTCGAGATATGGGGCATCAAAAGTTATCCAAATTTTTTGGCTAAGTTTTACGGTTTGTTTGCGGCGAAGCCGCAATCTTTACGAAGAATTTTGCGACTTACCGAAAACAACAAAATGCTCCCATTTGCACAAACGAACTCCGATTAAAAATCGGAAATATACATTTTATTGACCTTTCACCCCCGGACACAACAAATGTGAAAAAGTGAGATTTGGCGCGATAGCGCCCCCTCTAGGCCGAGAACAAAAAATGCATTATGGGAAAAAAATTAGTTTCTCGGAAATGAATAAAATTTGGCACAATATTAGCTGATGGCATCCCGATCCAAAAAGCCAATGAGACCCATACCGTATTTTGTACGGTGTTGCCATGGAGACGACCGAGGCTCGCCATGTTATTCCAATGGGACTGACCCGCATATCACACATTATACACATTACAGCGCGTTAGCGCCCTCTGTGAGGAGCTTGTGGACAGTGGTCATGGAAGTACGGCCCGTCCGATGCTGCTTGTGAAATAAAAAAGATTTGGGGCGCGCTAGCGCCCTCTGCAGGCTGGAGCCATCATTCACATGAAGACGCTAAAAATGTCGTTTTGATGTTTACTCAAAGATTAATGGCTCATCAGGGCAATACAATGTAGTGTGGCCACGTTGGCGCCCCCGGTAGGGTTATGGCACGGCAATGGAGTCACTAAGGGAGGCCTCCATTACATGGTTGCTAGGCGACCAACAGGTGGTCGGCCATTTTGGGAAAAATCGAGTAATCAGCGCCGAAGGCGCCATTTCTCGCCTTTGCTCTTTTATAATCTCGACCTAGGGTGGCAGCGACATTATATGAACGTAGGGCGCGGCAGCGCCTCCCGGTTATTGCGGCGGCGTGCGGCAACCGGCGTCAACCGGCCACCGCGTCCCGCGAGGGCCTCTCGATGCCGCTTGCGGCTTTAATTAGGCCCGAGCGGCCTGCCGTAGCAAGGGCCTATTGTAATCGCAACGCAGTGCGCGCAGCGCACTGTACCTAGGTGCGCGGAGCGCACGAAAACAGCGCGAAGCGCTGTCCCCATGTCAAACGTAAACTCACCGTGTAAAACAGTGACTGCCCACACCTCTGGTGTGGGCCCTTATACTTATAATTGCAGCAAAATGAATGGGGGAATATGGCCAACTGTCATACGGAGGTGGATGACGAGCGCGAAGCGCTCGTCATCCACCTCCGAGCCCCACGGGTGTGTGGGGGAAGTCGAAAGCTTTAAAAAAATGCATAATATGTTGTAGTCGCGAAAGCGACTATATTGTTTTTGCAAGAAATATTATTATTCTTCTTTATTCTTCTTTCTTTCTTCTGCTCTTTGAGCAGGAATTTGACCCCCTGAACATAGTCAAAAACTCACCAAACTTTGCCCAAAATTCAGGTCCGGTGAAAAATTAATTAAAATGTGTGTTTCGTTTTGGGGAAATAAAAAATGGCGCGACAGCGCCACCTACAAAAGTGAAAATACATTGCGCCTATGGGGAGGGGGCCAACATAAACTTTGTCATAGAGCGACGGGATTCGGTACAGACATTCGTCATGTGACGACAACCAAAAAACATTATTGTGGCCACGCCCCCTGACAAACCGGAAGTCCGCCATTTTGACAGGAAGTCTGGAAAATGGTGAGTCAGCGTTTTCGCTGACGTCGCATTTTAACGAACTCCTCCTAGGGCGTTTCACCAAATGAGCCCAAAATCGCTCCAGCTCATCCCGAGATGTGGGGCATCAAAAGTTATCCAAATTTTTTGGCTACGTTTTACGGTTTGTTTGCGGCGAAGCCGCAATCTTTACGAAGAATTTTGTGACTTACCGAAAACAACAAAATGCTCCCATTTGCACAAATGAACTTCGATTAAAAATCGGAAATATACATTTTATTGACCTTTCACCCCCGGACACAACAAATGTGAAAAAGTGAGATTTGGCGCGATAGCGCCCCCTCTAGGCCGAGAACAAAAAATGCATTATGGGAAAAAAATTAGTTTCTCGGAAATTGATAAAATTCGGCACAATAATAGCTGATGGCATCCCGATCCAAAAAGCCAATAAGACCCATACCGTATTTTGTACGGTGTTGCCATGGAGACGATCAAGGCTCCCCATGTTAATCCAATAGGACTGACACACAAATATCACATTATACACAATTACAGCGCGCTAGCGCCCTCTGTCAGGAGCTTGTGGACAGTAGTAATTGAAGTACGGCCCGTCAAGGCCGTCCGATGCTGCTTGTGAAATAAAAAAGATTTGGGGCGCGCTAGCGCCCTCTGCAGGTTGGAGCCATCATTCACATGGAGACGCTAAAAATCTCATTTTGACGTTTACTCACAAAGATTAATGGCTCATCAGGGCAATAAAATGTAGTGTGGCCACGTTGGCGCACTCGGTGGGTTATGGCGCGGCAATGGAGGCACTAAGGGAGCCTCCATTACATGGTTGCTAGGCGACCAACAGGTGGTCGGCCATTTTGGGAAAAATCGAGTAATCAGCGCCGAAGGCGCCATTTCTCGCCTTTGCCTCTTTTATAATCTCGACCTAGGGTGGCAGCGACATTATAACCACGTAGGGCGCGGCAGCGCCTCCCGGTTATTGCGGCGGCGTGCGGCAACCGGCGTCAACCGGCCACCGCGTCCCGCGAGGGCCTCTCGATGCCGCTTGCGGCTTTAATTTTTCTTCTTCTTCTTTCTTTCTTCTGCTCTTTGAGCAGGAATTTGACCCCCTGAACATAATCAAAAACTCACCAAACTTTGCCCAAAATTCAGATCCGGCGAAAAATTTATTAAAATGTGTGTTTCGTTTTGGGGAAATAAAAAATGGCGCCACAGCGCCACCTACAAAAGTGAAAATACATTGCGCCTATGGGGAGGGGGCCAACATAAACTTTGTCGTAGAGCGACGAGATTTGGTACAGACCTTCGTCCTGTGAGGACAAACAAAATATATTATTGTGGCCACGCCCCCAGACAAACCGGAAGTCCGCCATTTTGACAGGAAGTCGGGAAAATGCTGAGTCAGCGTTTTCGCTGACGTCGCATTTTAACGAACTCCTCCTAGGGCGTTTCACCAAATGAGCCCAAAATCGCTCCAGCTCATCCCGAGATGTGGGGCATCAAAAGTTATCCAAATTTTTTGGCTAAGTTTTACGGTTTGTTTGCGGCGAAGCCGCAATCTTTACGAATAATTTTGCGACTTACCGAAAACAACAAAATGCTCCCATTTGCACAAACGAACTCCGATTAAAAATCGGAAATATACATTTTATTGACCTTTCACCCCCGGACACAACAAATGTGAAAAAGTGAGATTTGGCGCGATAGCGCCCCCTCTAGGCCGAGAACAAAAAATGCATTATGGGAAAAAAATTAGTTTCTCGGAAATTGATAAAATTCGGCACAATAATAGCTGATGGCATCCCGATCCAAAAAGCCAATGAGACCCATACCGTATTTTGTACGGTGTTGCCATGGAGACGACCAAGGCTCCCCATGTTAATCCCATAGGACTGACACACAAATCACACATTATACACAATTACAGCTCGTTAGCGCCCTCTGTAAGGAGCTTGTGGACAGTAGTCATTAAAGTACGGCCCGTCAAGGCCGTCCGATGCTGCTTGTGAAATAAAAAAGATTTGGGGCGCGCTAGCGCCCTCTGCAGGTTGGAGCCATCATTCACATGGAGACGCTAAAAATCTCGTTTTGATGTTTACTCACAAAGATTAATGGCTTATCAGGGCAATAAAATTTAGTGTGGCCACGTTGGCGCCCTCGGTAGGGTTATGGCGCGGCAATGGAGGCACTAAGGGAGGCCTCCATTACATGGTTGCTAGGCGACCAACAGGTGGTCGGCCATTTTGAGAAAAATCGAGTAATCAGCGCCGAAGGCGCCATTTCTCGCCTTTGCTCTTTTATAATCTCGACCTAGGGTGACAGCGACATTATAACCACGTAGGGCGCGGCAGCGCCTCCCGGTTATTGCGGCGGCGTGCGGCAACCGGCGTCAACCGGCCCACAAACCCCCGCGAGGGCCTCTCGATGCCGCTTGCGGCTTTAATTAGGCCCGAGCGGCCTGCCGTAGCAAGGGCCTATTGTAATCGCAACGCAGTGCGCGCAGCGCACTGAACCGAGGTGCGCGGAGCGCACGAAAACAGCGCGAAGCGCTGTCCCCATGTCCAACGTAAACTCACCGTGTAAAACAGTGACTGCCCACACCTCTGGTGTGGGCCCTTATACTTATAATTGCAGCAAAATCAATGGGGGTATATGGCCAACTGTCATACGGAGGTGGATGACGAGCGCGAAGCGCTCGTCATCCACCTCCGAGCCCCACGGGTGCGTGGGGGAAGTCAAAAGCTTTCCAAAAATGTATAATATGATGTAGTCGCGAAAGCGACTATATTGTTTTTGCAGGAAATATTATTATTATTTTTTTTCTTCTTCTTCTTTCTTCTGCTCTTTGAGCAGGAATTTGACCCCCTGAACATAGTTGAAAACTCACCAAACTTTGCCCAAAATTCAGGTCCGGTGAAAAATTAATTAAAATGTGTGTTTCGTTTTGGGGAAATAAAAAATGGCGCGACAGCGCCACCTACAAAAGTGAAAATACATTGCGCCTATGGGGAGGGGGCCAACATAAACTTTGTCGCAGAGCGACGGGATTCGGTACAGACATTCGTCCTGTGAGGACAAACAAAATATATTATTGTGGCCACGCCCCCAGACAAACCGGAAGTCCGCCATTTTGACAGGAAGTCGGGAAAATGCTGAGTCAGCGTTTTCGCTGACGTCGCATTTTAACGAACTCCTCCTAGGGCGTTTCACCAAATGAGCCCAAAATCGCTCGAGTTCATCTCGAGATGTGGGGCATCAAAAGTTATCCAAATTTTTTGGCTAAGTTTTACGGTTTGTTTGCGGCGAAGCCGCAATCTTTACGAAGAATTTTGCGACTTACCGAAAACAACAAAATGATCCCATTTGCACAAACGAACTCCGATTAAAAATCGGAAATATACATTTTATTGACCTTTCGCCCCCGGACACAACCAATTTGAAAAAGTGACATTTGGCGCGATAGCGCCCCCTCTAGGCTGAGAAGAAAAAATGCATTATGGAAAAAAAATTAGTTTCTCGGAAATGGATAAAATTCGGCACAATAATAGCTGATGGCATCCCGATCCAAAAAGCCAATGAGACCTATACCGTATTTTGTACGGTGTTGCCATGGAGACGACCGAGGCCCACCATGTTATTCCAATGGGACTGACCCGCATATCACACATTATACACAATTACAGCTCGTTAGCGCCCTCTGTGAGGAGCTTGTGGACAGTAGTCATTGAAGTACGGCCCGTCAAGGCCGTCCGATGCTGCTTGTGAAATAAAACAGATTTGGGGCGCGCTGGCGCCCTCTGCAGGTTGGAGCCATCATTCACATGAAGACGCGAAAATTCTCGTTTTGATGTTTACTCACAAAGATTAATGGCTCATCAGGGCAATAAAATGTAGTGTGGCCACGTTGGCGCCCTCGGTAGGGTTATGGCGCGGCAATGGAGGCACTAAGGGAGGCCTCCATTACATGGTTGCTAGGCGACCAACAGGAGGTCGGCCATTTTGGGAAAAATAGAGTAATCAGCGCCGAAGGCGCCATTTCTCGCCTTTGCTCTTTTATAATCTCGACCTAGGGTGGCAGCGACGTTATAAACCACGTAGGGCGCGGCAGCGCCTCCCGGTTATTGCGGCGGCGTGCGGGAACCGGCGTCAATCGGCCAACGAACCCCCGCGAGGGCCTCTCGATGCCGCTTGCGGCTTTAATTAGGCCCGAGCGGACCTGGCAGGTCTCGGGCCTCTTGTAATTGTACAAGCAGTGCGCGGAGCGCACTGAAGAAAGACGTGCGCGTAGCGCACGTCCCACGGGAAAAGAGCGCGGAGCGCTCAAAACCCATGTATGAGACAGTAATCAGGGGACTCCCGGCACCAACACCTGTCCGATGATATAGGCGTGTGCCGCGAAAGCGGCACATTTTTTTGCTGCTCGTAAAAAAAAAGAGGTGAAAACCACAGTGAAGTCGCAACATGGAAAAGAAAGTGGTCGATGACGAGCGAAGCTCGTCATCGACCATGGCCACTCACCAAAGCCCAAAACACTGATACAGTGACTCAGGGCATCGAGCCCTATCCGGTGATATAAGTATTTGCCGCGAAAGCGGCAAATTTGTTCTTGTACTCACAAAAATACGGAAAAAAAATCCCATAGAGAAACATTGACAAAGAAGAGGTAAAAGACGAGCGCAACGCGCTCGTATTGGACTATAAACCCCATAGGTGGATTACTGGACGTGAGACCTTTCCGAATATATAAGGTTAGCCGCCGTAGGCGGCCCCATATTGTTATTGTATGAGTTTTTTCTTATTATTATTATTATTTTTTTTCCTCTCCCCCAAAACGCCAGTTTCGGCACTTTCCCACCGACGAAAACTCCTGAATTTTTGCCCAAAATTCAATTAGGTGAAAAAAAAAAACTTCACATCTCCAAATTGTAAAAATTCAAAAAAATGGCGCGTCAGCGCCCCCTGGAAAAACGACGTTAACATTGCGCCCTATGGCAGGACGCCCCAAAATACCGCAAAACCCGAAAAACGTACTTTGTCGTAGACGAAAAAAATTCGGCACAGTTATTGGTCACGTGAAGCCAAACAAAAAAACACATTACGCGGTTGCTAGGCAACCAACAGTATGGCGGCCATATTGGCCCGAAGAGGGACTTGGCGCCGAAGGCGCCATTTCATGCCCACGCATTTGAACGAACTCGTCCTAGGCCGTTAAACGCAGCGACTCCCCGTTCGCTCCAGATCATCTCCACATGTGGGACATCAAAAGTTATTAAAAACTTTTTAATAGGATTTTTGGTTTTGCCGTGGCAACGCCATGAATTTGGCGTCCGTTTTCGCCGCTCGCCGCCGCGTTCAAACAGTCATAACTTACACATACTTTGGCCGATTTGAGCGAAACTTGAATCGTTGGTCGAGTCGACGACCCCGGATGTTCTGATATAGGAATTTTGAAAATTGCCGCAATAGCGCCCCCTGCAGAGCACAAAATAAAAATGAATGGAGCCAAAAATTAAACTTTGTCGTAGATGCATGAAATTTGGCACAGACATCCGTCACGTGATCCCGAACAAAAAATATATTGATGCCCCGCCCCTTTTCCCACCGTGTTGCCATGGCAACGACCCAATGTCAACTTTGTCGTAGCCAAACCAAAATTGGTACACTCGTGCGTCATGACTGTCCCAACAAAAAAGTACATTACACGGTTGCTAGGCAACCAACAGGAGGTCAGCCATTTTGGGAAAAAAGGCGCCGAAGGCGCCATTTCTTTTGCCAGCTCTTTTATAAACTCCACCGAGGGTGGCGGCGACATTATAAATAGGTAGGGCGCGGCAGCGCCCCCCGGCTATTGTACATTACATGGTTGCTAGGTGACCAACAGGAGGTCGGCCATTTTGGGACTATCGGCGCCGAAGGCGCCAATCCTTGCCTTTGCTCTTTTATATTCTCCACCGAGGGTGGCAGCGACATTATAAGCAGGTAGGGCGCGGCAGCGCCTCCCGGTTATTGCGGCGGCGTGCGGGAACCGGCGTCAATCGGCCACCGCGGCCCGCGAGGGCCTCCCAATGCCGCTTGCGGCTTTAATTCTTCTTCTTCTTCTTCTTCTTCTTCTTCTTCTTTCTTCTGCTCTTTGAGCAGGAATTTGACCCCCTGAACATCGTTGAAAACTCACCAAACTTTGCCCAAAATTCAGGTCTGGTGAAAAATTAATTGATTGACTGCGGAACTTTCCGCAGTCAATAATTGGTTTTCATGTTCTTTATCTTTTATTATTATTATAGTATTTTTTTCCTGATTTTCAACAGCTTTCACATCTTTCACATTTTCAGCGATTTCCACAAGTTATACATCAAAACGTTCAGCATGTTGGCAAGAATTCTGCTATTACTTTTGGGAATTCAGCGATTTCCGGTTTAGCCGCAATTGGCCGATATTCAACCGATTTTTCCCATTGACTTATAATGGGGCTTCAACAAATTCATAGTTTTCAGCATTTTTTTCAACATTTTCAACAATTTCTGCAGTTTGTACATGTTCAGCTTCCACAACTTGTCAGTTTTCAGAAAAAATTTGAGTTCTGCAGTTTTCCAGTTTTTTTTCTACGGGCTTGGGAATTCTCCCATTACTTTGCATTGAGAATTCTGCCATGCATTTTAATAGGCCCATGCATTTTAATAGGACTTCAGGTCTTTCAGACATTTCAACAGTTTCAAGGACTTCAACAGTTTCAAGGTTTCAAGGATTTCAGCAGTTTCAAGGTTTCAACAGTTTCAAGGACTTCAACAGTTTCAAGGTTTCAAGGATTTCAGCAGTTTCAAGGTTTCAACAGTTTCAAGGTTTCAACAGTTTCAAGGACTTCAACGGTTTCAATGATTCAACAGTTTCAAGGATTTCAGCAGTTTCAATGTTTCAACAGTTTCAAGGACTTCAGCAGTTTCAAGGATTCAACAGTTTCAAGGTTTCAACAGTTTCAAGGACTTCAGTGTAATCATGCAACTTAATAGGGTTTTTTACATGTAAACCAGTATAATGCAACTTAATAGGGTTTTTTACATGTAAACCAGTATAATGCAACTTAATAGGGTTTTTTACATGTAAACCAGTATAATGCAACTTAATGGGGTTTTTTACATGTAAACCAGTATAATGTAACTTAATAGGGTTTTTTACATGTAAACCAGTATAATGCAACTTAATAGGGGGTTTTCCATGTAAACCAGTATAATGCAACTTAATAGGGTTTTTTACATGTAAACCAGTATAATGCAACTTAATAGGATTTTTTACATGTAAACCAGTATAATGCAACTTAATAGGGTTTTTTACATGTAAACCAGTATAATGCAACTTAATAGGGTTTTTTACATGTAAACCAGTATAATGCAACTTAATGGGTTTTTTTACATGTAAACCAGTATAATGCAACTTAATAGGGGTTTTTACATGTAAACCAGTATAATGCAACTTAATAGGGTTTTTTACATGTAAACCAGTATAATGCAACTTAATAGGGTTTTTTACATGTAAACCAGTATAATGCAACTTAATGGGGTTTTTTACATGTAAACCAGTATAATGCAACTTAATAGGGTTTTTTACATGTAAACCAGTATAATGCAACTTAATAGGGGTTTTTACATGTAAACCAGTATAATGCAACTTAATAGGGGTTTTTACATGTAAACCAGTATAATGCAACTTAATAGGGTTTTTTACATGTAAACCAGTATAATGCAACTTAATAGGGGTTTTTACATGTAAACCAGTATAATGCAACTTAATAGGGATTTTTCCATGTAAACCAGTATAATGCAACTTAATAGGGTTTTTTACATGTAAACCAGTATAATGCAACTTAATAGGGATTTTTACATGTAAACCAGTATAATGCAACTTAATAGGGTTCTTTACATGTAAACCAGTATAATGCAACTTAATAGGGTTTTTTACATGTAAACCAGTATAATGCAACTTAATAGGGGTTTTTACATGTAAACCAGTATAATGCAACTTAATAGGGTTTTTTACATGTAAACCAGTATAATGCAACTTAATAGGGTTTTTTACATGTAAACCAGTATAATGCAACTTAATAGGGATTTTTACATGTAAACCAGTATAATGCAACTTAATAGGGTTCTTTACATGTAAACCAGTATAATGCAACTTAATAGGGTTTTTTACATGTAAACCAGTATAATGCAACTTAATAGGGGTTTTTACATGTAAACCAGTATAATGCAACTTAATAGGGTTTTTTACATGTAAACCAGTATAATGCAACTTAATAGGGTTTTTTACATGTAAACCAGTATAATGCAACTTAATAGGGATTTTTACATGTAAACCAGTATAATGCAACAGTTTCAAGGACTTCAACAGTTTCAAGGATTTAACAGTTTCAAGGACTTCAACAGTTTCAAGGATTTCAACAGTTTCAAGGACTTCAACAGTTTCAAGGTTTCAACAGTTTCAAGGACTTCAGGAGTTTCAAATATCGATCAAGTATTTTAACAGTTTCAAAGCCTTTTCAAGGATTTCAAGGATTTTTCAGCTAAATTCCACATTAGATCTGTTCCGCAGTCAATCGCAATGGCTTCAGCCATTGCAAGTTTCTAGTTAAAATATGTGTTTCGTTTTGGGGAAATAAAAAATGGCGCGACAGCGCCACCTACAAAAGTGAAAATACATTGCGCCTATGGGGAGGGGGCCAACATAAACTTTGTCGTAGAGCGACGAGATTCGGTGCAGACATTCGTCATGTGACGACAACCAAAAAACATTATTGTGGCCACGCCCCCTGACAAACCGGAAGTCCGCCATTTTGACAGGAAGTCGGGAAAATGGTGAGTCAGCGTTTTCGCTGACGTCGCATTTTAACGAACTCCTCCTAGGGCGTTTCACCAAATGAGCCCAAAATCGCTCCAGCTCATCCCGAGATGTGGGGCATCAAAAGTTATCCAAATTTTTTGGCTAAGTTTTACGGTTTGTGTGCGGCGAAGCCGCAATCTTTATGAAGAATTTTGCGACTTACCGAAAACAACAAAATGCTCCCATTCGCACAAACTAACTCCGATTAAAAATCGGAAATATACATTTTATTGACCTTTCACCCCCGGACACAACAAATGTGAAAAAGTGACATTTGGCGCGATAGCGCCCCCTCCAGGCTGAGAAGAAAAAATGCATTATGGGAAAAAAATTAGTTTCTCGGAAATGGATAAAATTCGGCACAATAATAGCTGATGGCATCCCGGTCAAAAAAGCCAATGAGACCCATACCGTATTTTGTACGGTGTTGCCATGGAGACGCCCGGGGTCCACCATGTTATTCCAATGGGACTGACCCGCATATCACACATTATACACATTTACAGTGCGTTAGCGCCCTCTGTCAGGAGCTTGTGGACAGGTGTCATTGAAGTACGGCCCGTTAAGGACGTCCGATGCTGCTTGTGAAATAAAAAAGATTTGGGGCGCGCTAGCGCCCTCTGCAGGTTGGAGCCATCATTCACATGGAGACGCTAAAAATCTCGTTTTGATGTTTACTCACAAAGATTAATGGCACATCAGGGCAATAAAATGTAGTGTGGCCACGTTGGCGCCCTCGGTGGGTTATGGCGCGGCAATGGAGGCACTAAGGGAGGCCTCCATTACATGGTTGCTAGGCGACCAACAGGTGGTCGGCCATTTTGGGGAAAATCGAGTAATCAACGCCGAAGGCGCGATTTCTCGCCTTTGCTCTTTTATAATCTCGACCTAGTGTGGCAGCGACATTATAAGCAGGTAGGGCGCGGCAGCGCCTCCCGGTTATTGCGGCGGCGTGCGGCAACCGGCGTCAACCGGCCAACGAACCCCCACGAGGGCCTCTCGATGCCGCTTGCGGCTTTAATTTATTTATTCTTTCTTCTTCTGCTCTTTGAGCAGGAATTTGACCCCCTGAATATAGTCGAAAACTCACCAAACTTTGCCCAAAATTCAGGTCCTGTGAAAAATTAATTTAAATGTGTGTTTCGTATTGAGGAAGTAAAAAATGGCGCGACAGCGCCACCTACAAAAGTGAAAATACATTGCGCCTATGGGGAAGGGGCCAACGTCAACTTTGTCGCAGAGCGACGGGATTTGGTACAGACATTCGTCATGTGACGACAAACACAAAATATTATTGTGGCCACGCCCCCGGACAAACCGGAAGTCCGCCATTTTGACAGGAAGTCCGGAAAATGCTGAGTCAGCGTTTTCGCTGACAATGCATTTTAACGAACTCCTCCTAGGGCGTTTCACCAAATGAGCCCAAAATCGCTCCAGCTCATCTCGAGATGTGGGGCATCAAAAGTTATCCAAATTTTTTGGCTAAGTTTTACGGTTTGTTTGCGGCGAAGCCGCAATCTTTACGAAGAATTTTGCGACTTTCCGAAAACAACAAAATGCTCTCATTTGCACAAACGAACTCCGATTAAAAATCGGAAATATACATTTTATTGGCCTTTGACCCCCGGACACAACAAATGTGAAAAAGTGAGATTTGGCGCGATAGCGCCCCCTCTAGGCTGAAAAGAAAAAATGCATTATGGAAAAAAAATTAGTTTCTCGGAAATGGATAAAATTCGGCACAGTAATAGCTGATGGCATCCCGATCCAAAAAGCCAATGAGACCCATACCGTATTTTGTACGGTGTTGCCATGGAGACGACCGAGGCCCACCATGTTATTCCAATGGGACTGACCCGCATATCACACATTATACACTATTACAGCGCGTTAGCGCCCTCTGTCAGGAGCTTGTGGACAGTAGTCATTGAAGTACGGCCCGTCAGGGCCGTACGATGCTGCTTGTGAACTAAAAAAGATTTGGGGCGCGCTAGCGCCCTCTGCAGGTTGGAGCCATCATTTACATGGAGACACGAAAAATCTCGTTTTGATGTTTACTCACAAAGATTAATGGCACATCAGGCCAATAAAATGTAGTGTGGCCACGTTGGCGCCCTCGGTAGGGTTATGGCGCGGCAATGGAGGCACTAAGGGAGGCATCCATTACATGGTTGCTAGGCGACCAACAGGTGGTCGGCCATTTTGGGAAAAATCGAGTAATCAGCGCCGAAGGCGCCATTTCTCGTCTTTGCTCTTTTATAATCTCGACCTAGGGTGGCAGCGACGTTATAACCACGTAGGGCGCGGCAGCGCCTCCCGGTTATTGCGGCGGCGTGCGGCAACCGGCGTCAACCGGCCACCGCGTCCCGCGAGGGCCTCTCGATGCCGCTTGCGGCTTTAATTTTTCTTCTTCTTTCTTTCTTCTGCTCTTTGAGCAGGAATTTGACCCCCTGAACATAGTCAAAAACTCACCAAACTTTGCCCAAAATTCAGATCCGGCGAAAAATTTATTAAAATGTGTGTTTCATTTTGGGGAAATAAAAAATGGCGCGACAGCGCCACCTACAAAAGTGAAAATACATTGCGCCTATGGGGAGGGGGCCAACATAAACTTTGTCGTAGAGCGACGAGATTCGGTACAGACATTAGTCATGTGACGACAAACAAAAAATATTATTGTAGCCACGCCCCCAGACAAACCGGAAGTCCGCCATTTTGACAGGAAGTCGGGAAAATGCTGAGTCAGCGTTTTCGCTGACGTCGCATTTTAACGAACTCCTCCTAGGGCGTTTCACCAAATGAGCCCAAAATCGCTCCAGCTCATCTCGAGATGTGGGGCATCAAAAGTTATCCAAATTTTTTGGCTAAGTTTTACGGTTTGTTTGCGGCGAAGCCGCAATCTTTACGAAGAATTTTGCGACTTTCCGAAAACAACAAAATGCTCCCATTTGCACAAATGAACTTCGATTAAAAATCGGAAATATACATTTTATTGACCTTTCACCCCCGGACACAACAAATGTGAAAAAGTGAGATTTGGCGCGATAGCGCCCCCTCTAGGCCGAGAACAAAAAATGCATTATGGGAAAAAAATTAGTTTCTCGGAAATTGATAAAATTCGGCACAATAATAGCTGATGGCATCCCGATCCAAAAAGCCAATAAGACCCATACCGTATTTTGTACGGTGTTGCCATGGAGACGATCAAGGCTCCCCATGTTAATCCAATAGGACTGACACACAAATATCACATTATACACAATTACAGCGCGCTAGCGCCCTCTGTCAGGAGCTTGTGGACAGTAGTAATTGAAGTACGGCCCGTCAGGGCCGTACGATGCTGCTTGTGAAATAAAAAAGATTTGGGGCGCGCTAGCGCCCTCTGCAGGTTGGAGCCATCATTCACATGGAGACGCTAAAAATCTCATTTTGACGTTTACTCACAAAGATTAATGGCTCATCAGGGCAATAAAATGTAGTGTGGCCACGTTGGCGCACTCGGTGGGTTATGGCGCGGCAATGGAGGCACTAAGGGAGCCTCCATTACATGGTTGCTAGGCGACCAACAGGTGGTCGGCCATTTTGGGAAAAATCGAGTAATCAGCGCCGAAGGCGCCATTTCTCGCCTTTGCCTCTTTTATAATCTCGACCTAGGGTGGCAGCGACATTATAACTAGTAGGGCGCGGCAGCGCCTCCCGGTTATTGCGGCGGCGTGCGGCAACCGGCGTCAACCGGCCACCGCGTCCCGCGAGGGCCTCTCGATGCCCTCGCGGCATCTTCTTCTTCTTCTTTCTTTCTTCTGCTCTTTGAGCAGGAATTTGACCCCCTGAACATAGTTGAAAACTCACCAAACTTTGCCCAAAATTCAGGTCCGGTGAAAAATTAATTAAAATGTGTGTTTCGTATTGGGGAAATAAAAAATGGCGCGACAGCGCCACCTACAAAAGTGAAAATACATTGCGCCTATGGGGAGGGGGCCAACATAAACTTTGTCGTAGAGCGACGGGATTCGGTACAGACATTCGTCATGTGACGACAACCAAAAAACATTATTGTGGCCACGCCCCCAGACAAACCGGAAGTCCGCCATTTTGACAGGAAGTCAGAAAAATGGTGAGTCAGCGTTTTCGCTGACGTCGCATTTTAACGAACTCCTCCTAGGGCGTTTCACCAAATGAGCCCAAAATCGCTCCAGCTCATCCCGAGATGTGGGACATCAAAAGTTATCCAAATTTTTTGGCTAAGTTTTACGGTTTGTTTGCGGCGAAGCCGCAATCTTTACGAACAATTTTGCGACTTATCAAAAACAACAAAATGCTCCCATTCGCACAAACGAAGTCCCATTAAAAATCGGAAATATACATTTTATTGACCTTTCACCCCCGGACACAACAAATGTGAAAAAGTGAGATTTGGCGCGATAGCGCCCCCTCTAGGCCGAGAAGAAAAAATGCATTATGGAAAAAAAATTAGTTTCTCGGAAATGGATAAAATTCGGCACAATAATAGCTGATGGCATCCCGGTCAAAAAAGCCAATGAGACCCATACCGTATTTTGTACGGTGTTGCCATGGAGACGCCCGGGGTCCACCATGTTATTCCAATGGGACTGACCCGCATATCACACATTATACACATTTACAGTGCGTTAGCGCCCTCTGTGAGGAGCTTGTGGACAGGTGTCATTGAAGTACGGCCCGTTAAGGACGTCTGATGCTGCTTGTGAAATAAAAAAGATTTGGGGCGCGCTAGCGCCCTCTGCAGGTTGGAGCCATCATTCACATGGAGACGCTAAAAATCTCGTTTTGATGTTTACTCACAAAGATTAATGGCACATCAGGGCAATAAAATGTAGTGTGGCCACGTTGGCGCCCTCGGTGGGTTATGGCGCGGCAATGGAGGCACTAAGGGAGGCCTCCATTACATGGTTGCTAGGCGACCAACAGGTGGTCGGCCATTTTGGGGAAAATCGAGTAATCAACGCCGAAGGCGCGATTTCTCGCCTTTGCTCTTTTATAATCTCGACCTAGGGTGGCAGCGACATTATAAGCAGGTAGGGCGCGGTAGCGCCTCCCGGTTATTGCGGCGGCGTGCGGCAACCGGCGTCAACCGGCCACCGAACCCCCGCGAGGGCCTCTCGATGCCGCTTGCGGCTTTAATTATTTGTTGTTTCCTTGCACTTCGTTCCCTGCTTTGATTGTTAAATAAAAATTAGGGCCGGGACTCGATTAAAAAAATTAATCTAATTAATTACAGGCTTTGTAATTAATTAATCGAAATTAATCGCATATAAATATTTGACCTGAGAACAGTGAGAAGTACGTTTTTTCATATGGATTTTTAGTATACCATAGAATAATGACTGAATACATGAGCTTAAGCAACAAAATATAGTTTATTGTTGCTTCAGAGGCCATAACAGACTTTGTTGATTTAGCAACAGCTGGTTTAAAGGCACGTAAACTATTAGCGCGAGGTCGCAGCTGAAGCGCCCGTGCAGGCACACTACGCAACCCGAAAACAAACGTAATGGAAAACTCTCACCGGTCCTGTTATCCAGAAACTCCAAGTCTTTCAGAGTCGTGTACCCGCTTCAAACCCGGGCTTTAGTCCATGTGAGGAATAGTCCGTGTTGTGTGACTGGGAGCGAGGGCGCGCGCACACATGCGTGAAGAAATACAATGAGCGCGCCGGCCTCAGCTGGGCGCGTAAATAACAACACAAAGTACACACCGCGTTTACAATAAAAATAATGTTAAACATTAATTATATGTTGCCTGTGCTACAAGTTGGTGCTCCAGTATAATCGGTCCGCCTAAACTCATCCAGTGAGAAACGTTCCGCGTTGTAAAAACATGTGCGATTAAAATGCGTCAAAAAAAATTAACGCGTTATTTTTGTGTAATTAATTAATCTAAATTAACGCGTTAAAGTCCCGGCCCTAATAAAAATGTTATTGTTTTTATTTTGGGGGTGGAGCTTATAAGCCTTTTGCTTCGGCCACTCCTTCTGAGACGAACTGCTCAAATAAACAAACAATAAACAAAAAAAAACAAAAACAATATTCACTCCAATGTTCTTCCTTCAGATACAGAACAAATCATTGCTCAAAACCCACCTGTTCAAACTGGCTTTCCCACAAGACCCTTTTTTGTTTTGTTTTATTCCCCATGTGAAGCATCTTTGATTTTTTATTATCATTATTATTAACAATAATGTAAAGTTAAAGACAACATACGGTCAATGTTCAATTCAATAAAAACAACCCGTAACCTTTTAACCCCGGCAGTAACAGAGCACATTTTCTCCCGCTCGCAAGGAAACATCTTAAATCAGTTTTGTAGGTCTTGGCTTTCAAATGAGGCGTTACTCTGGCCCAATTGAGAAGCTTTAGATTTGGGTAAAGCCGTGCTGGAGAAAATGTGCGACCGTACTGGCGCATCGAGTTGCCTTGTGTACGAGATGCCTGGTTTCAAAGTTCTTTTTTCTCCCTTAATCGATTCTTGTGAATAAAAATTGCAATATTTTTCCTCATAATAATTGTCCTAAAACAGATAAATCATCACTGTCAGTCGATCTCTGGCCTTGTGGAGATGTTGTACATGTTTGTAACTATGCCCCTCCTGTCCCGCAGCGAACCCGGGCGGGCGAGTGCGGTGCCAGTACTTCCCCGCCGTAGATAAAGTGTTGTTTGTGGACGACTTCGCCGTGGGCTGCCGTAAAGACTTGAACGGGATCCTCCTGCTGGACACGGCTCTGCAGACGCCGGTGCAGAAGCCGGAGGATGAGGTTCAGCTGGAGCTGCCGGTCACGGAGGTGAGTCCACACGCACGGCCCCGATGGCGGCGCTAATGAGCGGCGCTGCGGGGGCGGCCATGATAACGTTATTGTGGCGTGTCCAGGCGCAGCAGATGCTCTCGGCCTGTCAGGAGAAGATCGACGTCTCCAACACCGAGGGCTACGACATGTTCATCACTCAGCTCAAAGAGGGGCTGAAGAACTCCTCCCACGAGACCGCAGCCAATCACAAGGTGGCCAAGGTGAGTCCCGGCCAATCGGAACGCTTTGAATAAGACTAGCTGTTAACTGTTCGCCTCCTGCTTCTAAACCTGTGCGAGTGGACCTCCGGACGCTTTTAGAACTTTAGAGCCGGGTTTAAAGCTCCTTTATTTGTTCACGTCCTCACGCCCCACCAGCACACTTATCTTTCTCTTCTTTCTCTCTCCTCTCTCCTTCCTCGGCCCCCCCTCGTCTCTCCGTCCTCTGCCCCCCCTCGTCTCTCCCTCGCTCCTTCCTCTGCCCCCCCTCGTCTCTCCTCTCTCCTTCCTCTGTCCCCCTCGTCTCTCCTCTCCGTCCTCTGCCCCCCCTCGTCTCTCCTCTCTCCTTCCTCTGTCCCCCTCGTCTCTCCTCTCCGTCCTCTGCCCCCCCTCGTCTCTCCGTCCTCTGCCCCCCCTCGTCTCTTGCCAGTGTCCGGTGGTGACTTTAGGCTTTGATTGCGGCGTGTTTGTCCTTTCAGAGCCTCCGTAGTTGTCATTCTGCTCACTGCTCCTCTGGACTCGCTCCAAACTCAATCCAGCTCCGACTCGGACGCTAAAAACGGCTTTCACTCGATCAATGAAACGATTATTTCACCGACTCTTTGACTTTAGGCTTTTCTCATGAATGTGTTGAAAGTTCGAGGCTAAACCTCTGATGCAGCTGAGCCGCATATTATATATATATATATATATATATATCGCTGAAAGTGAAAGTCGTATCTAACGGTTTAACTCTGTCAGAGTAAAAAAACAATCCAAACTCTTTGTTTACAATGTTTATTTTCGGACGTTTTGTCGCTTTGAGCCGGAGCTTTATCCAGGAAGTAACTCCAACATGGCTGTTTGGTATCCATGTGTAGCAGGAAAGGCTGTGACCGAGGCGACGCGGTCATCCAAATATGGGCATTTCCTTTGTGGGAGAAACGGCGGCTAAAGAGAAATATACACAGGGACTAAACTCACACTTTACAGACTCGACTCAACCACATGTTTACGGTTCTGATCCCTGATGGATCTATTGAGCTTTGAATCCAAAAAACAAGCAGACATTTGAATGTGACTCAAATCCCTCTGAGCAAATCTCTGTTCCTAATGTGTGACGAACTGAAGCTCACGTTTAAACCTCTGTTCTGTCCCAGTGGGCGACCGTGACCTTCCGGCTGCCGCACCACGTGCTGAAGCTGGTGGCCAGTGCCGTCGTGAATGAGCTGAAGAAGATTAACCAAAATGTGGCGGCTGTGTCTGTGGCCTCCTCCATCCTGGACAGACTCAGCTACCTGCTGTGCAGCGCCCGGCCTGAGCTGGGCGTGGGCCCCGGGAGATCTGTGGACAGGTGAGAGCTGGGCGTGGGCCCCGGGAGGTCTGTGGACAGGTGAGAGCTGGGCGTGGGAGGTCTGTGGACAGGTGAGAGCTGGGCGTGGGAGGTCTGTGGACAGGTGAGGGCTGGGCGTGGGCCCTGGGAGGTCTGTGGACAGGTGAGAGCTGGGCGTGGGAGGTCTGTGGACAGGTGAGAGCTGGGCGTGGGCCCCGGGAGGTCTGTGGACAGGTGAGGGCTGGGCGTGGGCCCCGGGAGGTCTGTGGACAGGTGAGGGCTGGGCGTGGGAGGTCTGTGGACAGGTGAGAGCTGGGCGTGGGCCCCGGGAGGTCTGTGGACAGGTGAGGGCTGGGCGTGGGCCCTGGGAGGTCTGTGGACAGGTGAGGGCTGGGCGTGGGCCCCGGGAGGTCTGTGGACAGGTGAGGGCTGGGCGTGGGCCCTGGGAGGTCTGTGGACAGGTGAGAGCTGGGCGTGGGCCCTGGGAGGTCTGTGGACGGGTGAGGGCTGGGCGTGACCCCGGGAGGTCTGTGGATAGGTGAGGGGTGGGCGTGGGTCCCGGGAGGTCTGTGGACAGGTGAGGGCTGGGCGTGACCCCGGGAGGTCTGTGGACAGGTGAGGGCTGGGCGTGGGCCCCGGGAGGTCTGTGGACAGGTGAGGGCTGGGCGTGGGCCCTGGGAGGTCTGTGGACAGGTGAGAGCTGGGCGTGGGCCCTGGGAGGTCTGTGGACAGGTGAGGGCTGGGCGTGACCCCGGGAGGTCTGTGGATAGGTGAGGGGTGGGCGTGGGTCCCGGGAGGTCTGTGGACAGGTGAGGGCTGGGCGTGACCCCGGGAGGTCTGTGGACAGGTGAGGGCTGGGCGTGGGCCCCGGGAGGTCTGTGGACAGGTGAGGGCTGGGCGTGGGCCCCGGGAGGTCTGTGGACAGGTGAGGGCTGGGCGTGGGAGGTCTGTGGACAGGTGAGGGCTGGGCGTGGGAGGTCTGTGGACAGGTGAGGGCTGGGCGTGGGCCAGAGGCACAACAGGGGCCCCAAAAGCCTGTCTTCTAAACAAGTACATTGAATAAAAAAAAAGATTTGGAAAGAAAACATTTATTTGCCAAAATGTGCTACTTTAAACCAGTATTCAGCTTCCAGCCTTCGCTGGATGTTACTTTTATGCTTTTGTGTAATTTAAGCTGTAAATTAATATGAAATCTTTTGAATGGAGTTGTTATTATTGGGAGACCTTGAGAGAAAAGGGAGCCGTAATGTCTGTCATTTATCGTGGAGACTTCTGTTCTTGCCTCTGATGGAATTATGCTCCGCCTGTATAAACCTTAGTTATACGTTTGTGTCCCGTCCAGGTCGCTGATGTACAGTGAGGCGAACCGCAGAGAGACTTTCACCTCGTGGCCTCACGCCGGCTACAGATGGGCTCAGCCGGACCCCATGGCACAGGCGGGGTTCTACCACCAGGTAATAATAATAAAGAACATTTTATCTTTTTACTAAAGAGATAAACTCACCGTGAGCTGATCTGTTCCAGCCGGCGTCGACAGGAGACGACAGAGCCATGTGCTTCACCTGCAGCGTGTGCCTGGTCTGCTGGGAGCCCACGGACGAGCCCTGGTCAGAACTTTACACATTTACTCACTTCTACACTGTAGGCATGGAGCGGAGACGCTGCAGGGGGACATATCTCACACAGTAGAGATGCACCGATCCAGCTCTTTTGCTACCGATACCGGGGTTTGAGAATCTGCCTATTGCTGGGTTGCAGGTGACATCACAGCATTCTAAAGACCAATACTATTATATGGAGGAAAAAATATTTTGTTGTTTACGACATTTTTGGTCTTGTACAAAGAGATCTTGGACCCAGTGACTGATATTAATGATATTTTTTGTAATTCATACATTTTCTTTTGAGCTATGACTTGTGAAAGTGTAATGCTGTTAATAGGAAAAACTGGCTCCTGCCCCCCGCCGGGTCCGGTGACATCATCACATTCTAGAACCTGCAACCCAGCAATACCAGATATTTACCGATACCACTTTCTAAAGTGTCTTTCGCTGAGTGAAAAACTGAATTGACTCTTTTCAGATCAATAAAGTCATATTTTATTCTCATGATGTCGCGGATCAATTATATCTATCGATAAACTCTTGGATAAACGTTTAACAAGGATGACTTTTTCTACACTAAATGTCTTTGGGTATATGACGGGGCTGAAAGATATTTCCGTTATCGTGATATGAACATCGAACATATTAAAATAGAAAAAGCAAGATATAAACGACATAGATTCTCATCAATAAAACTGCACTCTTTTGTGTTATGTTTTTATTTTTCTGAAAAATGCTTAGTTTTCACCGAACCCATAATTGTATCTTCTCGATATTGAGATATGACATTTTGTCCATCGTCCATGAAGTGATCTGATCATTACAAATATGTCAGATCAGTTATTTCTTAAACTAAAATACAAACACTTGGCTTCAGCGGTGGCCGACTTTAGGCATTTCTATGTTAGTTTCTGTCCCGGCCATGATTAGCTTTTGCTTTAGCATACTGATGCTAACCGCGGCATTTTGTGCGGTGATCAAAGAGCGTTTGCGGAGGTTGACAATAACTCAAAATTCTCCTGGTCCTTAGCTTTACAATGATATACAGCATGTCCATATTCTCTTAGATTTAGGTGGTAAAAGTTATGTTTTTAAGAGCCACCGGTTTAGTATCGGATATTTTTTCAGTATCGGCTCCGATATCCAATACCAGTAACGGATATCAAACCTAATTTCCTCCACATTTGGTTTTCTTTCCACTCTTTAACATCATCTCCACTTCACACATTATCACTGAAATCACCATAACATTACATTCCAAAATCCAGAAACGAAGTAGCAGTAACAATAATACTGTAATAAAGTGTTGCTTTGGGCGGGCGGTCGTTATTATTTCAAAAGCATTAACCTCTCAACCCCCACCTTCATCGAGCACTGGCTTTACCGAAAGCAAAAAAAAAAAAAGAAAGTGAGGAAAAACCTTTAATCAGTTTTGTAGGGCCTAGCTTTCTGGGAGAGTTCACAGACCAGTGTAACACCTCATTTGAAAGCTAAGACCTACAAAACTGATATTAATTTTACCTTGCATTGTTGCCATGTTGTCGTCACTTTTTAAAGTTTTTTTGTAGATTTGTGTAATGCCAAACTGGTAGAGGTTAAACCTGCCCTGGCGTCGTTCTCGTCAGTAACTCGTGCGTCTCTTCAGGTCGGAGCACGAGCGCCACTCCCCGAACTGCCCCTTCGTCAAAGGGGAGCACACCCAGAACGTGCCGCTGTCCGTGACGTTGGCCACGAGCCCCGCGCAGTTCCCCAACAGCCCGGACCTCACCGATAAGATCTCCTGCTACGGCTTCGGCAGCTGCCCGCAGTTCCTCGCCGCCGCCACCAGGAGGGGCAAGGTCTGCATCTGGGACGTCTCCAAAATGATGAAGGTGAGGGCTGTTCAACTGTATTTACAGCTTTACGTTGGCCTAAAACACATTCAGTTTCAGTTTTGGCTGAAACTTTAAAATCCTCAGTAGGTAAAGAGTAACTAACCTTCCAGAGCCTCAGATTTGAACATCTCAACAGTAAAGGGGCGTTGCCTGGAGGACTAAGGAGCACGTGTGAGGGGTGGGCGGGGTCTGGGTCGGTGATTGACAGGCCTGTGTCATCTGACTTTTATTTACTTCAACTCGTAAACAAAGCCCGAGCATGGTACTAAGAAATGTCCTAAACTAAATTCAGCGAACTAATCTAGCAATAAAAACAACTAATGACTAAAAGTACAATATTCAACAACAACGCTATAACACTATTTATAATACAAAAAGCTATGCTAAAACTGGGCCGCTTTATAGTCCAGAGCGGCATCTGACGTCGGCCTGCGCCAAATTCAAAAATCAAATGCAGTAAAGGCAGCCCGCCTGTAGATGGCGCCTCACTGACGGATTTAAGGGTGAGTTTTCCTTTAATGTTGCTGTTCTCCTCTGACTTCTTCGTGCTCGTCCTCCAGGTGCACCTGAAGTTCGACCTGAACCCGTACGACCCGGTGATCCTGCGGCAGCTCCTGGTCTGCAGCGGGGAGCAGGTCCTGAGCGAGTCCCGGAGGCCCACCCTGGCCTGGCTGGAGGAGTCCACCTGCTCAGACCTGCCCAAACTCGAGGGCGACAGGTCCGTCTCTTTTACCCCAACAAAGCACTAGATTAGAAGAGACAGAACCCACAACAGGGGCATTTCTAAACACCGACACATTTTAATAACACATTAGAAGCCCCACCCTCAGGAGACACTTTTAAAACCTTTACTGCACATGTCAAACTCACAAACTACGCTCTTTACAAGTTCAGCTGCAGTTTTACACAATCTCAGTCCCCTTACAAATCTTTCTGAATTTAAAGCATTACAAATATAGTCTTTTAATGCTGCAAACGGCATTTTGAAGCATTACATTTGACTCGCTTGAATCTGTAGAAACACCTGCGGACCTCAGAGTTTGCAGACTTTCCCCAAAGGTAAAAATGACCGAGGACGTCAGTCATTGTTCCTTTATCCCCTGAGGTCCCGACGAGGTCCCGAGGTCATTGTTAAAGGAATAGGCCACCGTTTTTACATACTGACATATGTTCTTACCTTACCTTAGACTAGTTGATATGTACCTGTCTGGTCTTTGTCCGTGCGCTCTGTCATGCAAACGGAGCACAAACGCAGCCTCTTCCACATACTGTATAGTTCCAAATCAGCTCCCGTTAGAAGCTACCAAACTCTTCCACGTTTTCCCTATTTAAATACAGTTACGTGACATGTTACACTACAAAGTATAGTAACACAGAAATGTAACATGTCGATTTTCTCAGCGGATAAAAAGGGGTACTATATTGTGAGGCGTAATAATACGAGGAGCACTACGTCCGCGCACTAACACCTAAAGACTTCTCCCCCGCTCACTTCCGTCAATAGAAGCAGCGTGACTTGTAGTGAGCGGGAGAAAAGTCTTTAGGTGTTAGTGCGCGGACGTAGTGCTCCTCGTATTATTACGCCTCACAATCGACATGTTACATTTCTGTGTTACTATACTTTGTAGTGTAACACGTCACGTAACTGTATTTAAATAGGGACAACGTGGAAGAGTTTGGTAGCTTCTAACGGGAGCTGATTTGGAACTATACAGTATGTGGAAGAGGCTGCGTTTGTGCTCCGTTTGCATGACAGAGCGCACGGACAAAGACCAGACAGGTACATATCAACTAGTCTAAGGTAAGGTAAGAACATATGTCAGTATGTAAAAACGGTGGCCTATTCCTTTAACCCTGTGACGTTAATGTGATACTGCTGCTGTTCACAGTGACGACCAGTTGGAGGATTCAGACAGTGAGGATCATTCCAGATCAGAGTCTGTGACAGGTAACGTCTAAATCACCACTTTATTCACTGGTAATTAATGCTTTATTATTTCATTAAACATGTTCTTTGCAGGATTTGTCCATAAACATTATCTTTATCACGGAATATTGAGCCCCAAAATATATAGTTTATCTTTCATTAATAATTATGTCTTAATGGTACGGCCGGATACTGGGTAAAATGTTTTTATACCAGTACTTTTAGGATACTTGGTTTTCGATACCGATACCTAAACAATACTTTTTCCGATACATATACTAAAATATTTGTCATATAGAACCAGAAAACGATATGTGGAAAATCTGCACATTTACAGTGTCGGGTTCATCTTCAATGTCAAGAAATGTGTGAGAAATGGGGAATAATTTTGGGAAAAATAAAATAACGTCCCGTCTGTCCCTTCATGAAGGTCTCCCTAACGTCCCGTCTGTCCCCTCATGAAGGTCTCCCTAACGTCCCATCTGTCCCCTCATGAAGGTCTCCCTTACGTCCCGTCTGTCCCCTCATGAAGGTCTCCCTAACGTCCCATCTGTCCCCTCATGAAGGTCTCCCTAACGTCCCGTCTGTCCCTCCTGAAGGTCTCCCTAACGTCCCGTCTGTCCCCTCATGAAGGTCTCCCTAACGTCCCGTCTGTCCCCTCATGAAGGTCTCCCTAACGTCCCGTCTGTCCCCTCATGAAGGTCTCCCTAACTTCCCTTGTGTCCCCTCATGAAGGTCTCCCTAACGTCCCGTCTGTCCCTCATGAAGGTCTCCCTTACGTCCCGTCTGTCCCCTCATGAAGGTCTCCCTAACGTCCCGTCTGTCCCCTCATGAAGGGCTCCCTAACGTCCCGTCTGTCCCCTCATGAAGGTCTCCCTAACGTCCCGTCTGTCCCCTCATGAAGGTCTCCCTAACGTCCCGTCTGCCCCTCATGAAGGTCTCCCTAACGTCCCGTCTGTCCCCTCATGAAGGTCTCCCTAACGTCCCGTCTGTCCCCTCATGAAGGTCTCCCTAACGTCCCGTCTGTCCCCTCATGAAGGTCTCCCTTACGTCCCGTCTGTCCCCTCATGAAGGTCTCCCTATCGTCCCGTCTGTCCCCTCATGAAGGTCTCCTTAACGTCCCGTCTGTCCCCTCATGAAGGTCTCCTTAACGTCCCGTCTGTCCCCTCATGAAGGTCTCCCTATCGTCCCGTCTGTCCCCTCATGAAGGTCTCCCTATCGTCCCGTCTGTCCCCTCATGAAGGTCGTTCTAACGTCCCGTCTGTCCCTCATGAAGGTCTCCCTTACGTCCCGTCTGTCCCCTCATGAAGGTCTCCCTAACGTCCCGTCTGTCCCCTCATGAAGGTCTCCCTAACGTCCCGTCTGTCCCTCATGAAGGTCTCCCTAACGTCCCGTCTGTCCCTCATGAAGGTCTCCCTTACGTCCCGTCTGTCCCTCATGAAGGTCTCCCTAACGTCCCGTCTGTCCCCTCATGAAGGTCTCCCTATCGTCCCGTCTGTCCCCTCATGAAGGTCTCCCTAACGTCCCGTCTGTCCCTCATGAAGGTCTCCCTAACGTCCCTTGTGTCCCCTCATGAAGGTCTCCCTAACGTCCCTTGTGTCCCCTCATGAAGGTCTCCCTAACGTCCCGTCTGTCCCTCATGAAGGTCCTCCTAACGTCCCTTGTGTCCCCTCAGGCCCTCAGTCGCAGTGGGAGAGCATGGACGTGCACCTGTCGGTGTCGGCGCTGTCGGTGCTGCAGCAGCCGGAGAAGCTCCAGTGGGAGGTGGTGGCCAGTGTTTTGGAGGACACCGTGAAGGACCTGGAGGAGCTCGGGGCTAATCCCTCCTCGCACTCGCAGCCGCCCAAACCCCTGGGCCATCCCAAACCTAAGGACCGCCTGCCCGAGCACCACAACATTCCCTTCCCCTGCCTCCTCGCGGGGGGGCTGCTCAGCTACCGCTCCGCCCCCAACAACACGCCCACGGGTTTGATATCTCCACAAACCACGGCGTCTCCACGCAGAACTGAACCGCCCCCGGACCAGGGCGCCATGGAGATCGAAAACGCACAAACCGCCTCTGCGCATGAGCAGAGTTTCCCGAGCTCGAACCCGGCGAGCCCGGCGCGAGGGGGCGCCCGGCGGTCCGTCCCCGTGCTGCTCCTCTACAGCATCCGCGAGGTGGACGACAAATCGCCCGGTCAGGTTTTCACGCAGATGAACAACCTGATGAGTAACCACGAGGAGGGCTTCACCGTCCCACAGATCATCGAGATGGAGTTCGACTCGCACGAGCAGCTCCTCCTGCAGGACCCGCCCATCACCTACATCCAGCAGTTCGCCGACGCCGCGGGGAACTTATCCGCGTTAGACGGACACGTGGACAAGTGGAGCACAATGGCGTCGGCCGCCAACGTCTCCACGCCGCTGCCCAAACCAGGATCTTTAGTGCAATGCCTGCGCCTGCCCAAAGCGCTGGAGAACCAGAACCTCTTCGTGGACTCCATCACGCCGTGCTATGACGGCGTGCACCTGCTCATCGGCCTGCAGCCCAACTGCGGCGCCGAGTCGCTCACGGCCACCAACCACGTGGAAGCTTTGAATAACTTGAACCGGCTGCATTCGGCGCTCAGCAAGGCGGACAATGTTCTCAACGGCGTGGAGAGCCACGCCAAAGCGGGAACACAACCGCAGTTAATCTTACCGCCGAGCGACGCGGAGGAGCACCAGCAGCGAGCGCCGAGTCATGGCGGGGGGTATTTGGCGCTCTACAAGCTGAACTACTCCACGCGGATAGTGACGTTAGACGAGGAGCCCGTGAAGCTCCAGCAGATCAGCGACGCCTCGGACGCCATCACGTCTTCCATCCTGCTGCCGCCGGACGTGTTGGACAGCCGCGAGGAGGACAGCGAGGAGAGCCAGGACGACACGCCTAAAAACGGCACGACGAAGAGCGAGAAGGGGTCCCCGCACGCCGCCCTGGGGCAGGCGTCGCGGCGGGCGGACGTGACCGGCCTCGGACACTTGGTAGTGACCACGAGGGCGGGGTTTATCATGATTCTGGACCTTTCCACGCTGGAGGTGATGGCCAAGGTGGAGCCTCCGAAGAGAGACGGCTCCAGCGACGACACCGACCCCTTTGTGTCGGTGACGTACTGCTCCGGGACAGACCGGCTGTGCGCCTGCACCAGAGGTCAGTCAGAGGTCCTCTCCTGAATCTGCTGTTCATCTGTAAACATCTCCGCTCGTGTGTCATCATCACTAACCACTGACTGCAGGCCGCACATATATATTATCATAGATCCGACTCAAATCAGTTCTATAGCTCTGTGCTGTTCCGGACCATCATCCGTTTAATCTGGATGCCCTTCCCAAAGCTAACGTGTGTCTGTGCAGGTGGAGAGCTTCATTTCCTTCAAATTGGAGGAGTTTGTGACGACGTGGACGATGGAGACATGTTCATCGACGGCCCTCTTTCTAAAGGGTCAGAACTTCTACTGGAGGGAGCGCGGCCCTGCTCCAACCCCTCCAGCCCCGGGCTCATAGGTAACTGACAACAACCCCCCCTCCAGCCCCGGGCTCATAGGTAACTGACAACCCCCCCTCCAGCCCCGGGCTCATAGGTAACTGACAACCACCCCCACCCAGCCCCGGGCTCATAGGTAACTTACAACCCCCCCTCCAGCCCCGGGCTCATAGGTAACTGACAACCCCCCCTCCAGCCCCGGGCTCATAGGTAACTGACAACCCCCCCTCAAGCCCCGGGCTCATAGGTAACTGACAACCACCCCCACCCAGCCCCGGGCTCATAGGTAACTGACAACCACCCCCCTCCAGCCCCGGGCTCATAGGTAACTGACAACCCCCCCTCCAGCCCCGGGCTCATAGGTAACTGACAACCACCCCCCTCCAGCCCCGGGCTCATAGGTAACTGACAACCCCCCCTCCAGCCCCGGGCTCATAGGTAACTGACAACCCCCCCTCCAGCCCCGGGCTCATAGGTAACTGACAACCACCCCCCTCCAGCCCCGGGCTCATAGGTAACTGACAACCACCCCCCTCCAGCCCCGGGCTCATAGGTAACTGACCACCACCCCCCACCAGCCCCGGGCTCATAGGTAACTGACAACCACCCCCCACCAGCCCCGGGCTCATAGGTAACTGACAACCCCCCCCCCTCCAGCCCCGGGCTCATAGGTAACTGACAACCCCCCCTCCAGCCCCGGGCTCATAGGTAACTGACAACCCCCCCCTCCAGCCCCGGGCTCATAGGTAACTGTTCAGATGTTCCTGTATGTTCCTGAGCTCCTCTCTCTGCGTCTCCTCAGGAGTGGACCTCCTCGTGGAGCAGCCGCTGACCACGGACTGCCTCATGTCTCTGGTGGAGCTGACCCGCTTCGAGACGCTCACGCCGCGCTTCAGCGCCACAGTGCCGCCCTGCTGGGTGGAGGTGCAGCAGGAGCAGCAGCAGCGCAGGCACCCACAGCACCTCCACCAGCAGCACCACGGAGACGCCGCGCAGCACACGCGCACCTGGAAGCTGCAGACCGACAGGTGCGGGGTTTAGCTATAGCTCCGGGTTTCAGGCGGGGTTTAGCTATAGCTCCGGGTTTCAGGCGGGGTTTAGCTATAGCTCCGGGTTTCAGGCGAGGTTTAGCTATAGCTCCGGGTTTCAGGCGGGGTTTAGCTATAGCTCCGGGTTTCAGGCGGGGTTTAGCTATAGCTCCGGGTTTCAGGCGGGGTTTAGCTATAGCTCCGGGTTTCAGGCGGGGTTTAGCTATAGCTCCGGGTTCCAGGCGGGTTTAGCTATAGCTCAGGGTTTGTTGTTTTTGTTTACTGGTATCTCTGGTCTGCGCAGCTCGAGCTGGGACGAGCACGTGTTCGAGCTGGTCCTCCCCAAGGCCTGCATGGTGGGACATGTGGACTTTAAGTTTGTGCTGAACTCCAACATCGTGAACATTCCTCAGATCCAGGTCACGCTGCTGAAGAACAAGGCGCCGGGACTCGGCAAAGTGAACGGTGAGCGCCGCCGAGATGTTCCTGAAGTCTAGTTTTCTCCATTGCACTCTTGAACAACAGAACCTACTGCAAACTCCAGAGTCACAGCTTTCCAGTGTTGGACATTTTCAAATGATTACAAGATGATCTAACTAGCTTATTAAAAAAAAAAGAAACTAAATCGTTCTGAACCATTTAAAACTTGTGCTATCTATTATTAATGCTTGGTCTTTTCTAAATGTATGCCATTTTTGATTTTTCCCGGCAATTTTCCACACTGCAAAAAGTAATCTTGAAATAATTTTGTCCTCGATTTGAGATTCTTTCAAGAAATCTGTCCATGGGTCGAGATATTTACCCGTAAATTAAGATGGAAGAAATCACTGCACTCAAAAGTAGATACAACATCAGTAACACTGTAGATCACAGGCGTAAGGTCCATGTGTCGGTAAAGGTGACAAAGTAATTACACATGTAAGTACAGATAATGACTCTATGAAGCTTTGATACCTGTGCACAAAGGGTAATAAAGGTGTAGTTACACATTATGGTGCATTTGTCACTAGTCTGCCCTTTATAAAGGGCACATCTATATGACCTTTGTTGCACGTCGTACCCCTTCAACAAACCTTACACTTTAATGTGTAATTATCTGGACATTTACTTCATGTAATTCATTACTTTCTTGTTCCCGGTGCTTCACATGGAACTCGCGGGCTGTGTCTAAAGTGTTAAAACAACTACAACTGTTTTTTTATATTAATTTAAGTGTAAATATATTTCCCCATGGACATAATTCTTCAAATTAGACTCAAATCAAAGACACATGTCCTTAGTTCAAGTTACACTTTTTGCGGTGTATGTAAATATAAAATGACAGAAAACGTGTCTCATATTTTCTCATGTGGAGAAGACGGAGCAATTTTGGGACAAAGAACTTCCAAACTTTAGTTACTCTCAGTGTTTCGTAAAGTGAAATACCTTCATCCTTTCGGCTGCTTGTTGGAGGTTATTTTGCACATGCACAGTTTAATGTTCGCATCTCATATTTAGAAAACTTTAGTTGAAATAAATCAGCGAGATTTAATCATGGCGTCGGTAACAATCTCCTGTTCCTCAGAGACCCCAGTGGACCGGCCGATCTCCTTCCCCCTGACGAGCCTCCACTCAAACGGAGAGAGGAACGGCCCCCCTCTGCTGCCGGACTTCCAGGAGGACATCCAGTTCATGGACATCGAGGACACCAGCGGTACGAGCCTCACCGGGGCCCAGAGCGTCCGTGAAGTGTGTTTGTATCTGAGCGGGCCTGTCTTCTCCACAGGCTCCATGCTCTGCCCGTTCCTGGAGGAGCACCGCGAGGACATCCTGTGTGGGCCCGTCTGGTTGGCCAGTGGGCTGGACCTGTCTGGCCACGCGGGAATGATCAGCCTCACCAGCCCCAAACTCGTCAAAGGTACGAACACACCGGCGGTTAAATCAAATCACAGAATTACCAAATAACCAGTTACTGAGCCTCGCAGTGGGCCATGTTTAAGCTAGCTTCTCCTAAACATCTCAGCTTTAACTCTGTAAAAACATCAAGAACTCTCTCTTTTCGATGTTTATTTTATCACGTTTTGTCAAGAGGATTTCCAGGAACATGTCTGTCGCTCCCTGGTCTTTCCCACGCTTATTCATTCACAAACACTGACATGTTCGGTATCCACGTGTAGCAGGAAAGGCTGTGACCGAGATGACGCTGTGATCCAAATATGGTCATTTCCTTTGTGGGAGACAGAGCGGCTAAAGACGGGAGGATAAACACGGGGCCGTTTTCTCCAAATGAGGTTTTCATTCCACTCTTGCAACAGCCAAGGTTTCCAAGGCCTTAAAAGCATTAAATTGGTGCTTGAAGAAGTCCTAAAGAACCTATTTGGACTAGCATTACATTGGATTCAAACTGGCATTAAATCTATATTTCTTGAGAAATTATGACACAATTTTTACTGTACTTTTTACTTTATTGGAAACTGTTGGTCTAGTAGTTTGTAAAGGCTCTCATTCATCCATCTATGATGCTGGCCTAGAACATATTCAGCTGCAGTTTTGACTGTACTATGTGGGGGAGCTGACCAGTGCAGGACAGGAGGCCGTCCAGAGGATCACTGAATGAGCCCAGCCAGGTTTCCTCCGGGTACTCTGGCTACCCTGACCTTAAAAAACATGCTGGTCAAGTTTTGGCCCCTTTCGTCCAATTCTCTTTCCTCTATTTAAAATGGGTGCAGTAGATGCCAATTTCTGCATAAAATGTCAGGCTGCTGAGGGAACCTTTGTTCATCTATTATGGGAATGTCCAAGGATAAGGGAGTTGTGGACAAAAACGACTTGATATTGATATCCCAATGACTCCCCAAACCTGCATCCTTGGAGATCTACATGCATTTAGTAATGTTCCATCAATGAAGAATGCATTTTTATCATTATGCATTATAACCAAATGAATAATATTGAAAAAATTGATAGATAATGACAGTCCAGCTCATTATGACTGGTACGCACAAGCTATGGAGACGATGTCAGTGCAAAAAACAGCTTTTAGGTTAGATAATAATGAATCAGACTATGCTGAAATATGGGATCCATTATATGAATTTATTTTCAGTGTTAAATAAAAAATGTTTTCTCTGTTTGTGGCATTAAAATATAGTGTGTGTGTGTGGGCATTAAAATGGCATTAAAAAACATTACATTTGACATTCTTCTGCCTGTATATAAACCCTGAACAACATCTCCACTTCAGTAGCTGCTGCAGACTCCAAACTTTACAGCCCTGGACTTTTTCAGAGGATTTTTTTAGTATGAAATTAGGAGAAATTAGAATTTTTGGAGATTTAGTCACTAATGTGAAGCTTAACAAGATCCAAAATCCCTCTGAGCAGATGATTCAAACCTGGCTCTGTCCATCGTGCAGATTTCGTGGTTGAAAACATGTGCAGTTTTGGTTTAATTTTTCTGTGTAAACCGTGTTTTCCACAGGGATGGCCGGAGGGAAGTACCGCTCGTTCCTGGTTCATATCAAAGCGGTCACAGATAAGAGTTTAGAGGACAGCCCCCGCCCCGTGGTCCGAATGCCCAGCTCCAAACCTCAGGGCTCCAAAGGCCACTCTCTGTCCACGCTTCTGCAGAGGGCTCAGGCTTCCAAGGTGAGCACGTTCGGAGACCTCCTCGTGGATGTTCGTTTTAACCTCGTTTTAATGCCGTTCCTTCGTCAAAAACACCTCAACGTGTTCTGTGCGTGAAGGCGGATCTGATGTGTTTCCAGGAGAAAGTGTCAGGAGTGAAGTCCGAGGCGGCGACTCCTTCGAAGAAAGTGGAGAACCTCAGAGGCTGCGACCTTCTGCAGGAGGTCTCCGTAACGATCCGCCGCTTCAAGAAGACGTCTATAACCAAAGAAAGGTACCGCAGTGGTGAATCTACAGAGGTCTGTGGAGTTTGCAGACTAACAAACGTGTCCTGTCTCAGAGTGCAGAGGTGCGCCATGCTGCAGTTCCCCGACTTCCACGAGAAGCTCCTGGAAACCCTGTGCCGTCGGAGCGAGGGCTGCACTGAGCACGCGCAGAGCCTGATCCTCGACGTGCTGTGCTGGCTCGCCGGAGTCTTCTCCAACGGGCCCTGCAGGTACGGACCTGCCCCTCTTCTTCCTCTGACCCTCTGACCTGCCCCTCTTCTTCCTCTGACCCTCTGACCTCCCCCTCTTCTTCCTCTGACCCTCTGACCTCCCCCTCTTCTTCCTCTGACCCTCTGACCTCCCCCTCGTCTTCCTCTGACCCTCTGACCTCCCCCTCGTCTTCCTCTGACCCTCTGACCTCCCCCTCGTCTTCCTCTGCCCCTCTGACCTCCCCCTCTTCTTCCTCTGACCCTCTGACCTCCCCCACTTCTTCCTCTAACCCTCTGACCTCCCCCACTTCTTCCTCTAACCCTCTGACCTCCCCCTCTTCTTCCTCTGACCCTCTGACCTCCCCCTCTTCTTCCTCTGACCCTCTGACCTCCCCCACTTCTTCCTCTGACCCTCTGACCTCCCCCTCTTCTTCCTCTGACCCTCTGACCTCCCCCACTTCTTCCTCTGACCCTCTGACCTCCCCCACTTCTTCCTCTGACCCTCTGACCTCCCCCTCTTCTTCCTCTAACCCTCTGACCTCCCCCTCGTCTTCCTCTGACCCTCTGACCTCCCCCTCTTCTTCCTCTAACCCTCTGACCTCCAATGGAATAAGTGTTCGCGTTTAGCCTCAAACATCACGCTCAATGCTAGACTTGGTTTATGGTTAAAACTCAGAATATTTGGTGAATGAAATGCTTTAAATGTGAGTGTTTTATGTCAGCCAAGTATTAATGATGAATATAAATATTCAATTCATTTTACAAGTTTGATTAATCGCAATTAAAAAAACATTGATTGACAGCACTAATTATCAGACGCAACATATTCGCATTTCAAGGTGTCCAGTGAGCTAAACGCTGAATTATATTCAGTTTCTGCTTTTTGTGGCTGTTTTCTCCTCTGACCTTCTCGTCTCGTGGCTCCACAGTCTGAAGGAGGGGAAGGAGGCTCTGCTGCTGAAAACCCGCCTCAGACTCTCGGACATCGTCAGAGTTTGCTTCTTCGAGGCCGGACGCAGCGTCGCTCACAAATGCGCTCGCTTCCTCGCACTTTGTATCAGGTACTGGTCCAGTCCCCGCTCTAGTCCCCGCTCTAGTCCCCCCGCTCTAGTCCCCCCGCTCTAGTCCCCCCGCTCCAGTCCCCGCTCCGGTCCCCGCTCCGGTTCTGGTCCCCGCTCTAGTCCCCGCTCCGGTCCCCGCTCCGGTCCCCGCTCCGGTCCCCGCTCTGGTCCTCGCTCCGGTCCCCGCTCCGGTTCTGGTCCCCGCTCCAGTCCCCGCTCCGGTTCTGGTCCCCGCTCCAGTCTCCGCTCCGGTTCTGGTACCCCGCTCCAGTCCCCGCTCCGGTCCCCGCTCCTGGTCCCCGCTCCTGGTCCCCGCTCTAGTCCCCGCTCCTGGTCCCCGCTCTAGTCCCCGCTCCTGGTCCCCGCTCTAGTCCCCGCTCTAGTCCCCGCTCTAGTCCCCCCTCCAGTCCCCGCTCTAGTCCCCGCTCTAGTCCCCGCTCCGGTCCCCCCTCCGGTCCCCCCTCTAGTCCCCGCTCTAGTCCCCGCTCCGGTCCCCCCTCCGGTCCCCGCTCTAGTCCCCGGTCCAGTCCCCCCGCTCCGGTCCCCGCTCCAGTCCCCGCTCTAGTCCTCGCTGTGTAAACGCTGACTCCTCTGTTCCCTCTGCAGTAACGGGAAAGGGGAGTCGACTCAGCAGGGGTTTGGAGTCAGCCTCCTCAAAGCTCTCATCGAGAATATGCCTTATCTACCTGCAGCCGCCACCGGAGGTCAGTCTCAACACCGCCTTTACAAAATTTACATCGTTTAGTGCAAATGTTTATTTTATTGATGGCAAAGGAGCTTTTTATTTTATTTTATGAAACTGATTAATTAATCCATCCATCCAATTTCTCCCACTTGTCCGTTGCCGGGTCGTGGGGGCAGCTGTTGGAGCTGCCCAAGTCACATTAATTAATTGATTTATAATTTTTTTTTTTTTACATATTATGCAAAATTGTCCTAAACTTCTGGATAATTGTTTCCAGTATTTGGTTACATTAACAGAAAATTCTCCGTCATGTATGGAATGTTTTTACCTTTGACAAAACATTTTGAAGGCCGTCCGACACAGAGATTGAAATCTCATTTTCGCACGGCAAATGAACAGCCTTTTACTGCCGGTTCTTACATGATGCTCGCTCACCAGAGCTGACACCGCATGGATTTGGATAAATAAGCGAAGGTTGGCTTCATCAATCAGGACCTTCAGCTGCTCTGGGGCGGTTTGCAGCCGAGTGTGAAGCGGCCGGGATGAGGACCAGCTCCTCCAAATCCGAGGCCATGGTTCTTCCCCTCTCCAGGTCGGTGGGGAGTCCTTGCTTCAAGTGAAGGAGTTCAAGTATCTCGGGGTCTTGTTCTCAGTGAGGGACGGATGAGATCGATAGACGGGGGCAAAGCTCACGATTTGTCGATCTACGTTCCCACCCTCACCTATGGTCATGAGATCTGGCTAATGACCAAAAGGACAAGATCATGAATACAAGCGGCCGAAATGAGTTTCCATCGCAGGGTGGCTGGGGGTGAGGAGCTCAGTTACCCGGGAGGAGCTCGGAGTAGAGTCGCTGCTGTTGAAAGGAGCAGCTAAGGTGGCTAAGGCATCTGTTCTTGAGCCTCCTGGTCGCCTCCTTCAGGAGGTGCTCCGTGCATGTCCTAATGGGAGGAGGCCTCGTAGAAGACCCAGGACACGCTGGTGGGACTATGTCTCTGAGCTGGTCTGGTGTGCGTGGATTGTAAAGTCTGGGCATCTCTGCTCAGACCCTCTCGCCCCGGATAAAGTGGAACAAAGTGGATGGATGGAGCGCAAGTGTGAAGTACAGACGCAGGATGTGAACTGCTGAATACTGTGCTTTTTATACATTAAGTTGGGTCAATGTTTTAAACATTAGTTTTGAACATTTGGTGAATAATAAGCTCCAATAATTTGCATTTGTTGACTGAAATATGACCCAAATATTGACAAGCTATAAGTCCTCCTTCGAGACTTTTATGCAAACGTTTTTACACATTTTTGTTGCAAGATTCGTGTTCTATGACTCAATCATTTAGCTTAGCTCCATTTATCCTGCAGTCTCCGATGAGACTCCCCAAAAAAATTCATATAGAGAGATATTAATTAATGAGGGACGTTTTACGACGTGAAAATGCCAGTCATCGTTAATCCTCTTCGTTTGTTCGCGTCCAGGCTCCGTGTTCTGGTACTTCGTGCTGCTGAACTACGTGAAGGACGAGGACTTGGCGGGCTGCAGCTCGGCCTGTGCCTTGTTACTCACCGCCGTGTCCCGACAGCTGCAGGACCGCCTCACTCCACTGGAGGCGCTGTTACAGACCAGGTAAACCTTTAACCATTTTCTCCCTTAACAACAGTTTACTTTATGTAGTACGTCGTAGTTTTTCTAATGAACGTTGCCGCGCTCTCCGCTGCCCCCTGCAGGTACGGCCTGTACAGCTCTCCCTTCGACCCGGTCCTGTTTGATTTGGAGGTGAGCGGCTCGACTTGTAAAAACGCCTACAACAGCAGCATCGGAGTCCAGTCTGACGAGATCGACCTCTCGGAAATACTCTCAGGTATGTCCTCTGCATCCGCCCACCGTTCTCCTCTCCCTGCTCTTCCTCCTCTCCCTCCTCTTCCTCCTCTGACGGTGTCTCTCCTCCAGGGAACGGGAAGGTCAGCAGCTGCGCCGCGGCTGAAGGCAGCTTCACGGCTCTGACTGGCCTTTTGGAGGTGGAGCCGCTTCACTTCAGCTGCATCTCCACCAGCGACGGCACCAGAGTGGAGCGAGACGACGCCAGCATGTTCACTGGTAAATAAAAGATTCTATGGGACTTTCCTGGCTCTATAAAAGGCCAAACCAGCCGTTAAAAGATCCCAACAATAAGATTTCACTTATTTTCCACAAAAATCTCTCTAAATGTACATCTCACTTTACATAAATGACTATGTTTCGCTCCCGTTGAGTCTGATTTGCTTTTGAATAACATTTGAACATTTTCCTCATTCCACTGTTTGATGGAATATTTGCAAATCTTTTCAATGTTTGTGGCTTTAAAAATAGAGTAAAAAAAAATATCACAGTTTCGAGTGGCAAATTCTCAAATCTAAAGCTCAGAGCTGCCCTGTCTTTGAGAGGGAGAAATCGGAGAATCAGTTTGGCTGCTGATGCACAGCGTCCCTGAGCAGATATGGGTTTGTAAAACTGAAGTCAAACGTTCTCCCTCCTGTGTGTGTTTGCAGTGAGTTCGTTCGGCGTCCCTCCCACCGTGGGGGGGCTCTCCTCTGCGTCTGTGGGCGAGGCGTCCACGGCGCTCAGCTCTGCGGCGCAGGTGGCTCTGCAGTCTCTGTCCCACGCCATGGTCTCCGCTGAGCAGCAGCTGCAGGTGCTGCAGGAGAAACAGCAGCAGCTGCTCAAGCTGCAGCAACAGGTGAGACAGGAACGATTAGAACAACTTGATCTCACAGTACAAGGAACGATTAGAACATCTTGATCTCACACTACAGGGAACGATTAGAACAACTAGATCTCACACTACAGGGAACGATTAGAACAACTTGATCTCACACTACAGGGAACGATTAGAACAAGTTGATCTCACACCACAGGGAACGATTAGAACAAGTTGATCTCACACCACAGGGAACGATTAGAACAAGTTGATCTCACACCACAGGGAACGATTAGAACAAGTTGATCTCACACCACAGGGAACGATTAGAACAAGTTGATCTCACACCACAGGGAACGATTAGAACAAGTTGATCTCACACCACAGGGAACGATTAGAACAAGTTGATCTCACACCACAGGGAACGATTAGAACAAGTTGATCTCACACCACAGGGAACGATTAGAACAAGTTGATCTCACACCACAGGGAACGATTAGAACAACTAGATCTCACACTACAGGGAACGATTAGAACAAGTTGATCTCACACTACAGGGAACGATTAGAACAAGTTGATCTCACACCACAGGGAACGATTAGAACAAGTTGATCTCACACCACAGGGAACGATTAGAACAAGTTGATCTCACATCACAGGGAACGATTAGAACAAGTTGATCTCACACCACAGGGAACGATTAGAACAAGTTGATCTCACACTACAGGGAACGATTAGAACAAGTTGATCTCACACCACAGGGAACGATTAGAACAACTTGATCTCACACTACAGGAAACGATTAGAACAAGTTGATCTCACACCACAGGGAACGATTAGAACAAGTTGATCTCACACTACAGGGAACGATTGGAACAACTTGATCTCACACTACAGGGAACGATTAGAACAAGTTGATCTCACATCACAGGGAACGATTAGAACAAGTTGATCTCACACCACAGGGAACGATTAGAACAAGTTGATCTCACACTACAGGGAACGATTAGAACAAGTTGATCTCACACCACAGGGAACGATTAGAACAACTTGATCTCACACTACAGGAAACGATTAGAACAAGTTGATCTCACACCACAGGGAACGATTAGAACAAGTTGATCTCACACTACAGGGAACGATTGGAACAACTTGATCTCACACTACAGGGAACGATTGGAACAACTTGATCTCACACCACAGGGAACGATTAGAACAAGTTGATCTCACACTACAGGGAACGATTGGAACAACTTGATCTCACACTACAGGGAACGATTGGAACAAGTTGATCTCACACTACAGGGAACGATTAGAACAACTTACAACATACTTTATATTTGTAAAACATTTAAACTCTGACCATCACTTTAAATACTTTATGACGTGTTTCTGTGTCTTTTACAGAAAGCGAAACTTGAAGCGAAGCTGCACCAGACGACGTCGGCCGCAGCCGCCGCCGCCGCCTCCGGTCACCTCCATAACTCAGTGCCTTCCAACTCCACCTCGGCGCCGGGATTCTTCATCCACCCGTCAGACGTGATCCCGCCCACGCCCAAGACCACGCCCCTCTTCATGACCCCGCCCCTCACGCCGCCCAACGAGGCCGTGTCCGCCGCCTTCAGCGCGGAGCTCGCTCACCTGTTCCCGGGGTCGATGATGGACCCGGGCCCCGTCAACCTGGCCACGCACAAGAACGCCCACAAGAGCAAACAGGTCAGTCGCCACGGTAACCTTTACTACGCGACGAGAGCTTACCTTTAGTTTTACAGGCTAAACTTCCTCCCCCGTAAACAGCCCGGTC
The DNA here is from genome assembly GCA_021464625.1 of Proterorhinus semilunaris. Lineage (NCBI taxonomy): Eukaryota > Metazoa > Chordata > Actinopteri > Gobiiformes > Gobiidae > Proterorhinus > Proterorhinus semilunaris. The sequence continues at coordinate 1,818,838 of CM038357.1, forward strand.
CAGACGTCTTCTCCTGTGCTAAAGCTGCTCTTGTTTCTCCAGGGTCCGATGGGCAGTGGCCTCGCACTCGCCATCTCTCAGGCCTCGCACTTTCTACAGCCGCCGCCGAATCAGTCCATCATCATCGAACGCATGCACTCAGGTACGCAATACTACTACTACTACTACTACTACTGCTACTGCTACTACTACTACTACTACTACTACTACTACTACTGGTACTGCTACTACTACTACTACTACTACTACTACTACTACTGGTACTGCTACTACTACTGCTGCTGCTGCTACTGCTACTACTGCTACTGCGACTACTACTACTACTACTACTGCTACTACTACTGCTACTGCTACTACTGCTACTGCTACTACTGCTACTGCTACTACTACTACTACTACTGCTACTACTACTACTACTACTGCTACTACTATTACTACTATTACTACTACTGCTACTACTGCTGTTGCTGCTGCTACTACTGCTACTACTACTACTACTATTACTACTGCTGCTACTACTACTACTACTACTACTACTACTACTACTACTACTACTACTATTACTGCTACTACTGCTACTGCTACTACTACTGCTACTGCTACTACTGCTACTGCTACTGCTACTACTGCTACTACTGCTACTGCTACTGCTACTGCTACTGCTACTACTGCTACTGCTACCGCTGCTACTACTACTGCTGCTGCTACTACTGCTACTACTACTACTACTATTTGACTTGATTTTGATTTGATTTATTTTCACGTAGTAAAAACAATAATGTGATGAAAGGTAAAGAAAGAGTCAATAAATACGGGAAATTGGCTCAAGTTTAGTTTTTAGTTTAGTTCTGAATATGTTTCGACGCTGGTCTTTAGGGATGTTTTTTTTCATATTTTACTTTGAGTTCCTTTATGTTCAGTGACTTGAATCCCTGACGTTGTAGTAACGGATCTTTGTGTCCAGGCGCTCGGCGGTTCGTGACCCTGGATTTCGGGCGCCCGGTGCTGCTCACCGATGCGCTCATCCCCGTGTGTTCGGACCTGGCCTCGCTCTCCATCGACGTGTGGACTCTGGGCGAGGAGGTGGACGGGCGCCGCCTGGTGGTCGCCACCGACATCAGCACCCACTCCCTGATCCTGCACGACCTGCTGCCGCCCCCTGTCTGCAGATTCATGAAGGTGCACCCTTTAACCTCTTACCCCCCACCTTAACTGAGTGCATTTTAAACTTCTGTGGAGCCTATAGACCAGTGTAACGCCTCATTTGAAAGCTAAGACCTACAAAACTGATCTAAACGGATCTGTCCTCTCCTCAGATCACGGTGATCGGTCGTTATGGCAGCACAAACGCCCGCGCTAAGATCCCGCTGGGCTTCTACTACGGCCACACGTACATCCTGCCGTGGGAGAGCGAGCTGAAGCTGCTGCAGGACCCGCTCAGAGACGGAGAGGGCGGCGGCCCGCAGCCCGACGTGGAGCAGCACCTCAGCATGATGGTGGCGCTGCAGGAGGACATCCAGTGCAGGTGAGCGGGACACCACACACTTCTGAACGTTAGGAGATCTCATAATCAGTGGTTAGGGTGGACATTATGTGTCCATATATGAAAGGCATGTAACAGAAGCTGTTTTATATTACTTAAAATTACTTACCATTTTACAGAATAACAATGCGGTTATATTGAGGCGCAGGATGGGCTGAGCTGCTGCTGATCGTACAGGACTATTTCTCCAGTTTCTCTCTGAAGAGAATAATTCTGTCCAGAGCAGCTTCAGCAAATTCACAGTAATCTCACTACTCAAGGTGGCGGGACTCGTTGCCGGAGGGTTCCGGCCCACTTTAACCCCTGCTAATAATAATGAGTTTTTATTATTTAGCAGCCTGATTGTAAAATAATTCGACTGTAGTTTCTCCTGATTGTTGCTTTTATCTCCAGCCCTGACCACAGCCTGACTGCTCTGTTCCGTCTCCTCCCCAGATACAACCTGGCCTGTCACCGTTTGGAGACGCTGCTCCAGAACATCGACCTGCCGCCCCTAAACAGTGCCAACAACGCTCAGTACTTCCTTCGAAAGCCCGACAAAGTGGTGGAGGAGGACCAGCGCGTCTTCTCGGCCTATCAGGACTGCATCCAGCTGCAGCTCCAGCTCAACCTGTCCCATCACGCCGTGCAGCGCCTGCGCGTCTCCCTCGGCGCCTCCCGGAGACTCCTCTCCGAGTGCGACAAACCCAACGCCCAAGACCTGGTCCACAACTCGTCCACAGAGCAGCTGCGAACCATCATCCGATACTTACTGGACACGCTGCTCAGCCTGCTGCACTCCAACAACGGTGAGGCTCTGGCTGGGGGGGAAGTGTGGGTCCGATACCGATATGAAGGGGTCGATATATTGAATATAGTATTGAAAGTATTGCAGCAAAAAGTATCGCAATACAATCCGATATTTGTCCCAGCTCTAATAGAAATATGTCCAATAGAGTTCGGCCGATCTGCACCAACGACATTTTTGGTCAAATTTAAAAAATGTCTGGTCTGTGATCCTGTGTGTGAAGCTCCTAATCATGTCACTGTTGAACTGTGACAGCAGGGGGCGCTGTATGTTCATGTTTAGTCGGTTCTTCAGAGCTCGTTTGAAAGACAAACATCAGCAGATTGAAAAACAGAAAGTCTCCACCTCTTATGATTCTGAAATGATAGGCAAAAGGTGAACAAACCCGATATTTACCGATTCATTTCCCCCTCCGCCCCCTTGAGGCCGAGGACGTTGTGGGAGGCTCAGTATAAAGCTCTGACTGAAGCTCTTTCCAGTGCAAAAAAAACCGTGAGTCTGTCACTTTTGGTTCTGGAGATATCGGCCTTTTTGAAAGCACCCAAATGCCGCCGATACTGAGCCCTCACTCGCCTGAACCCCACACGATAACGTCTCCATTTCTAAACCTCTCTCTGCCCTGTGCCCAGGCCACTCGGTCCCGTCGGTTCTCCAGTCCACCTTCCACTCTGAGGCCTGTGAGGAGCTCTTTAAGCACCTGTGCATCAGCGGGACGCCTAAGATCCGCCTGCACGCCGGACTCCTGCTGGTGCAGCTGTGCGGCGCCGAGCGCTGGTGGGGCCAGTTCCTCTCCAACGTCCTGCAGGAGCTGTACAACTCGGAGCAGCTGCTCATCTTCCCACAGGACAGGTACGAACACCCTTTAGAGGCTCTGAGCTTCAGCTGGTAACCCTCAGGCCACGGTTTATACATAGAAATATGGACTGGATAACAGGTTTAAGTTAAATGTGCTGATGTCGCGGAAACAATGTGGGAAAATGGGATTTGAATTTAATTTCAATTTCCCACATGGATCTATGCAGAAACGATGAATCATTGCAATAATGAATGAGTCTTATACAGGAGAAGTTTATTTACCATCGTTACGGGACCCAGAGACTTGAACTCGAGACATTGCACTAGTCCTACCATTCAAGTCTGCCTATGCTTCCACAGAAGAGGTGAATACCCTGTCGAGCGTCATACTGATATGCAAAACCGTCACTGGCTGAGAGTGGGCGCCTGAGAACCACAGTCAAGGCTGTGACAGAGATGTTCTTCACAGCTTAACCCAGTATGATAAATAGCTAACAGATAGCTCCTTCTCCTTTCTCCTTAACCTTTGAGGTTGACCTTGAGGAACCTGTTGCAGTTGGGAACAGGGGCTTCAGCTGTTCTTTTTGCCCATCAGGACAATCTGAACCTTCCTAACCCAGTGGAGGGAACAACCAGGAAGTTACGTCGTGCTACATATCCTCCTGCGATGAAGTTCACGTTATTAGTGTAACAACATAATCCGAGCAACAGCACAGATGTTAAAAAGATGTTTTAAGTAATCAACTTATTATATAGGAAGGCAGAGCAGTGGCTTGTGGGATTGTTCTCAGGTCCTTGTGGGCTGATGAGGACCATCCTGAGGTTCCTCTGATAAAGGAGGTATTAAGGCAAGGCAAGTTTATTTGTAGAGCACAATTCATATACAAGGCAATTCAAAGTGCTTTACAGTTGGATAAAGTTACAAGAAAACAGATCAATCAATAAAACAAAGTTAATCAATGACAGTAAAAGGCCAGAGTGCAGATAAAATACTTTCAGTTTCCATCTGCTCGGGTAAAAAGAGCTGTTTTCAGCCTGGATTTGAACATTGTCAGAGTTGAGGCCTGTCTCACATCCTCATGAAGACTGTTCCAGATTTGAGCTTTAGCCTCAGCGTGTTTAGTCCTGACTCTGGGAACCACCAGGGGACCCCTCCCTGAAGTTCTCAGGGCCAGAGATGGTTCATACGGCTCTAACATGTCAGAGATGGACTTTGGTGCTAAACCATGAAAAGACTTGTTCACGAGCAGAGCTGTTTTAAATTCTATTCTCTGAGTGACAGGAAGCCAGTGCAGGGACCGGAGCGCTGGACTAATATGGTCCAATTAAAGGAACCATACAGCTCCTTTAACTCCCTCCTCACAGCTGACGATGAGGAGACGGAGCTTCACTTTTTAGATGCAGCCTGAGTTTAGTAGTGTGAGGATAACCGTATTCATTTGTCTGACTGTGGTGACGTCATCTGTGTGCCCTCAGAGTGTTCATGCTGCTGTCGTGCCTGGGCCAGCGCTCCCTCAGTAACAGCGGTGTGTTGGAGGGTCTGCTGAACCTGCTGGACTCGCTGCTGTCGCCGCTGCAGCAGCCGCTGCAGCAGCCGGCGTCCGCCACCAACGCTCACCGGAGGACGGAAGGTACGGGAACCCGGAGGCGTCACGTTAAAACGGACGGTGATGCTGATGCATGCGTGTGTGCAGGCGTGCTGGACATCCCCATGATCAGCTGGGTGGTGATGCTGGTGTCCAGGCTCCTGGATTATGTGGCCAGTATCGAAGACGAGGCGTCGGGCGCCAAGAAGCACCTGGGGAAGGAGCGCGACCGCAGCTGCTCAGGTAAAGACGGCGGAGACGGAGGGGAAAGTTCGTATGGTCTTAATGCTTTGGAAAATATGACTCTTTCAATGGATCACTTCTGTTGTGAGTAATAATGATGATTTATTTCAGTGAAGCAGCCGTTTTAAAGGTGCTCTATGCAGGACGCTCCAGGATTAATCCTTATTTTAGGTTTTACCATGGTAAAAAACCTGATATAAAATGTACCCTGAAGCATTATAGGGGATGGAAAGTAACCTACGCATACAGCCACGGTGTCACTTTAAGGTCAACATCAACTTTTTTTTAATAGAAAAAGTTGCGTAGTGCTCCTTTTTAAGTGAATGCAAATTATGCGGAAATTAGCCACATTATTTTTTGCTATAAAGTTTTTTTTTGTCCAATTCTCTTTCCTCTGTCTGATTAAATGTTTGCAAATATGCGGTCATGTATTAAAATGTAGTATTTGGGCATTGAAAGTTGCATTAGAAAGCTTTAAATTTGGCGTGAGTCAGAGACGCTGACAATAACATCTGCACAGCGCCACCTACTGTTTATAGAGTGTGTTATTGGGACAAATGGACTTGTGTTCTATGTCTTTGTGCACGTCTGATTTTCTGCTCCTGGTGTGGACGCAGGGATGCAGTGGAGCTTCATCAACAACAGCCTCCAGTCGCAGAGCTCCAGCCGCTCGTCCAAAGGCAGCAGCAGCCTGGACCGCCTGTACTCCCGGAAGATCCGCAAGCAGCTGGTGCACCACAAGCAGGTAAACGTACACAGCGGAGGAAAGCCGGGGTTTAGGCACGTGGTGCATTGTTATATTGCTTGGGCTCGGTTCTGTGCAGCAGCTCAACTTGCTGAAGGCCAAGCAGAAAGCGCTGGTGGAGCAGATCGAGAAGGAGAAGATCCAGAGCAACAAGGGCTCCTCGTACAAGCTCCTGGTGGAACAGGCCAAGCTCAAGCAGGCCACGTCCAAGGTGAGCCGCGTTTTACTGGGGTTCATCAGGGGTTCAGGGAGCGTCCACGTCTGAAGCCCGTTGAGGACCTTTGGGATGTGCTGGAGAAGGCTTTGCACGGTGGTCACGCTCTGCCTCCATCAATAAGATGTGAACAATGAATGCAACACTGGATCTTTGGACGTTGCAGAATCTTATTGAAACAAGGCCACAGCGAATGGGCTGGAAAGCATTCTCTTTAAAAACTTTAGGATTTTCATGTTTCTTTTCTAAAACTAATCCTGTTCTACACCAAGGACCGGCCACAGCGCTGTACCTGCAGGCTGGAGCTGCTGCAGATACAGTACAGCAGCTGCTACAAATGCTATCGCTAAGCTAAGCTACTACCGCTAACAGCTGCAGCTCTCATTGACGTCCAGCCGCTAAAACGTGATTAAGTCAGAGAAAAGTTCCTTGTTTCGTTTTGCAGAGCTTCATTTAGCTTTTACAGAGGAGTCCTCCCCAACAGCAGAGGTGCGAGCCTCTCGGAGGTAGCACTTTATGCAGAATAATTAGCCATGTGCTCCTGGTGCTGATGTCGTATTCAGGCCCTGAACATAACGATAGACCTGAGATGCCCTTTAGAAGCAGATTGAGCTGAAACTATAAGATCTGCTGCTGCTGTTGCTGGTGAAGGGGCTGCTGCAATTGACCTTTCGCAAAACCACGCCCCAAAACGGTAATTGTCCAATCAGACATCCTAGCAACCGTTTCTATGAAGCTAGGTCCGTCATGCTGCAGATCTCCAATGCAAAACAATGGGACATCCCAGCACTGAGCAGATGCACTTTTTTTTTTACTTACTGCTAACCACCAAAAACCCACCAGCCAAAGAAGAAGAAGCAAAATGGTGGAGCGTTCTGCCTATGGAGGAGGTAACTCGGACACTAGGTTCCACAAGAGTGTGTCTGCGGGAGTCCAGGTATTTCCCTTCCCAAAGCGAAAACACGACCTGAGCTCTGCCAACAATGTGGACGGCCTACGCCCAGATAAATGTCTCCAAATAAACAAGCATATGTCTGCTGTAAGGTTAGGCTAGGGCCTGGCCGCTAGGCTAACCCCTAGCGGCCAGACTAGCTACTGACAGTCACATAACGTTGCACAAACTGGAGCTGTAACTTTAACTGTGGTGAACCTTTACAGGCCTACAGTCACACGTGTTTTTGTTTCCCTTCATGATTAAAGTTCTGTGTATTTTGTCTTTAGCCTGATGACTGACTGTAGCTGATTGTCTTTGTGGCACCTGTAGGTTTAGCTAGCGTTAGCTAACTTTAGCGCACCGGGGGAAATTTTCTCATGAGCTTCTTGCTTCAGCCCTTTTGAGCAGAACTGCTCAGACAAACTAAGACTTAAGCCCCGCCTCTTGGGTCCGCAGCACTTTAAGGACCTGATCCGCCTGAGGCGCACGGCGGAGTGGCCTCGCTCCTCTCTGGACGCGGAGACGTCGGCGGCGAAGGAGTCGGCGGAGGTGGAGCCGCTGCCCTTCACTCTGTCTCACGAGCGCTGCATCTTCGTGGTCCAGAAGCTGGCTCTGTTCCTGCTGTCCATGGACTTCACCTGCCACGCCGACCTGCTGCTGTTCGTCTGCAAGGTGCGAGGAGAACTTCACCTTCACGTCGCCCACAAACCTCTGAGACTAACTCGTGTGTGACTGCAGGTGCTGGCTCGCATCGCCAACGCCACGCGGCCGACCATCCACCTGTGCGAGGTGGTGTCGGAGCAGCAGCTGGAGCGCCTCCTGCTGCTGCTGGTGGGAACGGACTTCAACAGAGGAGACATCTCCTGGGGAGGAGCCTGGGCCCAGTACAGCCTGACCTGTATGCTCCAGGACATCCTGGGAGGTAAGGCCCCAAAGCTGTGGTTCAGGACCACCTCTACTGTGTTCCTCGTGTCATTTACGCTCAGTTTACGCACAATTTTAGTCCTAGTCCTGGTATTTTCCTAAATGCAAAACAAGTAATGCAACGTCAGTGAAAAGTGGTAATAAAGTAACATTTCTTGCACAAAAAAAATATATATTTTTGCTGCACAAGTTTGTCAAAAATGTCTAAGTTTCCCGTGGCGCCCGGTTTGCTTTTTGTCTCCTGGTTTCTGCTTCTTCCTGTTTGATGGAATGTGTGTGAACTAGAGGAAGATGCTTTTGTTTTTACAAATAGTAGTTTGGACTTTGGGAAAGTTTTTGTGTCATGTGGACATTAACCGTGAACCAAGTCTTGTTACCATAGTTACCACAATAGGATTCTTATTTGACTCTCCTCTCTCCCTCCTCCTCCTCTCTCCCTCCCTCCTCTCTCGGTCTCTCCCTCCTCTCTCGGTCTCTTCCTCCTCTCTCCCTCCTCTCTCGGTTTCCTACTCCCCTTCCCTCCTCCCCCCTCCCTCCTCTCTCGGTCTCCTCCCCCCTCCCTCCTCTCTCGGTCTCTTCCTCCTCTCTCGGTCTCTTCCTCCTCTCTCGGTCTCTTCCTCCTCTCTCGGTCTCTTCCTCCTCTCTCGGTCTCCTCCTCCTCTCTCGGTCTCTCTCCCTCCCCCCTCCAGGCGAGCTGCTGTCCCCCGGCTCCCTGGACGTGATGGAGGACGTGGCGGTCCCGGACGAAGGCGCCTCCTCCTCCTCGTCTGTAGGGGGCAGTGTGGACTGTGACGAGCCCCTGGCCCCCTCGGCGCCGGTGCCTCTGGTGGAGAGCATCGATGAGGGTCTGGTGCCTGATATCATCGCAGGTACAGCCAACAACGCGGCGGTTTTCCAAAGTGCGTATGATCCTCACAGTTATGGTTTTCTGTTTGTGCTTCCAGTCCAGAGCAGGAGATCTCAAAACATGTACAATAGGTTAACCTCTTAGCCCCCATTTTAACCGAGAGCGTTTTGTCCAGTTTGGCATTACCCAAATCTAAACATTTCTGGAAAGCTATAGGCCAGTGTAACGTCTCATTTAAAAGCTAAGACCAACAAAACTGACCTAATTGGATCTTTTTCCCTTGCGCCATTTTGTTTTCACTCTTTTGACTTTTTTCTCCATCACCTGTTTTTGTAAAAAAAAAAAAAAAAAAAAAAAAAAAAAAATTTTTGGTCAAATTGTTGCCACTTCTTTTGCGCTTTTGATAGTTTTTTTTCCGTCGCGGTTTTGTCTTTGTGTCTTTTTGTTTTGGGATTTTTATAGTTTCTTTTGTCACTTGTTAAAAATGTTTGTGTCAATTCTTTGTTCTTTTTTTCCCGTCACTTTTTTGTCTTTTAAAAAAAATAATTTTTTGGTCCAATTTTTGCCGCTTTTTTCATCCTTTTTTTGGTATTTTTTTTGTCGGTGTTTTGCCGTACCAGTACCAGCCGGGCCCTTCCTGCCTAACTTTGAGATCTGACTTTTATTTGCGATTTAATTAATAGTTAATTTGCTCGTCAAACAGGTAAAGAGTGAAGTAGGTGTAAAGTCGGCCATGTTAGTTTCACTTCCTGTGTTTCATTTGAATCTAAGGGACTCGGGGTGAAAATAAATAAATATATAAATCTTTTATTTAAGCTGAAACGACCAAGTCACTCCCTTTTTAATGTTGTCCCTCGAGTATATTTCGGTCCCTGGTTTTCCATCCCATACCGGTATCGTGTAACGGCGCCCGACTAGACCCCGTGATGATGTCATATCCTGCTCTGGTCTGGAAGCCTCGGGTGCAGCGTCGGGTTCAGTCAATGCTGCACATGTTCTGCTGCTTGTGGCTCTGGTGCCATAGTGAAGCTGTTCTGTCCCAAAGGCGCTCCTCCTCTGGCCTCTTTGGACAAAGATAAAGAGATAGACTTTGACTTGCTACAGGACCTGATGGATGTTGATATTGATCCTTTAGATATTGATTTGGAAAAAGATCCACTCGCCGCCAAAGTCTTCAAGGTAAGAACTGCATTTCACTCTTTTTCACATTGTTTCTCTTCTTTTGATCATCTTTACTGTAGGAATAAGTTCTAAAACACATTACTTTGCAGGTATTGCTTAAATTATGTTAATGTTTTTTCATTTTTACAAAGTTTAACCAAAACTCTGTTCCTTATTTCACTGTTTGAGTAAATCTTTTAGAAAATCTTGTGTTTCGGCGTTAAAATGGCCATTACTAATAACATTAGACTTGTATAAACCTTTATAGGCGCCTGTCACAGAAATGCTAGAAAACTCGTCTGCAAGTTCCTGAAATATATAATTAAATAAATATAATACTTTATAATTAGACGCGCAGTAGTGATGGGCGATACCACATTTTTTGGACTCATGTTTATTTGTTTATTTGAGCAGTACACATAGTGCTCAAAAGGAGTGGGCTGAAGCAAAAGCTTATGATTGCCCACCCCCAAGTGCAATAAAATAAATAAAAAAAGAAAATTTCAAGCAGCTACATTCATACAGACCAACTTACAAACTTACCAAAAAAAATAATAATATATGAACTGTTTATACAATTAATTGAAGCAACGCACAGCTACAACAACAATCCCGTTTCATGTACGATGTCTAGAACAAAGCAGTCAAAAAAAAAAAATGTGATCCTTAATATATTTCTTCCAGATTTTTACCCTTGATAACCGAGAGTTACTTTTATGTTATGAAGGTACATTAATAGATATTATAATCTGAGATCTTGATACTTTCCAGTTGTCATTACCATTCTCAGTATAATTTTAATTTGGGTGTAATTTCCATAATCATTATTATTATATATTTATTTAATTGAGTTATATGTGAAGTATGCTGCTAGCCCTGCATAGTGTGGTGCATTAAAAAGCCAAAGTGTAGAGCGGGCCAGATGAAGAGGGCAGTAACTCCCAATCAACAAACCCCCACATGGCTGCCCTAACAGCTGATTTTGTAGAATATGTTCCTATGCTGAGTGGTGCATTAAAAGACAAGGTTTAGAGCCCGTTGGGAGGATTCCTCTCAACAGATCCATAACCTGCCAACCCTAATTCTCCATTTGTGAACTTGAGCAATAGAATGACAACCGTTCCAAGCAGCAACACTCTTCCAGATTATAGAGGAACAATACACATAATCCATCCTACTGCTCCCCCTAGTGGCAACACATTTCTTCTTGTCTGTATATTTCAAAAGTCTTTTGTTTGTATTTAAATTTGAACAGGTTGATGTTTGGACATCGTTTCAAATCCATCTCCAGTTTATTCCACAATTGAACACCATTAACTGTTGGACTAAAACTTTTCAAAGTTGTGCTATGTTTCTGAATCCTAAAGTTTAATTCATCACGTAATTCATAACGACCAGTACGTTCTTGGAACCTTCTTTGTAATTGGTTTGGTAACAATTTATACCTTGCTTTGAATAACATTTGAACAGTTTGGAACTCAACAATGTCACAAAACTTCATGATCTTTGATTTTAAAAATAATGAGTTTGTGTGGTCCAAAAACCCAACTTTATGAATTACTCGGATAGCTCTTTTTTGCAACAATATTATTGGTTTAACTGTGTTTTTGTAAGTACTACCCCAAACCACAGTACAATAATATAAGTAGGGCAAAATCAGAGAACAGTATAAGGTATGTAGAGCTTTGATGTTTAAAATGTGCTTTGCTTTTGCAATTACTGAAATGCTTCTAGAAATTTTCGTAGATATATATTTAATATGAGATTTCCAAGTAATTCTGTCATCAATAATCACACCAAGGAATTTGATTTCATGCACTCGCTCGATAACAACACCTTCTATCTGAATTGCTTCCTGAGCATTGGAGTTACAGTTGCCAAATATCATCATTTTGCTTTTACTCAGATTTAAAGATAATTTATTTTGTTTGAACCACTTGTTGACACTTTTGAGTTCCAAGTTAACAATCCGACACAGCTGCTGTAAGTCGTCTCCTGATGCAAAAATATTTGTATCGTCAGCAAACAAGATAAATTTAAGTATTTCAGACGTTTTACAAATGTCGTTAATATACATATTAAACAATTTTGGGCCCAGAATAGAACCTTGAGGTAAACCACAGACAATTTGTCGACAACTCGACTGATAATCACCGATTTTCACACATTGTTTTCTATTTTTTAAGTAACTGGTAACCCACTGTAGAGCTACCCCCCTAATTCCATAAAGTTCTAGTTTATTAATTAATATATCATAGTTTATTGTATCAAACGCTTTACTCAGGTCAATAAATAATCCTATTGCACATTTCTTGTTATCTACAGCATTAGTTATTTCTTCAGTTATATCAAAGAGCGCGTGTGAGGTTGAGTGATTGTTCCTAAACCCAAACTGATTGTCCGAGAGTAAATTACACTTTTCAATAAAGCTGTCGAGTCTAGAGTTAAAAACCTTTTCTAAGATTTTAGAGAATTGCGGTAAAAGGGAAACAGGCCTATAGTTTGTAAAGAGATGTTTATCTCCTGCTTTGAACAGAGGAATCACTTTTGCTACTTTCATACTATCAGGAAATTGTCCAGTTTGCAACGATAAGTTACAGATGTAAGTTAACGGCTTAGAGATACTTTCAATAACAGTTTTTAAAGTTTTCATGTCCATGTCATGGTAATCGGTCGAAGTTTTATTTTTACACCCTTTAACAATGTCCAGTATCTCCTTTTCCTCCACAGGGTTGAGGAACAAGGACATAGGATTTGCTTCTATCAGATCACAATTATAGTTCTCAACGTTTACAATTTTTGCAGCAAGGTTCGGTCCAACATCTACAAAGAATTTATTAAATGTTTCGACTACTTCATTCATATTATTTAAAGTGTTATCCTCATCTTTGAAATATTTTGGATAATGAATCGTTCTTGGTTTATTTCTAATTATACTATTTAAGATGTTCCATAAACCTTTAATATTATTCTTATTAGTATCCAACAACTTATTATAATAATCCTGTTTACATTTTCTAATGATACCTGTCAGTTTATTTTTATATTTCTTATATTTATCCTCAGCTTCTTTTGTTCGGTTACTTATAAAGTTTTTGTAAATATTTTTTTTTTTCTTGCAAGCATTTAGTAAACCTTTAGACATCCATGGTGTTTCTTTACACTTTCTGTTTTTACTGTATTTCTTCATTGGGCAGTTTTTGTCGTATACCTTTTGAAATACTCGCGTAAACTCATCATAAGCCATATTCGTGTCATTCTCTCTGTACACAATACTCCAGTCTTGAGCTAAAAGCTCCTTTTTAAATGCATCAATAGTTTTCTCTGTTTTTACCCTTCTAAACCAATACTTGTTTTCCTCTTCATCTTTTACATATCCATTTTTATACATAACGAAAACTGGAAGGTGATCACTAATATCATTTATAATTAACCCGCTGACTGTATCACTTTCAATTTCATTTGAGAAAATGTTATCAATCAAGGTTGCACTATGAGTTGTTATTCTACTTGGTTTAGTGATTAGAGGAAACAGACCTATACTGAATAAAGTATTTATAAATTCGTCCGTCTTTTTATGTTTATATGGGTTTAACAGATCGATGTTGAGGTCTCCCCCCACAAACATGACTTTATGATTTAATCCTGAAAAGTGCTCCTCCATCCAGTTAGAAAAAACATCTACATCAGAGCCAGGTGTTCTATAAATACAACTCACAATAATATTTTTCTTTTTTTGCCTTGTAATTTCAACAGTAAGGCATTCAAGTGTATCATCCACCACCATTGTCTTATTTTCCATTACTTTGTAACTATAGTTGGAGTCTATAAACATAGCTACGCCCCCTCCATGCTTGTTCTTTCTGTTCATACTTATAAATTCATAACCATCAATAGAAAACTCAAATTCTCTGTCATTATTAATCCATGTTTCTGTGATTAGAATGACACTGAATGGTGTGGAAAACTGTTTTAAGAAGCTTTTGATGTGGTCAAAGTTTGCATAGAGGCTTCGACTATTGAAGTGGATTACAGTGAATGCCTTAATGTTCTTAAGTTTACTATTGTACAGATCCTCTGTGTAGTATTGACAGTCATTGATAGCTCTAGTAAAAAAGTTATTTTCCGGGTCGATGTCGATCTCAGTGTTCTGTAGGTCGTATTGAGAGAATGTAAAATCCTGGGAGTTTGCTTCAGCAATTCTCCTTATTGAAAAGTCCAAGTCGGTGCTTCCTATAGAACTATATGTATTACTGGACATGTGAAATTATGTGCTTTTACATACCAAAATCCATACGCTTTTCCCGGTGTTTATACTGGATGTGGTGTACTGCTGCGTGGACGTATAATGAGTTTGTCATATCTCAAGAAGGCGATCTCCCCCCTTTCTCGTGCAGCTCTCAGCTCCGGCATCAGTTCTTTGCGTTTTCTTTTTATTGATTCGGTGTAGTCCTCGTTTATGAAGATTTTTGTTCCTTTAAGTCGTTTGGCGCGCTGTAAGATTTCCTCACGATCCTTCCACCGCAGTAGTCTGGCGATGATGGGTCTTGGCCAGTCTCTCCCGCCGTCGTGTTTCCCTACGCGGTGAGCCCTCTCCACCTCCACCGCGTGATTTAGCTGTAGCTTCTCCTTCAGTGTCTCCTTAACTTTTACCTCGGCGTCGGCCCAGGTCTCCCCAGGCGACTCCAACACTCCCTCAAATACCAGGTTGTTTCTGCGGCTCTGTCCCTCCAGATACTCCAGTTTGTCCGTGATGATGTGTAAATTGTCACATACTTTGTAAAAGTCCGTTTGTAAAGTGTTTGTGCGCTCAGTGAGTTTCAGATTATGTTCTTTTAAAGTGTCCACCTCACCTTGCGTGAACTGCAGGCTTGTTTTTAGTTCTTGAATGTCCTTAGTCTGTAAATCCATGCGGGTGTTTGTTGATTCCATTATGAGTTTAATAAATCCTTTGAAGTTCTCCTGTTGTTGTTGAATTAATTCCCTGAACATGACCCTCTGCTGCTCCATGAGCTCCGTGACTCGACTGAGGCTTACGTATTCCTCTTCCACCGCCGAATCTGCCTGTTGCTTCGCCTCTATTTTCGGCGGTTTAGGCATTTTGCTCCCTCTCAGCAGGCCTGAATGTTCTTAATATTCTTAACGAATATTTTGATATTCTTAAAAACTTTTTTTTTCCGCGTTGGTCTAGCTTTGTCCGTCCCTGAAATCGGTCCGCTCGACTCGATGCCGATACTGGTCATTTCATATGGGTGAATTAATTTCAATCAATATACAATTCTAAAACTGGTTATTTTATGTTAATAATATGTACATTTAAATGATTTTACTTTCATGGGTTAATTAATCTCTTAACCCCTGAGCCGAGCACATTAGTCTTAATTTTAGTCAAAGTGATATTTCTGACGACTAAAATTGGACTAAAACTAAATTTAAAGTTTTTCATGAGAGTAAAACTGTGACTAAAATGTCCAGATATTTTAGTCGACTAAAATGAGACTAATTAAAAATGAAAAGGAGAGACTAAAATCATCCAAACTTCTATTGACCGTCTGAAAGAGCCTCGTATCATGTAACTTCACTGCCAAAGGAGCAGCTCTGAGCTTTGTTCATGAGGAGCAGCTCCATGAAGCAGGACCTCCATTAAATATGATTATAATGAATATTATTAATACAAAGTCGACTAAATGTGTCTTAATTTTAGTCAACTAAATCTCGACTAAAATTGAATTACATTTTTGTCAAAAGACTAAAACTAAATTAAAATATGTTGTCAAAATTAACACTGCAAGTAAGTCAGTGTTAAAATAGATACAAAAACGAGGATGACAATACAACAACAAAAACACGACTAAAAAGTGACACAAACGTCAAGGAAGCGAGGGTAAAAGCTTTAAAACTGTGATCATCCTTTTGAGTTCATAATTGCTGCCACGCCTTTGTTACAAATGCACTGATACTTTTTGCCCGGTATCAATACTCAAAACGTAGCCGTTTGGTATCAATATATCGATTCTGTGGTATCGATCCGCCCATCCCTAATGCACAGTTTAAAATAAACTAAAAAAGGACAAAACTATTTTTTTTCCACCACAAGAAAAAACAAAATTATCTGGTCCAGTCCCTTTTTGAGTAAGTTAATAATATATATCGATGGGTTTCCGTCCTGAGTGAGTCCTTGTCCTGGATTATTTCAAAAGATAAACTATTGTATTACTATGATGTTACATGCTGCACTGTTGCACCGAGACAAATCCCTAGTTTGAGCCACTGGGTATTTTAGACAGTTTCTCCTTTTCTTTCCAAACTGAATGTTTCTGCTCTGACTGAACCGTTGCCGTGAGGTAGGTTTATCCCGCGCCGCCGCAGACGGTGGGTGAAAGGAAAGCTCTGTGACTTTTGACTGAAACCCTCCCCGGTCCCGTCCTCACCCGTGTCCGTTTCCTCCCCTGCAGCCGATCAGCAGCACGTGGTACGATTACTGGGGCGCGGATTACGCCTCGTACGGATACAACCCGTACATCGGCGGCGTGGGCATCCCGGTGTCCAAGCCTCCTGTGGCGGCCGAGAAACAGACCAACCAGAGCCTGTCTGTGTCCGTGTCTCAAGGTAACCACGCTTTCCTGACGAGCGGCCATTGACCGGGGGGCGGGGCTGAGGCAGATTCAGGACGAGGGGGGCGTGGTCAGGGAGGGGTATGTGTGTGCAGTTGTTTACAATCTGAAAGTCAGCGTTATGCAAAATATGAGCGAAGGAGCCCAGTCCATATCTGGTTTAGCTCCGTGGCTTGGCCTTGAAGGGAAAGTGTTGGCGTAGGAGAGATGAGAGGTCTAGATGCTTAAACTCTCCGGAAGAAGAGAATTATTCCAGAATAGTTCATGCATTTATAATGATTGTGCTTTTTACTTGGTCTCAGCACAAGTTCAGTTCTCCAGAGCAGGAAGTTCCCTTCGTCCGACTCCCAGGTCGTGCATAACAGTTCATCACCGTGACGCATGAACTGTGTTTATTTCAATCAACAATAATTTTTAACTAAATAAGATGGAGACCCTTCCTTTTAAGGCCTTGTCCCTCTGGCCTCCGGGGGCCTGTCTATCTCACCCCTGGATATAAAACTGCTTTTGCACAGGTTTCCTCGTCCCGCATTTCTTACAAACAAAAATTATTTTAGTGGTTTATTTCCAAACATCTTTATTTCCTGCCATGATGTTCACGGTCAAAGGCCTGATTGACACATGGGGGGTTCATATCTTCATGTAAATATTCATACTCATTCATTTTTACTCATTTGCCAAGTTACTAAGAGTCAGTTCTGACCATTAGTTCTTCTCAGAATGTCGTCCGTATCCAAGAAAAATGGGTACCGCGTGGTACTGAATCAAAAATCAATCCAATCGAATCGAATGTATCTGGGAAATAAGTCTCAATACCCAGCCATAAACGGACTGGGCTTTCTTTAGTGATGTTTATGGTGAAGATGGGAGTTTTTTAAGACTGAGGGAAAATCCATGATTTCAGCCGCAGCGTCTCGCAACAGACCTTACATTGAAATTTCTTTACAAATTGTGACTTTGCTAAACATTTTGCACCAGACCTTTATTGAAAATACAAAAAAATGGTCAAACATTTCAGGTTGCACGTTTCATTTGTTTTTTATTTGAGTATCTACCCATGTCAGAAACAGACCTGGAGGAGAGTTTCACTTCATTGGAGCATTTCTCAGTTCCCTCTTTGTCCGTTTCTTCGTTGATTCACCGGGTCGCCGTAGATACTAGTGAATCGCGTGTGTCTGTGCAGCTCTGGATGCTCGTCTGGAGGTGGGTCTGGAGCAACAGGCCGAGCTGATGCTGAAGATGATGGCCACTCTGCAGGCCGACTCCATCCTGCAGGCCTTGACCACCAACTCCACCAACGGTACCACATATCGCACTCACTTTCATCATTATAAGTTTCAGTACATGTGCAGTTCATAAATAAACATCAGGTCCTTCTATCTACAGTTATTCAATACTGCATAAATCACAATGCACAATAATCATTGATTCATTGCTGCAGATAAAGGCAGAGCAGTGGCTCTAAACCAACAACCACACGCAATGCAATTATTTTTCAAGGCAAGTCGAAATCAAATAATCCTCCTCGTCTCTGCAGCGTCGCAGCCGTCGAACGGCACAGACGACTCTCTGCTCAGGGCGCTGCACGGCGGCGGCGGCAGCGGCGGTGGAGGCGGGTCCCCCAGCTCCAGCCTGACCCTGCAGCCCTCCTCTGTGCCCATGCTGAGCTCCTGCTTCAACAAGCTGTTCTCCATGCTGCAGGTCCACCACGTGCAGGTCAGGGCTGAGCGATATCCACTACAATCAGTGTTTTTGGGACTTTCTCCATCGTGAAGATGAAGCGATATTTTTGCAAACATCAGAAATATGTCAAAATGTGCTGCAAACATCTGAATTTACATCCCTTTGTCACCAGAAAGAGAATTGTCACGAGCAGACGAAAAAAGGGCAGAAAAAAAACACTTTACACATTTTTATCCCAATTTGTCTGTTTAAAAAAAAAAAAAAAAATCATTTAATATATATGTTCCCAATTTCTAACCAGTTTTTACAGTTTCTTCCCCACAATATAAACATTTACCACGTTTTTAACAATTTAGCCACATTTTTGTCCCAGTTTTTAAACCCCCCCCCCCTTTTATTGTAATTTTTTTAAACAATTTTTCGACAATTTTTCACAATATTTTTACCACTTGTTTTTCACCCTCCCCCGAATTTTCCCTCGTATTCTTCCCTATTTATACAATTTTTAAAAAATCAATATTTTTCCAATTTTTTCCCCCACGTTCGCCCAATTTCTTTCCCGCTTTCTTTTCTTTTTGATTATTTTTTTTTTTACCATTTTCCCCAAGGAAAAAATGGGGAAGGGGAACTGTAAAAAAAAATTACAGTTCCCCTTCCCCATTTTTTCCTTTTTCCCCCTATAAAAAAACCATACATAAAAAAAAAAAAAATCTCAATATTTGTATACAATAAAAAAATTCCCCCCAATATTTTAACATTTTCTCACCTTTTTTGTTTTACCTTTTACCATTTATTTTTCACTCCCTCTCAAATTTTCTCCCCATTTAAAAATGAAGAACAAAAAAAGAAAAAATCACACATTTTCCCATTTTTGTCCCCCCATGTCTGCCCAAATCTGACATAAACTCGATGTTGTAAATTTGCATATCTTCCAGTCATTTCGATATGACCTTGTAGATGATATATTACCCACCTTTACTGATGGTTTAGTTTAAAGTCTCCTTCTCCTCCACAGCTGGAGTCGCTGCTGCAGCTGTGGCTGAGCTTAAACACCGGCATCACGGATGACAGCGGCTCCGACATCTTCCTGTTCAACGCCAGCCGAGTCCCCACCATCCCCCTCAACCAAGGTATTCATCCTCCTTCTGAGAACTACACGGATGTCTGGTTTCTCTCACAGCCGTGTGTTCTGTCCCTCCAGCCTCCATCAGCAGCTTCCTGAGCGTTCTGGCCTGGTATCCCAACACCTCCCTCCGGACCTGGTGCCTGGTGCTGCACTCGCTCACGCTGATGACCAACATGACCCCCACAGGTACGCCGCTCTTCACACAAGGGCTTTGGAAACAAAGTAAAGAACATCCATTTAGGCCATATGAGATGGGGAACATGTGTAGAAAGTGATGCTTTAAAGGCCTATCTCACCAACCGGGAGGCTAGTTGGAGACTCGAGTTGCCGCTAGTCACGGAGATGTCTCCGGGACGTCTCCGGAGGTGAGGCGAGTCTCCAGGTAGTCTCGGTGAAAGCAAACAGGTTCAAATTCAGTATAGACCACATGGAGACTTTTTCGTCCAGGAGACGTCTCGGACAGGGCCATAGACTGTACAAATGATTGGATTTACAGACTCCTCCTACCCAGCTCTGACTCCTCCTACCCAGCTCTGACTCCTCCTACCCAGCTCTGACGGAGCATGTTCCTAAAAAGGGCATAAGTACAGTTGTTTAAAGTCGAGTGCAATGCTTTCTTGTTCTGCCGCCCCTACATGGAGGTACTACAGCAATGGCGGCCCCTAGCGCCGTGGTCACGGGGCAGTGCAACCCGCAGCCATTGGCCAGGGCGGTCTCTGCAACTCTGTCCGGTGAGATGGGCCCTTTACTTGGACCTAAAATTGGAGGGTCCGACCCGTGGTCTTCTGATGATAAAGAAACAAGAACAAACTGGCCTCTCGTGCTTTACACCTGTACACTTTTATATATTTGATCACCTCCCCTCTCTCCGCAGCCTCCAGCTCGGGCCTGCTGCCGCCCGACACCACGGCCCAGCAGATGGTGTCGGACCCCGCCCTGGTGCACGTCCTGGTGCGCTTCCTCTCGGGCACCAACCCCAACGGGACGTCCCAGCACAGCTCCCAGGTCGGCCCCACGGCCACGCAGGCCATGCACGAGTTCCTGAGCCGTCTGCAGGTGCACCTGTCCTCCACCTGTCCACAGGTGTTCAGCGACTTCCTGCTGCGCCTCATGCACATCCTGTCCACCGAGAGAGGCCCGTTCCAGTCGGGTCAGGGCCCGCTGGACGCTCAGGTGAAGCTGATGGACTTCACTCTGGAGCAGAACTTCGAGGTGGTTTCCGTGACGACCATCCTGTCAGTCATCGAGTCCGTCACGTTCCTGGTGCACCACTACATCACGTGCTCGGATAAGGTGGTGTCCCGCAGCGGCTCGGACAGCTCGGTGGGGGCGCGAGCCTGCTTCGGCGGCCTGTTCGCCAACATCATCCGCCCGGGCGACGCCAAGGCGGTGTGCGGAGAGACCACCCGCGACCAGCTGATGTTCGACCTGCTCAAACTCGTCAACGTCCTGGTGCAGCTGCCTCTGTCCGGGGACCGGGAGTACAGCGGGCGCCTGCCTCCCGCCGGCGTGGGCGCGGCCGACAGCAGCGCGTCTGACGAGGAGAAGGTGCGTGTGTGACCAGTGTGGGGGAGTGTTTTAACGGGACTCTGTCTCATCCTGTGGGTGAAGGCCACGGCGGCTTTGCTCCGCACGCTGCTGTTCATTTTCCCAAAACTCTCCTGATTCTGTGGCAGGTGTGTGGGAGTAAAGAGGGCGGGTCCAGCGGCTCCTCGTCCAATCAGGGCCCGGCGTCCGGAGTGGCCGACCTGGTTCTGGCCAATCAGCAGATCATGAGTCAGATCCTGTCGGCGCTGGGGCAGTGCAACAGCAGCGCCATGGCCATGATCATCGGTGAGAGCGGCGCCTTTCACCGCACAGGGGAGACGTTTGAAACACAAAAACCTCAAATATATATATATATATATATATATATATATATATAAGGAGTGAATGACGTAAAATCCCCTGAAGCTTTGGTTTATACGACTCCATTCTTGTGTTTTGTTTTAAACTATGGGAAAAATGAAGGAAGAGAATTGATACAGGTGTTTAGTATTAACGGATTAAGATCTCTTCACTGCTTTGATTAATGAAGGTTCAGTGATGATTCAGGGATGACGTTTAGAGCCTTCGCGTTTATATCCCGCCCGTTTCTCTTCCAGGGGCGAGCGGCCTCCATCTGACCAAACACGAGAACTTCCACGGCGGTCTGGACGCCATCTCTGTGGGCGACGGTCTGTTCACCATCCTGACCACGCTGAGTAAGAAGAGCAGCTCTGTGAACGTGATGCTGCAGCCCATCCTCACCTACATGGCCTGTGGCTACATGGGCCGTCAGGGCTCTCTGTCCACCTGCCAGCTGTCCGAGCCGCTCCTCTGGTTCATCCTCCGCGTGTTGGACACCAGCGAAGCTCTCAAGGCCTTCCACGACATGGGTGAGTCTGGAGGAGCACACAGGAGCTCCAAACTGAAACCTCTGAGAACAGCACTGCAGCGTCTGGAGGTGTGGGAGGGAGTCACTTCTGAGACCGGCTTGAAAAGAAAAGACTTGATCAGGAACAAAATTAATTCAAATGAAGAACTGAACTCTTTCATGCGTTAAACTTCCCTGTGGTTTTGTCGGGCTGGGTGTGGTGGTTTTGTTTTTTCTTATATTCATTATTTCTTGCTAAAATAGACATGGCTGATTCATTAACTTAGACCTTTTATACAAACTCTAGAAAAACAGATGCTCCAGTATCATTAAACACACACGAGTCTTCCATTGTCTCGTCAAAACTCCCAAACTAGGAGCTGTTTATGCCAAAGGGTTACGTTAAAGGTCCCACGACGAGTATTGAGTGAACTGCCCAGCCCTATGTTTTTATTCTGTTATATCTCCCTCAGATGGAAGTGCTCTGGCTGTTATCGAATATCTCTTTACTATAGAGGAGGACATCTATCATCTACTCTTTGATATTATGGTGGACCCCCTCGATAATGAGATGCTCCTTTAATAAACAATAATAATGTCAAAGTTGATGTGTGGAAGATGTAAAAATAAAAATGAAATCTACTAGATGTGTAATCTTCCCCAAAGGGTGTAAGGCTTTCTGAACTTAGTAGAAGTTAGTCGTTTATAAAAAAACAATCATCCTTTTGTCATCAGGAAAAACCCAGAATATTGAGATATTAAAGATCTCGTCCTGCAGAGACGGCGAGTGCTCTGATACAGATGTTCCTCTGTTTCTCCTGCAGGGGGCGTGCAGCTCATCTGTAACAACATGGTGACCAGCACCAGGGCCATCGTGAACACGGCGCGCAGCATGGTCTCCACCATCATGAAGTTCTTAGACTCCGGTCCAGGGAAGTCGTCCGACGGGAACATGAAGGCCCGGGTCATGACCTCTGAACCCGACAACGCAGAGGGGCTGCACAACTTCGCTCCACTGGGTAACACTCGATCGTCCAGCACTTTGTATCTCCTACTTCATCTACAAGACTGACTTTAACCTCTTAACCCCCGCCTTCACCGAGCACAGTTTCTCCCAACGCCTCATTTGAAAGCTAAGACTTACAGAAGTGATCGGAACTTTTTTGTCACATTATTGAAGCGTTTTCGATTTGATCTAAAGCTTTTAGATCTGGATTAAACCAAACTGGAGAACCTGTGCTCGGTGAAGGCGGGGGGTTAGAGGTTAAAGTGTCTCCAGTGGTAAAGTAAAGTCCGGTGCTGTGGTCCTCAGGAACCATCACCTCCAGCAGTCCCACCGCGCAGCCGGCCGAGGTCCTGCTCCAGGCCACGCCTCCTCATCGCAGAGCGCGCTCCGCCGCCTGGTCCTACATCTTCCTCCCTGAAGAGGCCTGGTGTGACCTCACCATCCACCTGCCGTCCGCCGTGCTCCTCAAGGAGATCCACATCCAGCCGCACCTCGCCTCGCTCGCCAGTGAGTAGCACACACACCACGGCGAAGCACCTCGTGACAATTTAGCTTCAACTCCGAGTAACAAACGGAGCAAACGGGGGTTTTACCGGGATCATGTCTCCCTCGTCGGACAGAGTGCTGTTGTTTGTTCCGTAAACGTGTGAGATCAGAATAACTGGATCAACAGAAACTCCTTAATGTGTGCGTTCAAGTCTGAGGAGCACGACTTCTTCAGAACGTCGTCAGCTCATCAATACTAATACAAACGGGGTCATCGTGCATCTCTGAAGCTTCGGCTGCTCTGACCTCCTGCACCTCTTCTCTCGTTCCTCTGTCGGTCCTTCACGTGTTTATCCAAACCCATGCGCGCTCAGCTCTGATGTTTCACAGCTGCTCTTCAGAGAGAAGGTCAGAAAAACCTCTGGACCATGTTTATTCTCTGACGTTTTGTGGCTTTGAGCAGAAGATTTATCCAGGAAGTGACTCCAACACGTCCGTGTGGCTCCCTGGTCTTTCCCGCGCTTATTCATTCACAAATACAGACAAGTTTGGTATCCATGTGTAGCAGGAAACGCTGTAATCCAAATATGGTCACTTCCTGTGTGGGAGACAGAGCGGCTAAAGACGGGAGGAACATACACAGGGCTCTTCTGTCTCCGCAGCGTCTCCTTAACCGTCCTCTGTCTCCGCAGCGTCTCCTTAACCGTCCTCTGTCTCCGCAGCGTCTCCTTAACCGTCCTCTGTCTCCGCAGCGTCTCCTTAACCGTCCTCTGTCTCCTTAACCGTCCTCTGTCTCCTTAACCGTCCTCTGTCTCCGCAGCGTGCCCGTCCTCCGTGTCCGTGGAGATCAGCGCTGACGGGCTGAACATGCTGCCGCTCTCCACGCCCGTCATCACGTCGGGCCTCACCTACATTAAGATCCAGCTGGTTAAGGCCGAGGTGGCGTCGGCCGTGTGTCTCCGGCTGCACCGGCCTCGGGACGCCGGGACCTTGGGCCTGTCCCAGATCAAGCTGCTGGGCCTCACCGCCTTCGGGAACACCTCCTCCGCCACCGTCAACAACCCCTTCCTGCCCTCGGAGGACCAGGTCTCCAAAACCAGGTACCACACACACACACACACCTGGCTCTGGATCTCCTGCTCAGTTCCTATGTTCATCTGGGATTGAAACATGAGCATTAGCTGCTGGCTCAAGCTATGAGAGCAGATGCACATCTGACTGACATCTGGAAGTTCTTACAACCTGTGACCGCTCTGTGGCCTAAGTGTAACTTTAAGACCAGTCTGGGGTCGGCGTTAGTCCCATGTTTAACATGAGCTGTGCGGGAAGCGGGTCACAGGAGGAGACTGTCTGAAAGGTTTCGCCACGGCCTGGTCCAGGGGCTGACCATGAGGTCCAGGTAGACTGTCGGCCATGAGGGACAGCAGTTTACCAAGACTGCGGCTCATGGTCAGCCCCTGGCCCATGGTCAGCCCATGGTCAGCCCATGGTCAGCCCCTGGCTCTGGCTCATGGTCAGCCCCTGGCTCTGGCTCTGGCTCTGGCTCTGGCTCTGGCTCTGGCTCTGGCTCATGGTCAGCCCCTGGCTCTGGCTCTGGCCCATGGTCAGCCCCTGGCTCTGGCTCTGGCTCATGGTCAGCCCCTGGCTCTGGCTCTGGCCCATGGTCAGCCCCTGGCTCGGGCTCTGGCCCATGGTCAGCCCCTGGCTCTGGCTCTGGCCCATGGTCAGCCCCTGGCTCTGGCTCTGGCCCATGGTCAGCCCCTGGCTCTGGCTCTGGCCCATGGTCAGCCCCTGGCTCTGGCTCATGGTCAGCCCCTGGCTCTGGCTCTGGCTCTGGCTCTGGCTCATGGTCAGCCCCTGGCTCTGGCTCTGGCCCATGGTCAGCCCCTGGCTCTGGCTCTGGCTCATGGTCAGCCCCTGGCTCTGGCTCTGGCCCATGGTCAGCCCCTGGCTCTGGCTCTGGCCCATGGTCAGCCCCTGGCTCTGGCTCTGGCCCATGGTCAGCCCCTGGCTCTGGCTCTGGCCCATGGTCAGCCCCTGGCTCTGGCCCTGGCCCATGGTCAGCCCCTGGCTCTGGCCCTGGCCCATGGTCAGCCCCTGGCTGTGAGTGAAAAATTCCTCTGTGCTTCATAAATGATGGATAGCGACGGTTGCTGTGAGGTATGATTGGACAATTACCCTTTTAAGGCAGGGTTTTGCAAAGGCATAAAAGCAGCAGGAGGATCATTCATGGTGATGTTAAACTTCCTGATGCTCCTCCTGATGCTCCTCCTGATGCTCCTCCTGATGCTCCTCCTGATGCTCCTCCTGATGCTCCTCCTGATGCTCCTCCTGTTGCTCTGATGACGACTCGTACACACCTTCATACGTCACTAAAGTATAAACACTTGTTTCTCCTCAGCATCGGTTGGCTGCGGCTCCTGCACCACTGTCTGACCCATGTGGGAGACCTGGAGGCCATGATGGCGGCGGCCGCGGCGCCCACGGCCAACCTTCTGCAGACGTGCGCCGCGCTGCTCATGTCCCCGTACTGCGGGATGCACTCGCCAAACATCGAGGCCGTGCTGGTGAAGATCGGCCTCCAGTCCACACGCATCGGCCTCAAGCTCATCGACATCCTGCTGAGGAACTGCGCCGCCTCCGGGACCGACCCCGCCAGTGAGTCCTCGCTCGGTCCTCGCTCAGTCCACGCTCGGTCCACGCTCAGTCCTCGCCCGGTCCACGCTCGGTCCACGCCCGGTCCACGCTCAGTCCACGCTCAGTCCTCGCCCGGTCCACGCTCAGTCCTCGCCCGGTCCACGCTCAGTCCACGCTCGGTCCACGCTCGGTCCTCGCCCGGTCCACGCTCGGTTCACGCTCAGTCCTCGCCCGGTCCACGCTCAGTCCACGCTCAGTCCTCGCCCGGTCCACGCTCAGTCCACGCTCAGTCCACGCTCGGTCCGCGCTCAGTCCTCGCTCGGTCCACGCTCGGTCCTCGCCCGGTCCACGCTCAGTCCACGCTCAGTCCTCGCCCGGTCCACGCTCAGTCCTCGCCCGGTCCACGCTCAGTCCACGCTCAGTCCTCGCCCGGTCCACGCTCAGTCCACGCTCAGTCCACGCTCAGTCCTCGCCCGGTCCACGCTCAGTCCACGCTCAGTCCACGCTCAGTCCACGCTCAGTCCACGCTCGGTCCACGCTCGGTCCACGCTCGGTCCCGTACCTAAAACTATTATTAGATTAGTCTAATGACCGCATGGCCTGGGTCATTGAGCGCAAAACGCGGACTGGATCCGTAAAAAAAACACTGACTCGGACTGGATTAAACAAAAGTAGTGTCTCATAAAACAAGAAATGGAATTGCTTCGCGGCGCGGATTTGGTAAAGACGCTCGTTTTAACGTGATTAGCGCTACATAATTAAAGACCCGCTAATATAATGGTGGGGAAACTTCATGCTCGGTCCAAACTATTACCAGGAGCCTGACCTGAAGTTTTTCTGATCTGGAGTGTGATCAGCAGAACCAGCGTGTGTTCCTAACCTGCTCTGTGTGTAATAACCACAGGCTCGTCTTTGTTCCAGATCTGAACAGCCCTCTGCTGTTCGGGCGACTCAACGGTCTGTCCTCAGACTCCACCATCGACATCCTGTACCAGCTGGGCACCACGCAGGACGCGGGCACCAAAGACCGGTACGTTCCCAGACACATTCAGGTTTGCAGATTAGCTCCAAAGTTTCCCATTTCCCGTCACGTCTTTGTTCACCGGATACAAATCAAATTATTGTGTTCAGACATAAACATTTTTGTGAAAAGCATTAAATTTGACTTTACTCTGTTCTCCAAACTCTGGTAGGAAATAAAGACGCAGGAATAAACCTCAGTGATTACATTTGCAGTTCTTCCTCATTCAAACCCCAAACCCGTCCGCTCTGTCCCGAGCCGTCATTAGATTTAGAAGGAACAGAACAACATCGTCTCAATTAAAGCGTCCTAAAATCATGTCCTTGAACGTCTCGGAGACGGCGCTGTGTCCAGACATAAGCGGACTGTAAAACACGTCCTCCGTGTCCTCTCACACCGACGCGTCCGAGGATCCGCTTTAACGTCTCTGTCCGAGGAGAAAACAACTCAGACTCTTCACCAGGTTTATCCTCCGAGATTCATCCAGGAAGTGACTCCAACACGTCTGAGTCCCTGGTCTTTCCCACGCCTATTCATTCACAGATACTGACATGTTCGGTATCCACGTGTAGCACGAAAGGCTGTAATCCAAATATGGTCATTTCCTGTGTGGGAGACAGAGCGGCTAAAGACGGGAGGAACAAACACGGGGACTAAACTTTAACTCTACAGACTCCACGAGGATTCCTACAGATCTGATTCCCGATGGATTTATTGAGCTTTGAACCAAAACACAGGAATTTAATTTTCACTAAACTCGATCCAAAATCCCTCTGAGGAAATGAACTAATGTGTCACAAAATAAAACTCGATCCATCCCAGATTTTTGTCGCTGAAAATATTGGCAATTTTCTTTATTTTTTATGAAAACTTGCCCGACTTTTCCCCCATATTTATGCAAGAAATCTGAAATAAAAAAATTCGAATGGATACCTCACATTATTTTATTGTTTTCAAGTTGAACAAAACACGTATTTCTATGAAACCTTTACAGTCTAGGCGAGTCCATAGGTTTTAGTCATTCCTGTTGCCGAACTTTAAAACCTCTCCACATATTAAGGGTCCAGAGGCTCTTCTATTGTTCTCTGTGTTTAACGTGTGAATCCAAGTCTGTTTCTGTTCACACGTATTCAGTTTCATGGGACTCGTGCTTCTGTGCGGGTTAAGTGGGGTTGGACAATATATCGATTTTGCGATATATCGCGATACTTTGCGGGACGATACGGTACCAAAACCTTTTGATGAATAGTTTGTATAATTATAAATAAGATTAATTAGGGGTGACTTTATTCCTTTTGAAACAAGACTCTGGGTTCTTTATGTGCAGACAAAGGGACTAAACTTTAACATCTGCACTTTACAAAGAAGCGGAAAACCCCCGGCCCTCAAGTCATGAAATGAATTGTGCCTAAATGTCCTTGAAGAGCCTTAGTTTGGATTTATTGGCATTAATTCTAAATTTATTGAAAAATTACGACCTTGCTCAAACATTTTTACTGAAAAAGTTGAAAATACCAACATTATGAACTGAAAAGTTGCTGAAAAGTTTCCAGTTTTATCCAATTCCAATTTCCTATGTTTGATGAAATGTTTGCAAATCTTCTTTTCTGTGTTTGTGGCGTTTAAGAATCATTACATTTGACCTGCCTGTGTAAACGCTGTATGAGCAGCACGAGGAAGTACTGAAAGGCCTTTATTTAAATGGCCTAAATATGTATTTATGTATATGCTATTAATCCCTGATGAAGATGGTGATCGAAACATGTGGATCTGGCCTCGGTTTGACATTCATTTGTTTTATTTATTCTTTATATAACCAGGAAAGTCTCACTGATATCAAGGGGGAGCAGCTATACAAACGTTTGGACACTAAGGCTGTTTCTAACATCTCCACTTTACTCCTCCAGACGCCAAACTTTCCACATGTGGAAGGTTTTTTCAATATCTAATTCTTGGTTGATTTATTGAGCTTTGAACCCTAAAAACAACACTAACTACTAAACAAGATCCAAAGTCAAATCTTTGTAACGTCACAAAAGAAAAACACACATTTTGGAAATATCTGCTATTGTTGTTTGTTGTATTTTTTTGTATAAACATAAAACTTCCTCATCTCTGTGATGTCTCGATACATTCTCCCCTCTCTCTGCAGGATCCAGGCTCTGCTCCAGTGGGTGCACGACTCGTCCCGCGTGGCGGCCCACAGGCTGAGCTCTCCTCTGGCCTTCAGCTCGTCCCTGGAGTACGGGCTGCTCATGCCGTCGCCCTCGCACCTGCACTGCGTGGCCGCCGTCTTGTGGCACAGCTACGAGCTCCCGGTGGACTACGACCTGCCGGCGCTGCTCAACTGCGAGCTCTTCCAGTACGTCTCACACAGCTGCGCAGCCAAGGGGAGCAAGAGGAGGGGGTGGGAGGAGCTTAGAGTGAGAGCGCGAGGACAATCAGGAAGTGGAAGTACTGGATATTTAGTTTTAGATCAATGTTCTCATTAAAAACAGACCTGGAGCTGCGTTTAAAGTAACGGAACACATGTATGAATAGTACGTGTACTACATTTGAGAGTATTTAGAATACAGTTACTTTCCTAAAATAAAGGAAAACATAACGGTACTCAAACATCACACATTAGCTTCATATCGCACAATATTAAGGAAGAACTTTTAATGACATGTTTTTCTGCAGATTTAATGACCTCATTAGTGACAAAAACTGTGTATACGTTTATAACGGGCGCTCCAACAAGAGCAGCCGCCATTTTCTACATAAATATTCTGCAAATCAAAGCGTGTGAAGGAGTGGGAGGAGCTTATGGAGTGAGTGCTTCTTAATCAGGAAGTTAACCTCCTAACCCACGCCTTCACTGAGCGCATTTTCTCCAGTTCAGCTTTACCCAAATCTAAAAGCTTCTCGACTGGAGCCTGTAGGCCAGAGTAACGCCTCATTCGAAAGACAAAACTGATGACTTTTTTTGACTTTTTTTGTATTGTGGTGTTGTTGATTTTCCGGCACGTTTTTGTCGCTCATTTGCCACTTTCTTGCTTTTAGATTTGGGTAAAGCCAAACTGGAGACAATGTGCTCAGTTCAGGTTGGGGTTAAGAGGTGAAACTAGTGGGTATTTAATGTGGCATTGATGTAAGATGGTGATGACGTTATTAGCAGGTACTGTCTCTTTAAATGCATTACATGACGTCACTGTGACCGTCCCGCTGAGGTGAACTAACCCTGCTCTGTCCCAGGCTGCTGTTCAACTGGTCGATGTCTCTGCCCTGTAACATGGTGCTGAAGAAGGCCGTGGACAGCCTGCTCTGCTCCATGTGCCACATCCACCCGAGCTACTTCTCGCTGCTCATGTCGTGGATGGGCATCGTCCCCGCACCCTCCTCCAGCCACCGCCGCCTCGCCATGACCGACGACGGCAAGAAGCAGCAGATCGAGCTGACCGAAGACTCCGCCCGCTTCCTCAAGGCGCCCGTGAGCCTGAGCGAGTCCCAGCTCAGCACGCTGGCCGCCGCGTCGCAGTCGCCGGGCGCCATCCACCAGCTGCTGGACTCGGGGCTGCCGGCGCTCCTGGTGCGCAGCCTGGCACAGTTCTGCGTCGGCCTCTTGGCGAGCAACGACCTGCCCCTCCCCGCGTCCCAGGTGGATCGGAGACACCACCATCACCACTTTAACTCTAACTCCGCCTCCGGGGCGCCGCAGACTCGCCCGGCGCTCGCCGCAGAGCTGGCGGCTCCGGTGCTGAGGTTTCTCACGGACGTCGGGAACAGTCACGCCATGAAGGACTGGCTCGGGAGCCCGGACGTTAACCCTCTGTGGACCGCCCTGCTGTTCCTGCTCTGCCATTCCAACGCCAGCTGCCAATCGCACGCCGCCGCCGCAGCGTCGTCTGCAGCCGCCGCCGCCTTTGCTCCTCAGCCAAACGCAGGATCCAGGTTTTCTCTGGCGTCGCCCGCGCAGAACGGCGGCCTGACGACGCAGCAGAGGACGGCGCTGGAGAACGCCACCGTGGCCTTCTTCCTCCAGTGCATCTCCTGTCACCCCAACAACCAGCGGCTCATGGCTCAGGTAACGACCCGCGGCTCAGGTAACGACCCGCGGCTCAGGTAACGACCCGGGGCTCAGGTAACGACCCGCGGCTCAGGTAACGACCCGCGGCTCAGGTAACGACCCGCGGCTCAGGGCTCAGGTAACGACCAGCGGCTCAGGTAACGACCCGCGGCTCAGGTAACGACCCACGGCTCAGGGCTTAGGTAACGACCCGCGGCTCATGGCTCAGGTAACGACCAGCGGCTCAGGTAACGACCCGCGGCTCAGGGCTCAGGTAACGACCAGCGGCTCAGGTAATGACCCACGGCTCAGGGCTCAGGTAACGACCCGCGGCTCAGGTAACGACCCACGGCTCAGGTAACGACCCACGGCTCAGGGCTTAGGTAACGACCCACGGCTCAGGGCTTAGGTAACGACCAGCGGCTCAGGGCTTAGGTAACGACCCACGGCTCAGGTAACGACCCGCGGCTCATGGCTCAGGTAACGACCCACGGCTCATGGCTCAGGTAACGACCCACGGCTCAGGTAACGACCAGCGGCTCAGGTAACGACCCACGGCTCAGGTAACGACCAGCGGCTCAGGTAACGACCAGCGGCTCAGGTAACGACCCGCGGCTCAGGTAACGACCAGCGGCTCAGGTATGGGGCGGGGCACTGTTAAATGATACCAGTCTTGTATCAGAACAAAGGATTTTTGTTTCCCAATTTTTTGCTCAGTTTATATTTTTTTTGCCATTTTTTTTGCCCAATATTTGCTCCATCTTTTAAAAAAAATCCGTCATTTTTGCCCACGTTTATAACTAATATTTTCCAGACTTCCCCCAATTTATTCCCTATTTTCCCCCCAAATAATTCCCCATTTGTCACACATTTCTCGACATTGACGATGTCGAGCGTCACAGGCAGACGCTGCTTCTTCGCTCGTAGAATCAGAAGCTGCAGATCATTGACCACATCAGCTCTTATCAAAGTTCTGTGCTTCTCTTAGTTTGAACGCTCTCCTCTTCCTCCGACCCCCTCAGGTTCTGTGTGAGCTGTTCCAGTCGGCGCCCCAGAGGGGGAACGTCCCCGTCTCCGGGAACATCTCGGGCTTCATCCGGAGACTGTTCCTGCAGCTCATGCTGGAGGACGAGAAGGTCACGGTCTTCCTGCAGTCGCCTTGTCCGGTAACACTCCTCACACTCCCCACACCCCCCACACCCCTAACACTCCCCACACTCCCCACACTCCTCACACTCCTCACACTCCCCACACTCCTAACACTCCCCACACTCCCCACACTCCCCACACCCCTAACACTCCTCACACTCCCCACACTCCCCACACTCCTCACACTCCTCACACTCCCCACACTCCTAACACTCCCCACACTCCCCACACTCCCCACACCCCTAACACTCCTCACACTCCCCACACTCCCCACACTCCTCACACTCCTCACACTCCCCACACTCCTAACACTCCCCACACCCCTAACACTCCCCACACTCCTCACACTCCCCGACTGTGGCACATCGTTTCTGACCTGATCGTCTCTTGTGTCCCAGTTATACAAAGGACGCATCAACGCCACCAGTCACATGATCCAGCACCCCATGTACGGGGCGGGGCACAAGTACAGGACGCTGCACCTGCCCATCTCCACCACGCTGGCCGAGGTCCTGGACAGAGTGTCGGGTAAGAGCCTCGACACTGCGTGACTATTGGTTACTGCACGAGTCCGACAGTCGAAACGTTCTGCTTGTGTTTCAGACACTCCGAGCATCACGGCCAAACTCATCAACGAGCAGAAAGACGACAAGGAGAAGAAGAACCACGAGGAGAAGGAGAAGATGAAGGCGGACAACGGCTTCCAGGACAACTACAGCGTGGTGGTGGCCTCAGGTGTGGACCGCCGCCTCTGCCACGTTTCCATCCTGGATGTAAACTCGGATATTTACTCTCGTTGTCCCTCAGGTCTGAAGTCGCAGTCGAAGCGTGCCCTCTCCACCCCCCCCAGGCCCCCATCCCGCCGCGGCAGAGTCCTCAGCGACAAGCTGAGCTCAGGCTCCGGGGTCGACCCCTCCAACAAGACCATCAGTGTCCCCGTGTTCCACCTGTACCACAAACTACTGCCAGGTACTGCAATACTGCTGCAATAGTACTGCAATACTCCCCCAAACCCCCCCACACCCCCCCACAAGACCATCAGTGTCCCCGTGTTCCACCTGTACCACAAACTACTGCCAGGTACTGCAATACTGCTGCAATAGTACTGCAATACTCCCCCAAACCCCCCCACACCCCCCCACAAGACCATCAGTGTCCCCGTGTTCCACCTGTACCACAAACTACTGCCAGGTACTGCAATACTCCTGCAATACTACTGCAATACTCCCCCAAACCCCCCCACACCCCCCCACAAGACCATCAGTGTCCCCGTGTTCCACCTGTACCACAAACTACTGCCAGGTACTGCAATACTGCTGCAATACTACTGCAATACTCCCCCAAACCCCCCCCACACCCCCCCACAAGACCATCAGTGTCCCTGTGTTCCACCTGTACCACAAACTACTGCCAGGTACTGCAATACTACTGCAATACTCCCCCAAACCCCCCCACACCCCCCCACAAGACCATCAGTGTCCCCGTGTTCCACCTGTACCACAAACTGCTGCCAGGTACTGCAATACTCCTGCAATACTGCTGCATAGGAACATCATCTACCAAATCAGCTGTTAGGGGGTTTGTTGAGGGGGTGCTACTGCCCTCTTCAACTGGCCTGCTCTACACTCTGGCTTTTTAATGCACCACACTATGCGGGGGGGTCATAAGCTTCTTGCTTCAGCCCACTCCCTTTGAGCAGAAGGTATAAACTAAACTAAAGCTAAAAGTGGAGTAATTGAGATGTTGTGTTTCCCGCAGGTCAACCTCTGCCTCCGGAGATGACTCTGGCTCAGCTGCTCGCGCTGCTGTACGACCGGAAGCTTCCTCAGGGCTATCAGTCCATCAACCTCACCGTCAAACTGGGCTCCAAGGTCATCTCGGACCCCGGCCTGTCCAAGACCGACTCCTTCAAGAGGCTGCGCACCGAGAAAGGTACGAGACCAGAACACCGTGAAGAAGGTCGAGGTCTTTCAGAAACGCCGTGAGATCAGCCATCATCGATTTTGGACACTTTTAGACCCAGTTTAGATGATGGATGGTTGTCCTAGAACATGCTGGTGTGAGCTCCATCTGAGGAACATGGCATTTCATATTCAAGGCGTTTTGTAGATCCTCATTTAACGACATGTGAATAATGGACTGAGCGAGGTTTAAATGTGTGGTTCTATTTTGTGACTTCAACTACTGAGTACAGAAGACTCCAATACCTTCATTGAAGATGGACAACTCCTGTACGACTGAGAGCTTACACAGACCTTAGTAAGATTTGCTCTGAGGGATTTTTGATCTAGTTATTCATAACCAATCCTGTGAACGCTCACATTTCGCCGTTTTCTTTTTAAATTCGAAGCTCCATAAATCAGGCAAGAAATTCGATATTTAGGAATCCCTTTGGAAAAGATGAGATAGATTTATTCGCTGAGACGTTTCCCCCACTTCCCTGAAACCCAGAGTTTGTAAAGAAAAGGTCAAATGTGCTTTTATTTCCAGAGCGATAAACTTTGTACTTTGCCGACCCCCCCCCCTGAGCGCCGCGCCTAATGGATGGGCCGCTGCTGCTTCTCCGTAAAAGCTTTTTGAGTGATTTCCTTTCTCCGTACCTGTCCTTCTGGGAGGTGAAGCTCCCGCCGCTCGGGCCAGGCGTCTCGGAGTGTCCATAAAAATAGCCCTCCTCCGTGTCCTGGTTGTAATGGTTTCCGGGACGTCCCGGCGTCTCGCAGACACTGTGGGGACAAGGGCACCGTCCCCTTCCGTCTCAGACTCATCAGACTTTGGAAATGACGGCGGCTGGAATAGATTTCAGAGAGGACACGATCATGAAGACACAATAGGGGACATTAAGGACTTAAGGATTTCATTTAAGGCGAGACATTTTTTTTTTTTTTTTTAAGAAGAATTAATAGGCAAGGCAAGTTTATTTGTAGAGCACAATTCATATACAAGGCAATTCAAAGTGCTTCACAGTTTAGCAAGAAAACAGATCAAATCAATCATTAAAACATCAACATAAAAGTTAATCAATTACAGTAAAAGGCCAGAGTGCAGATAAAACACTTTCAGTTTTCATCTGCTCCGGTAAAAAGAGCTGTTTTCAGCCTGGATTTGAACATTGTCAGAGTTGAGGCCTGTCTCACATCCTCATGAAGACTGTTCCAGAGTTTAGCTTTAGCCTCAGCGTGTTTAGTCCTGACTCTGGGAACCACCAGGAGACCCCTCCCTGAAGTTCTCAGGGCCCGAGATGGTTCATACGGCTCTAACATGTCAGAGATGGACTTTGGTGCTAAACCATGAAAATACCTTGAAATTTGTTTTTATTTTTTATGCATCTGTGGAAATAAAAAAAAAATAGGATTTTTTGTGTGCATTTTTTATATTTTTTTATTGTTTGGGATTGTTTATTATTATTATTTTTTGGGGGGGGGATATTTATTTTTTAGACTTTTTTTTTTTTTTTTAAATCTTTGGAAAAATTTGGAAAGTTTTTGAAAATTGTGGGACAGTTTGTAAAATGTCCTCCAACATGTGGTCTTTCCCACGCTTGTTCATTCACAAACACTGACATGTTTGGTATCCATGTGTAGCATGAAAGGTAATGCTGTAATCGAAATATGGTCATTTCCTTTGTGGGAGACAGAGCGGCTTAAGACAGGAGGAACACACACAGGGACTAAACTTGAACATCTGCACTTTAGGAGCTCCGTAAGACTCCACTCAACCCAAAACACGTGCTGTTTTCTCCACAGTGGAGGAGGTGCTGTCCCCCTGCCCGGAGGAGGAGCCCATGTCCCTGTCCGATGACCCCGACTGTAGCGACGACACGCTGCTGGACACGGGCCCGGTCCAGTCTCCGCTGCAGGTGTTCGCGGGGATGGGGGGCCTGGCTCTGATCGCAGAGAGGCTGCCCATGCTCTACCCGGACGTCATCCAGCAGGTCTGAGCCTCAAACATCACACGGAGAGATCCAGGCCAGGAACCAAACCAGTCTAAAAGGGGTTCAGATGGAGTTAGAGGGGGGCAATATATTGTCTACAAGATCATATAGAAATTTTGTAAAGATTTGGAAGATATGCAAATTTACAATATCGAGTTTTTCTCCAATGTCAAGACATGTGGGGGGAAAGTGGAAAAATAATGAGGAAGAAGGAAAAATATGGGGCAAAAAAAATCCCCAAAATTTGTAAAAAATAAAAATGGGGGTGGGGAAATTGGGGTGATAAAAAAAAAGAAAAAATATGTTTTATTTTTTATTGGAACTTTTTTTTTTTTGAAGAAAAGGTATGGGAAAAAAATGGAAGAATATGGGGGAAAGATTGGCTTTGTCACTCATAGTGTTAATTCTCCTGAACAATCTAAATGTAGATGTTTCCCACATATTTTGAGATGCACATTTTTATAAATATCTCTAGATGGAGGTGATTTCCTCTCCACCCTCGTCGTGTCGTCTCGCCCCGCTCTCACCCTCCCCCCCCCTCCTCCCTCAGCAGGTCAGCGCCCCCGTGGTGCCCTCGTCGTCTC
Source organism: Proterorhinus semilunaris (assembly GCA_021464625.1). Taxonomy (NCBI): domain Eukaryota; kingdom Metazoa; phylum Chordata; class Actinopteri; order Gobiiformes; family Gobiidae; genus Proterorhinus; species Proterorhinus semilunaris. Next base: position 1,855,297 of record CM038357.1, read on the forward strand.
AGGAGAAACCCAAAGACGGTGATCAGTTCGAGTGGGTGACCATCGAGCAGTCGGGGGAGCTGGTGTACGAGGCGCCGGAGTCCATCGCCTCCGACCCGCCGCCCATCGCCAAACAGCCGCCGCAGTCTTCCTCCTCCTCCTCGTCTTCCTCGTCCTCCGCCGTGCAGACCATGTCCCCCATCCCCGCGCACTCGCTCGCCGCCTTCGGCCTCTTCCTGCGGCTGCCCGGCTACGCAGAGGTGCTGCTGAAGGAGAGGAAGCACGCCCAGTGTCTGCTGCGGCTGGTGCTGGGCGTCACCGACGACGGCGAGGGAAGTGAGTTATCCTTTTTACCTGAGGTCCTGAGGTCCTGAGGTCATTCCTCAGGACCTCAGGACCTCAGCAGAGCCTTTATTCCAGACGCTTTATTCTGATAAAGGTGCCCGTGTTAGAAAGGTCAAAGGTTAGCTCTTCCTGGTGAAAGTGTTTCTAATGCTGTGTTCTGTTCAGGTCACATCCTGCAGTCTCCGTCGGCGAACGTGCTGCCCACTCTGCCGTTCCACGTGCTGCGGGCGCTCTTCAGCTCCACGCCGCTGACCACGGACGACGGCGTTCTGCTGCGGAGGATGGCGCTGGAGATCGGAGCCATTCACCTCATACTGGCCTGTCTGTCAGCGCTGAGTCACCACGCGCCGCGGAGCCCCAACGGCAACGGCAACGTGTCAGAGGTACAAATACTGCTGTTACTACTGTTACTACTGTTACTACTACTACTGCTACTACTATGGTTACTACTGTCAGCGCGGAGTCGCAACGGCAACGTGTCAGAGGTACAAATACTGCTACTACTACTACTGTTACTACTACTACTACTACTACTATAACTACTACCGCTACTACTACTACTACTACTACTACTGCTGTTACTACTACTACTAGTACTGTTACTACTACTGCTACTACTACTGTTACTACTACTGCTGTTACTACTACTACTTGTACTGTTACTACTACTGCTACTACTACTGTTAGTACTGCTACTACTACTGTTACTACTACTGCTGTTACTACTACTGCTGTTACTACTGTTACTACTACTGCTGTTACTACTGTTACTACTACTGCTGTTACTACTGTTACTACTACTGCTACTACTACTGTTAGTACTGTTACTACTACTGCTGTTACTACTGTTACTACTGTTACTACTACTACTATAACTACTACTGCTGTTACTACTGTTACTACTACTGCTACTACTACTGTTAGTACTGTTACTACTACTGCTACTGTTACTACTACTACTGTTACTACTACTGCTACTACTGCTAGTACTGTTACTACTACTGTTACTGTTACTGCTACTGTTACTACTACTGCTGTTACTACTGTTACTACTACTGCTGTTACTACTGTTACTACTACTACTACTATAACTACTACTGCTGTTACTACTGTTACTACTACTGCTACTACTACTGTTAGTACTGTTACTACTACTGCTGTTACTACTGTTACTACTACTACTACTACTATAACTACTACTGCTGTTACTACTGTTACTACTACTGCTACTACTACTGTTAGTACTGTTACTACTACTGCTGTTACTACTGTTACTACTACTGCTACTACTACTGTTAGTACTGTTACTACTACTACTGTTACTACTACTACTACTACTGCTGTTACTACTGCAGCTCCAGCGCCAACAAGTATCAGGTGTACTTGTCCTGCAGTAATGAAAGCGCTCTGACCTCTGACCCTTGTGCAGCCGCAGATGGCGAGCTGTCATGGCGCCGGTGCGTCCGAGGAGCAGCAGCTTTACTGGGCCAAAGGGACGGGCTTCGGTACCGGGTCCACGGCCAGCGGCTGGGACGTGGAGCAGGCGCTGACCAAGCAGCGTCTGGAGGAGGAGCATGTCACCTGTCTGCTGCAGGTACACGCCGCTGGTGCTACACGCTAGAGATATACGCTAGAGCTACACGCCAGAGCTACACACGCGCCAGAGCTACACACGCGCCAGAGCTACACGCGCCAACGGTGCTACACGCGCCAACGGTGCTACACGCGCCAACGGTGCTACACGCGCCAACGGTGCTACACGCGCCAACGGTGCTACACGCGCCAACAGTGCTACACGCGCCAACGGTGCTACACGCGCCAGAGCTACACACGCGCCAGAGCTATACACGCCAGAGCTACACGCGCCGGAGCTACACGCCAGAGCTACACGCGCCGGAGCTACACACGCCAGAGCTACACGCCGCCGGTGCTACACGCCGCCGGTGCTACACGCCGCCGGTGCTACACGCCAGAGCTACACGCGCCGGAGCTACACGCCAGAGCTACACGCGCCGGAGCTACACACGCCAGAGCTACACGCCGCCGGTGCTACACGCCGCCGGTGCTACACGCCGCCGGTGCTACACGCCGCCGGTGCTACACGCCGCCGGTGCTACACGCCAGAGCTACACACGCTAGAGCTACACGCCAGAGCTACACGCGCCAACGGTGCTACACGCCAGAGCTACACGCGCCAGAGCTACACGCCAGAGCTACACGCGCCGGAGCTACACGCGCCGGAGCTACACGCGCCGGAGCTACACGCGCACACACCTATTACACGCACAGGGTTTCCACGTGGCATTAAAAACCTCTCACCCCCCGCCCACAAAACGGGTCAAAACTTGATCTTCTTGTTGTCACGTTTGAATAGATTTTTCTCGCTTGTCATTTTTTGTGTCACATTTGTAGCACTTTTGTCACTTAATTCTCGCTCTTACGATGGTTTATGTTGTTGTCGTTGCTATGGTGATGCTTTTCGATTGGGTGACGGCGTATCTTTATGTTCCAGGTGTTGGCGAGTTACATTAACCCCTCGGGCTGCAGCGGCGCTCACTCTGACTCCGAGTCCAGGGCCAACACGGCGGCTCTGCCCTCAGTCCTCCAGGAGCTGCTGTCCCAGTCCTGCCTCATCCCCGCCATGTCGTCGTACCTGCGCAACGACTCCGGTAAGAGCCGGGGTCACGCGGGGGTCACGCCGGGGTCACGCCGGGGTCACTGTCATGGGTCCTTTTCCCTTTCACACACAACAGAGATGTGTTTGTTTGAATCCACTGATGGCGATTAAAGGAAGAAGGTGACTCAGACTGGATTTCACCACAGTTGCATCATGAGGCCAGATTATTCCACCTGAGCTTTGGCTTCAGCTTCGTGACCTGGTTTTTATCAGAATGTTCCAGTTACTCAGACACTTGTGAGCCACTCGAGGTTCTGCAGGTGAAGAGAGATGGAACATAATGATATCAGGCTGTACTGCCCTACAAAGGAAAAAAGCAGTAACTACACTCTGGGTGAAACTGAGAAAACTGTCTTTTTAGTTTTTTTGATGCCCTGTCAAAATGGTTTGATCTTTATCATTTATTTATTTTTTATTTTGTAGCTTTTTATGGTAGAATTATTATGGGTATAAAACACAAACTCTAAATTTACTCTAGTCCCTAAAAATGCACATACTGCACTTTTCCCTTGTACGAGCCTACATTCCACATATGGTTATACAAAGGAAACGTGCAGTATGTGCGTGTTTGTTGTGTCAAATGCAGATTTTTTGCTTTCTGGTATTTTATATATATATAGTATATATAGTAAATGATCTGCGTCAGTATCAATCATCATTTGAGATGTAAAGTAGTTCATGTAAAGCATTACTTTCTAATGGTACGTGGAATCCATATACTGTATTAAGTGTATGTATAATGTATATTAAGTACCTAATTTTTTTAGAACCTACAATTTTTTGACTTGAATCAAAGTTATTCAACAAACAAACAAATCTAATTTGAATTTAAATGTTAAACTTCCTACAAAAATATATATAAAAACTAAATATATAAAAATATTCCATGAACCATATCATTGTTTTTACTTTGATTAAACTTTTCCATGGATAGTTCCGTTATGTGGCTTTTTCGACCATCATCTGGTCCTGTGACGGCGCCATAATCACTTTTTTGACCATTCGAAATCCACCGCAGTGAAGGCTGATGAAGCCAAGGCGGGTTTGCTGGAGAGGAGTCCTGGTTGCCACGGTAACCTTAGTGGAATGCGCAGTAACTGTGTTCCCCTGGGTTTTTGTGTCAATTTTGTAGTTACTGCAAATTAAATTATGGATTTTCTCTAAAACAGAATAGTTTTGAAACAAACCACTTTGGTACAAGATAGTACAGATGAGAAGAAGTTCAAATCTGCTCTTAACTCAATTTTGACAAACTATGCAGTTACTGCCTTTTTCCTTTGTAGGGCAGTGTAGATCACTGGCACAGGTGTGAATGAAAAATGTGTTGTACGTTTACAGGCATTTTATTTTTTCATTTAAAGAAATTCATTTTACGCATAAAAATTGCCGAAATCATCATACAGTGTTAATTTGATTTTAGTTTTATTCAAATAATTGTCTTGCATTTATTCTAGTTTTAGTCGATTAAATCCAAAATGAATGTAATCAATGAAGCTCCTCTGCTTCAAAGCTCAGAGCTGTTCCTTTGGCAGTGGATTTAAATGATATGAAGCTCTTTCATTTTTAATCTCCATTTTTATTTAGTCTTATTTTTGTGGAAATACTACTTTGACTAAAATGATGACGAAATATGATGAAACACCGGTGACATATTGGTTCCAAAGATTTGCTCAGAGGGATTTTGGATCTGAATAAACCTGTAAAAAAATCTGTCCTCGTTTTAAATCAGGACAAATTAGTTTTTTGGGGAAGTTGCGTATTTAAAACAAACCGTTCACTTCTGTAGATTGAAAAATAGTTTATTTATTAGCGATTGTTGTTATTTAACACAGTTGGTGTTAAATGCGTTTATACATTTGTAACATGAGGCGCTGTTCTCTCCGGCTTCTCAAGTGAAGTGTGGAGTCTGAGCGACTTTAGTGCAGATGTTGTTAAAGAGTGGAATAAAAACAGCCCTAAAGTTTAACGTCTGGAACAATCATGTTTTCACCTGCAGCGTCTGGTACTTCCTCCCGTCGGGCTGAACTCTCACTGCTGTTGATGATTATGTTTATTTCCACGCTCTGAAGCCCCAGGAGCTTTTGTAGAGGATGTTGTGTTGTCCAAAATAATTGCAAACTTTCACAGGAGGTTTGTTTTTTTGCACAGAACATCGACTTTATTCAAATATATTTATAAAAGCTTCATACAGTTCAATAACTCTCACGTTTAAACCGACAAATCCATGAAACAGAAAGTACAGACTTTATCTTTAAACCCGGTCCGAGGTTAATGTGATCGATACAAAAATATCTCTGAGGTCGGTGCACGTTTTCCATCGTTACATATTTAACAGACCATACGATATTCAAAACTGACTCAGGAAACGATTCCATTCACAAATATATTTCACTCACTTTTGCTTTTACAGCCTTCGTCGTAAACAAAACCTTTTCCATTTGATTTAACATCGGTGTAAACATTTACCCAGTGGAACCGACGTTTCCTCTCGGTTTATGTCAAATATCTGTTATTCCTGGGTGTCTTCTCTGTGGCACAAATGTATTTTTTTACTCCTAATGGTCCGGGCTGAGTCCCGATATAATTTATTTAATGTTAATGTGAATAATAATAATGTACCAGAAGAAGAAAAGTATCTTTCGATCTGATTTGTGATGCCGTTGGTCCAGGGACAGGATTAAAGGCAGTGACTTGGTTGTTTCAGATCAAATACATTATTTTGATTTTTCCCAATTTTTTCCCCAATTTTTATCCTTTTTTTGTTGTTGCCACAATTATTCCTATTTTTCCCCCTGATTTTTGCTAAGTTTTCAATAGATATTTCTCCCCCACATTTTTTCCCCAATTTATTGACATTTCTTTCCCTATTTTTGACCCATTTCTCCTTAAGTTTGTGCCAATTTCTCCCAAATGATTCCCCATGTCTCACACATGTCCTTACATTGGAGATGAACCCATTCCATTCATTTTCTGATCTTCCACACGTTATTGTTTTGTTTCCTGGTTCTAGACGAAAAATATTTTAGTATCGAAAACCAATGACTGGCATCGCATTATGAGGCTTTTCAAAAGAACCAAACACACGAACAAATGGACTTTATAGAAATCCTTCTTTCAAATACTACTCGAGTAAAGTACAGATGTTTAAAAACTCTTGAGTACAGCATTGTAGTAGATTCACTTGTTTGTAGATTGAAAAATAGGTTATTAATTAGTTAGTATTAAACAGACACAGTTGGTGTTAAATACAACTCACGTTTCGACACAAAGTTTATGTAAATGTCTCGGGAGTCGCTGTTATCTCCCCGGGTCGTGGCTCCGGCAAATGGCTTCCCCTTCACAATAAAAGCACTCTTCCCCTTCACAATAAAAGTCCGTCTGCGCCCGACACAAGCCGCAGATCTTCATGGCCCGACGTTACGATCTCTGACCTCCTCCAGCTGCAGTTTCTGAAAGTGTCCTGCTCAAAAGCTGCAGATTTGTTTCCGATTTCCGTTGGAATATCGAGATTCCCCTCATTCCTGTTCGATGGGTTGTTTTCAAACCTTATGACGTGAAATATGCACCGATTTCTCGCATTTGTAGCGTCTAATTAATTCGTTATGCTGCTCGTTTTGTGTTTGACGCTGGATATATTATAAACGTCGTGAACCTTTCAGGAGAGCGTCAGAAATGGTGTTTAAGGAAGAGTTTAAAACGCTTCGTCTTCATCTTTCTCGCATAACTGCAGTGATGGTGGATGGAAAAGTACCGATACTCCTGGTCAAATATTTCCCTGGTGAAAGTAGGAGTCGCTCTGTCGAAGTGTTCCTCAAGTGCTGAAGTAGTGACTCAGTTTAAATGGGAAACTTTGCAGCTTCAGAAACACCCAAATCGTGCACAATTCCACGGTCCGTATACCTCCTCCGTCGCCTTTACTGGAGGAGAGAGGAGCTGGTTCTTCTCAAACACGACTTAAGAACCGTGTTGTAAAAATCCTTGTTTTATTCTGGAAATCCTTCCGGTTGGTTCCTGGTTTGGTTCCTGGTTTGGTTTGGAACAGCCTGCAGACCACGGGCGGGTCTCCTCAGTGCTGGTTGTGATGTTGGGTCGTGGTCATAGTGTGGTGTAGATGTAAACGAAGACGATGACGAACAGGTTGAGGAAAGTTCCCACGATGCCCAGCATGGCCAGGATGGACTCCTCCTGCTCCTCCTTCACCTCCAGCTCCCGCACGTCGTCCGGAGTCAGCAGCGTGCGCCCCATCGTCACTCGCACATCTGCACACAATAATAACGAAACGAACCTCAGCTTTGGTGTTTTAGGTTTTATCACTTGAAATAATGTAAGAATTTAAATAATAATAATGAAATACGAGCGCTACAGCTGATGAAGACCTTGCCAGGAGCTCCCCCTTCAGGCAGCTGTAGGAATAACCTATTTAAAAACTAGCTTTCAGTTTCGATTTACGACATGGTTTACACTCACAGCTCCAGCTCGGCACTTTGAACTGATGTCATGTAGGATTATGGGCTTTAAAAATGTTTCTGATGCAAATAATGTCCAGTGGGGAAAGAATTCCACAGTGTAGCTCCTCCAGAAGCTCGACTGCCCAAAATATTTTCTAAACACAATCTCCCCAAACTCTGAGGCTCTGGAAGAGGGTCTGACAGAGCCCTGAGAGCTCCATGAGGCCAGAGTTTAAACATTTTAAAGTTAATTTCCTTATACTGAAATTTACAAAGTTGTTTTTTTATTTGGACAATACATATTAATCACCATGTCAGCAAAAACCATCAATGTAAATATGCCTGAGTTAGCACAGTAGCTAATTTTCATCCGTTGTACGATCAGCAAACATTTACTTGGACAATATACAGAAGAGACACAATACATAGACATTTCAAGGACAACATACATGTTCCGTGTCAAATACCTTAATTGCATGTTCGTACAGGGAAGTGACTGGTTTCAGAGTGGACGCTGATGTGTGTGACCTGCTGTAATGCAGTTGGACAAATGTGAAACCATTGCTTATACAATAAAACTCTTCTAAGAAATATCGTCTCCACTTTCAGACACTTTTATGAGACAGTCATGTGACCTTAGTTCATATGAGCTGAGAGAACCTGCTGGACTTTATTTCATGTGGACAGATCCAGCCATTAGAGAACCATAAACCAAGTCCAGAACTCAGCGGTTTGACTGCTCCTGTGGGGGAGAGAGGCCTGCTCCTGTGGGGGAGAGGGGAGAGAGGCCTGCTCCTGTGGGGGAGAGAGGCCTGCTCCTGTGGGGGAGAGAGGCCTGCTCCTGTGGGGGACAGAGGCCGAGGCCTGCTCCTGTGGGGGAGAGAGGCCTGCTCCTGTGGGGGAGAGAGGCCTGCTCCTGTGGGGGAGAGAGGCCTGCTCCTGTGGGGGAGAGAGGCCTGCTCCTGTGGGGGAGAGAGGCCTGCTCCTGTGGGGGACAGAGGCCGAGGCCTGCTCCTGTGGGGGAGAGAGGCCTGCTCCTGTGGGGGAGAGAGGCCTGCTCCTGTGGGGGAGAGAGGCCTGCTCCTGTGGGGGAGAGAGGCTGAGGCCTGCTCCTGTGGGGGAGGACCTGCTCCTGTGGGGGGGAGAGGAGGAGCTTGGAGCGTGTTGACGCACTGATCGCAGGTGGAATCTCACTTATTCTAACAGACGCTTAACCATTTGGCCCCCGCACTTCCCTCTCCCTTCTCTCCCGTGTTTTCATGGAAATGGGAGGGAATCGTATTTACCACTTTTCACATGTGGCTGAAGTGTTTCACGCAGTGGAAGGAAAACGACATAAATGTTCTTGAATTAAGAAATCAAATCTAAAGGGCTCATCAGTGCCTTTAAGTCGACAACAATGTTTAAATAAACCAGAAACCAGAGTCTTGTTTCAAAAGGAATGAAGTCACCCCAAATTAATCTTATTTATAATTATAAAAACTATTCATCAAAAGGTTTTGGTACCGTATCGTCCCGCAAAGTATCGCGATATATCGCAAAATCGATATATTGTCCAACCCCACTTAACCCGCACAGAAGCACGAGTCCCATGAAACTGAATACGTGTGAACAGAAACAGACTTGGATTCACACGTTCAACATGGAGAACAATAGAAGAGCCTCTGGACCCTTAATATGTGGTTTTAAGTTCGGGAATGACTAAAACTTATGGACTCGCCTAGAACTGTAAAGCTCATGGATGAACACGTGCGTTTCATTTCTCACCTCATCGATGTTTAAACCTGTCCCGGCGTCCCGTCAGGCCATTCTCCCTCCACCTTCACCGCGCTCCCCAGCATCTCAACATCTCCACATCTCACACACATCCATCCTGTCCCCCCTCCCTCCGTCACGGGAACAGCTCCTCCCCCTCAAACACGTCCCCGAAGTGTTTCTCCTGCTCGAGATCTTGTTCTGATCCAAATCCACTTTTCTTTTGCTCGATTTTGACAAGAGTCTTCCAGGATTTGGCTAAAGTCCGGTCCAGGCTTTCATCGGGGAGTTCTTCCTTTCGCCTTCTCCTTAATCGCAAATCCAGTCTCGTATCGATGCCACGTTTTGCATCAGGACCAAAACAAAAAGCTTCAAATGTCCGTCGTGGCTTTGGGAATAAAGGTCCATTCCAGTTTTCCAGCCGTGTTTTAGTTCTAAACTAATGGCCGATGTCTCTCAGCCCTGATTGAGCCGCTCCACGTATTAGCATTCACCCGAGTGACTCAATTACGCCTCGCGTTCTGCTCCCGTCTCGGTCGGAAGAATCCCATCGTGGCAAAAGGAAGACGCCTCGTTTAGTGCTTTTTGTTTTTAGCCGAGCGCCGTCTGGGGAAACCGTCCTGGACACTTCCTGGATCTCGCTCTGAAATCGACGGAGGCTCTCGGTCCTCGCTGACGAAAAGCGTTGATATTCCTGCTCTGCTTCAGTCGCCCCTTTGCCTCGCAGCTTCTCCAAACGTGTGTTTTTGGAGAATGACCAGATTTCCTTTCGCCGTTTGTGGAGGAGAGGGTGAGGAGGAGACGGAGCGATGGAGTGAGAGCAGACGGGCAGGTAGAGCGAGGAATATTTTAGTCGACGTGGGAGGACCGTGCATTGCATAACGGGGCGGAAGAGCGAGAGAGCAGGAGATGGAGAGGAGGGAGAGGGAGGGAGGGAGAGGAGGAAGAGGGAGGGAGGGAGGGAGGGAGAGGAGGAAGAGGGAGTGAGGGAGAGGAGGGAGGGAGGGAGGGGAGAGAGGAGGAGATGGAGAGAGAGAAGAGGACATGGAGAGGGAGAAGAGGAGGGAGGGAGGGGGAGAGAGAGAGGAGGAGATGGAGAGAGAGAGGAGGAGGGAGGGAGGGGGAGAGAGAGAGAGAGGAGATGGAGATGGAGAGAGAAGAGGAGATGGAGAGAGAGGAGAGAAGAGGAGGGAGGGGGAGAGAGGGAGAGAGAGGAGATGGAGAGAGAGAAGAGGAGATGGAGAGAGAGAAGAGGAGATGGAGAGAGAGAAGAGGAGATGGAGAGAGAGAAGAGGAGATGGAGAGAGAGAAGAGGAGGGAGGGAGAGAGAGAGCGGCGCTGTGTCCGTACGTATAATGCATGAGTCTGTCATGTCTTTGTGCAGAAGGGGGGGGGGGTGGAGACGGGGGGTGGGGGGGGGGGGGTGGAGGCATAAAAAACATACGGAGACGTTCACTCAGATACAGCCCAGACCAGTGAGAGAGTTTCATCGTTCTGAAGATCGTCTCCACTTTGCCTTTACGAGTCATGTGACCTGAGTTCGTGTTGAGAAGACGTTGGACTTTGGGACGGATTTTGTTTCATGTGGAACCGGCATTAAAGGGATGATTCCTAGTTATCCACAGTGTTGTTCTTAAATTCATGCAGTTCTTATATTTGAAGAGCTTAGTGGCGCTAGGCTAATGCTAGGCTAGTGCATGTCTATGGTATCAGTTAGCCTGCTTTAAAAACAGTCTGAGCCGCTCCTGAGGCACCGGAGTTAATAGAATAATTACATTTAAAATAACTTATATTTGAGCAGCATCAGCTTCCTGGCTGTAAGCTAACGCCGCGGCAGAGTGATCTGCGAGAAAATAGTCCCTCAAAATGCGGTAATTCATGTGATACGAGGTCAATATGTCAACGCTCCTGAACTCGTCTGAACCGGAGCCACATGACCGTTATGGTTCATCTCCACGTCTCAAGACGCCGCTGAAATCTCAATAAATGAGTTCAGCTCAGAAACGGCGCTCAGTCGTGGCTCGCGTCCTGGCGTGTGGCGAGTCAGGTCAGAGAGACGGGACCGCAGGCCATGGCGCTCCGGCCTCTCCCCCAACGGAAGCTCCTGTAATGGGCCTCAGACCGGAGCCACAGCCTGGAGCTCCGAGGACGACCACAACAAAAGCCTCTCTCTGAAAAGGAAAAGCACTTTAACGCAGAGGGTCTGAGGAACCTGGAGGCAAAAGCAGGAGAACGATTTAGACGTGGATTCCTCCAAACCTAAAGCTTGAAAAGCACTTGTTTAATATTTTTTGTCCGTTTTACAAAAATCTTTGCTCAAATTTCCTTCAAAAAATCCAAATTGTATTTCCTTGCTCTGCGTTTCAGACACGATAACATTAAGATAAACCACCTGCATAAACCTGTGAAGCTCCTGTAATTACGAACATGAAACCCGCGGCTGAAATGCCAGAGGTCAGAGGTCAGAGACGATCACGTGACCTCACTGACCTCCGGCTCCGGCGAGACGGGTTTAATTACGGTTCATTCCTCTGACATTTACGTCAAGACGAGTTTCCTCCTCAACATCTTTAATGAGCGAAAAACAGACAGGAAGTGACTCCATGTCTGTGTGGCTCCTGGTCTCTCCCTGGTCTCTCCCTGGTCTCTCCCTGGTCTCTCCCTGGTCTCTCCCTGGTCTCTCCCTGGTCTCTCCCTGGTCTCTCACTGGTCTCTCACTGGTCTCTCACTGGTCTCTCCCTGGTCTTTCCCTGGTCTCTCACTGGTCTCTCCCTGGTCTCTCCCTGGTCTTTCCCTGGTCTCTCCCTGGTCTCTCACTGGTCTCTCCCTGGTCTCTCCCTGGTCTCTCCCTGGTCTCTCCCTGGTCTCTCCCTGGTCTCTCCCTGGTCTCTACCCTGGTCTCTCCCTGGTCTCTCACTGGTCTCTCCCTGGTCTCTCACTGGTCTCTCCCTGGTCTCTCCCTGGTCTCTCCCTGGTCTTTCCCTGGTCTTTCCCTGGTCTCTCCCTGGTCTCTCCCTGGTCTCTCCCTGGTCTCTCCCTGGTCTCTCCCTGGTCTCTCACTGGTCTCTCCCTGGTCTCTCCCTGGTCTCTCCCTGGTCTCTCCCTGGTCTCTCCCTGGTCTCTCCCTGGTCTCTACCCTGGTCTCTCCCTGGTCTCTCACTGGTCTCTCCCTGGTCTCTCACTGGTCTCTCCCTGGTCTCTCCCTGGTCTCTCCCTGGTCTTTCCCTGGTCTTTCCCTGGTCTCTCCCTGGTCTCTCCCTGGTCTCTCCCTGGTCTCTCACTGGTCTTTCCCTGGTCTCTCCCTGGTCTCTCCCTGGTCTCTCCCTGGTCTCTCCCTGGTCTTTCCCTGGTCTCTCCCTGGTCTCTCCCTGGTCTCTCCCTGGTCTCTCCCTGGTCTTTCCCTGGTCTCTCCCTATTCTCTCACTGGTCTCTCCCTGGTCTCTCCCTGGTCTCTCCCTGGTCTCTCCCTGGTCTTTCCCTGGTCTCTCCCTGGTCTCTCTCTGGTCTCTCCCTGGTGGGAGGGGGAGTGATAGAAGAGGGAAGTGATGGAGGAGGTGGGAGGGGAAGGGATGGAGGAGGTGGGAGGGGAAGTGGTGGAGGAGGTGGGAGGGGAAGCGGTGGAGGAGGTGGGAGGGGAAGGGATGGAGGAGGTGGGAGGGGAAGTGGTGGAGGAGGTGGGAGGGGAAGTGGTGGAGGAGGTGGGAGGGGAAGCGGTGGAGGAGGTGGGAGGGGGAATTCAGATGAGCCGCTCTCAGCTGTGATTATGGCGGTGGGAGATTGTGCGCTCGCCGCCATGGGAGCAGATTACTTCCCGGGGAGGTCAGCGCCTCGTGAGGACGAGGGGATTTCAATATAAATGTTAAACAGCCGCAGCAGCAAAGAGGAGGCGCTGGACACCAGAACTCTCAGGCCACTGGAGTTTAGACTCACTCTCCTCTGAGGAGGAGGTGTTCACAGGAGGAGCATCTTCTGCTTCATACGATCATTAAAATATCGGCTATTATTGCAGTCGAGGTCGACCGATATGGGTTCTTCTGAGGCCGATTTGTTTTAGTTTTTTTATCGGCTGATATTTTTGGCCTATTTTTCCAAATGTCTGGTTTATAATCCTGTAAAAACATAAAAACTCGGCCTCCATTTGTATTTCCTTCTATCCCGTTCTCCAGGTGGTGTATTTCAAAATGACATCATGTCCTGAGGCTCGTCCAGTGCAGAAAACGCCTCTCACTTTCGGTCCTGTAGATATCGGCTATCGGCACTAGATCGGCCGATAGCCGATATTGTAAAATCCTCGACCTCTAATTTGCAAACTTCTGGATGTTATTTGCCTCTTGTTTTGAATGTTACTGTGTATGATGGAACCCAGCCAGACGTTTCCCTGCCAGACACAGATGGAAAGTGAATGTTCTGAAGGTTCTTCCTCGTGTCTCCTCAGTGCTGGACATGGCCCACAGATTGAAAGTGAATGTTCTGAAGGTTCTTCCTCGTGTCTCCTCAGTGCTGGACATGGCCCGTCACGTGCCTCTGTACCGTGCGCTGCTGGAGCTGCTCAGAGCCATCTCCTCGTGCACGGCGCTGGTGCCTCTGCTGCTGCCTCTGTCCGGAGACCTGCCCCAGGCCGAGGAGGAGGAGGAGGAGGAGCAGGAGGACGAGGGACAGAGCTCTGTGGGGCAGCTGCTCGCCAAGATGAAGACCTGTGTGGACACCTACACCAACCGCCTGAGGTACAGCGGCGCCTCACGGGGTTACAGGTCGTTTATTACACACGAGTCGGATCAAAGGTGAGCAGCTCTTAACCCCCCCCTGAACCGAGCGGGGGTTCAGGCGGGGTCTGGGTTCAGGCGTGGGTCTGGGTTCAGCCGTGGGTCTGGGTTCAGGCGGGGTCTGGGTTCAGGCGGGATCTGGGTTCAGGCGGGGGGTCTGTGTTCAGGCGGGGTCTGGGTTCAGGCGGGGGTCTGGGTTCAGCCGTGGGTCTGGGTTCAGGCGGGGTCTGGGTTCAGCCGTGGGTCTGGGTTCAGGCGGGGTCTGGGTTCAGCCGTGGGTCTGGGTTCAGGCGGGGGTCTGGGTTCAGGCGGGGGTCTGGGTTCAGGCGGGGGTCTGGGTTCAGGCGGGATCTGGGTTCAGGCGGGGGGTCTGTGTTCAGGCGGGGTCTGGGTTCAGGCGGGGGTCTGGGTTCAGGCGGGGTCTGGGTTCAGCCGTGGGTCTGGGTTCAGGCGGGGGTCTGGGTTCAGGCGGGGTCTGGGTTCAGGCGTGGGTCTGGGTTCAGCCGTGGGTCTGGGTTCAGGCGGGGTCTGGGTTCAGGCGGGATCTGGGTTCAGGCGGGGGATCTGGGTTCAGGCGGGGTCTGGGTTCAGGCGGGGGTCTGGGTTCAGCCGTGGGTCTGGGTTCAGGCGGGGTCTGGGTTCAGCCGTGGGTCTGGGTTCAGGCGGGATCTGGGTTCAGGCGGGGAGTCTGTGTTCAGGCGGGGGTCTGTGTTCAGGCGGGGTCTGGGTTCAGGCGGGGGTCTGGGTTCAGCCGTGGGTCTGGGTTCAGGCGGGGGTCTGGGTTCAGGCGGGGGTCTGGGTTCAGGCGGCAGGAGGAGATATAAACCGATATAAACCGTTATAAAAACAGAAACACAACGAGGTCAGACAAATCTACATGAAGAAGTTGAGAAGGTTTGGACCGTCTTGAAGTCACGGTAACGCTTTTCGTTTGTGTCCCAGGTCTAAGAAGGACAAGTCCAAAGGCGTCGTGAAGCCGGACAGTTCGGACCCGGAGCCCGAGGGCCTGACTCTGCTGGTGCCGGACATTCAGAGGACGGCGGAGATCGTCTACGCGGCTACGACCAGTCTGCGGCAGGCCAACCAGGGTACTGCGCCGACGGACCCCAACTACACCGACCGACCCCAACTACACGCACTACACCGACTGACCCCAACAACACGCACTACACCGACAGACCCCAACTACACCGACGGACCCCAACAACACGCACTACACCGACAGACCCCAACTACACCGACGGACCCCAACAACACGCACTACACCGACAGACCCCAACTACACCGACGGACCCCAACAACACGCACTACACCGACAGACCCCAACTACACCGACGGACCCCAACAACACGCACTACACCGACGGACCCCAACAACACGCACTACACCGACAGACCCCAACTACACCGACGGACCCCAACAACACGCACTACACCGACAGACCCCAACTACACGCACTACACCGACTGACCCCAACAACACGCACTACACCGACAGACCCCAACTACACCGACGGACCCCAACAACACGCACTACACCGACGGACCCCAACTACACCGACGGACCCCAACTACACCGACGGACCCCGACTACACCGACTGACCCCGACTACACCGACGGACCCCGACTACACCGACGGACCCCGACTACACCGACGGACCCCGACTACACCGACGGACCCCGACTACACCGACGGACCCCGACTACACCGACGGACCCCGACTACACCGACGGACCCCGACTACACCGACGGACCCCGACTACACCGACGGACCCCGACTACACCGACGGACCCCGACTACACCGACTGACCCCGACTACACCGACGGACCCCGACTACACCGACGGACCCCGACTACACCGACTGACCCCAACTACACCGACTGACCCCGACGGACCCCGACTACACCGACGGACCCCGACTACACCGACGGACCCCGACTACACCGACGGACCCCGACTACACCGACTGACCCCGACGGACCCCAACTACACCGACGGACCCCAACTACACCGACTGACCCCGACCGACCCCAACTACACCGACGGACCCCAACTACACCGACAGACCCCAACTACACCGACAGACCCCAACTACACCGACGGACCCCAACTACACCGACTGACACCAACCGACCCCAACTACACCGACGGACCCCAACTACACCGACTGACCCCGACCGACCCCAACTACACCGACGGACCCCAACTACACCGACGGACCCCAACTACACCGACTGACACCAACCGACCCCAACTACACCGACGGACCCCAACTACACCGACGGACCCCAACTACACCGACTGACCCCGACCGACCCCAACTACACCGACGGACCCCAACTACACCGACAGACCCCAACTACACCGACAGACCCCAACTACACCGACGGACCCCAACTACACCGACTGACACCAACCGACCCCAACTACACCGACGGACCCCAACTACACCGACTGACCCCGACCGACCCCAACTACACCGACGGACCCCAACTACACCGACGGACCCCAACTACACCGACTGACACCAACCGACCCCAACTACACCGACGGACCCCAACTACACCGACGGACCCCAACTACACCGACGGACCCCAACTACACCGACGGACCCCAACTACACCGACGGACCCCAACTACACCGACTGACCCCGACTACACCGACGGACCCCGACTACACCGACGGACCCCAACTACACCGACTGACCCCAACTACACCGACTGACCCCAACTACACCGACTGACACCAACCGACCCCAACTACACCGACGGACCCCAACTACACCGACGGACCCCAACTACACCGACGGACCCCAACTACACCGACGGACCCCAACTACACCGACGGACCCCAACTACACCGACTGACCCCGACTACACCGACGGACCCCAACTACACCGACGGACCCCAACTACACCGACTGACCCCGACCGACCCCAACTACACCGACGGACCCCAACTACACCGACAGACCCCAACTACACCGACGGACCCCAACTACACCGACTGACACCAACCGACCCCAACTACACCGACGGACCCCAACTACACCGACGGACCCCAACTACACCGACTGACACCAACCGACCCCAACTACACCGACGGACCCCAACTACACCGACGGACCCCAACTACACCGACGGACCCCAACTACACCGACGGACCCCAACTACACCGACTGACCCCGACTACACCGACGGACCCCAACTACACCGACGGACCCCAACTACACCGACGGACCCCAACTACACCGACTGACCCCAACTACACCGACTGACACCGACTGACCCCAACTACACCGACTGACCCCAACAACACCGACCATTATTTCGATTTTGTTTGAAAATATCTTTGCTGAAGTGATTGTTCTAAAGTGTAACGGTTTTCCTTTTCAGAGCGGAAGTTGGTGGAATGTTCCAGAAAAGCCGCGAGTCGCCCCAAACCTCTGTCCGTGCTGCGCTCCCTGGAGGAGAAGTACGTGGCGGCCATGAAGAAGCTGCAGTTCGGTGAGTGACGAATGTTTGTGACGTTGGCACGCTTCAGCGCCGGCGTCTGACCCGGGTTCTCTTCCTCCTCATCGCCGCAGACACGTTCGAGATGGTGAGCGAGGACGACGACGGGAAGCTGCTCTTCAAAGTGAACTACCATTACATGTCTCAGGTGAAAAACGCCAGCGATGCCAACAGTCCGGCCCGCGCCCGCCGCCTGGCGCAGGAGGCTGTGACCCTGTCCACGTCGCTGCCGCTGTCCAGCTCCTCCAGCGTGTTCGTGCGCTGCGACGAGGAGCGGCTCGACATCATGAAGGTGAGACGCCGAGGAGAGTGGGGTGGGGAGAGTGGGGTGAGGAGTGTGGGAGGGAGAGTGGGGTGGGGGGAGTGGGGTGGAGAGAGTGGTGAGTGTGGAGAGTTTTGGCGTAGGTCGAAAGGTTCGATGGCGCAGCCTGGCTTGCATCTAGGGATGTTTCAATTTCTAATGTTTGAGTCACGGTTATTGTGAGGTTCATGGGGCCTCGATAAACACTTTGAGCAGAACGGTTCAGAACTGATATAATGTTGGATTATGGGCTTTTAACGTGTGAAGGACAGAACGCTGCCTGTCCATCCGTCCACTCCTGCTTTTTGTATCTGTTCTAAAGCAGGACCGTCTGGAACTTTTCCCATCAAAACTAAAAGTTTTATATCAGTCCAATCACAGTGTGTTCCTGCTTCATCTTCTCTAACAGGATTGTCTTCTTGTTTCCATCGATCAAAGGATATTTTGTCCGTTCCAAACGTACATTGAGTGAAACGGATGTTCCGCATTTGTGTTGAATTCTCTCATGTTTAAAATCTGAACAGTTGCTAAAGACTATTCATTCATGCTTTTAAAAACAGACGAGGTGGAAAATGGCAAAATCGTGCCCGCCGCTCCATGTCTGCCTCACGTGCCCTGTGGCGACTGTTTTCAGAAATGACGCCGGTGGATCTCAGAGACTTTCTGACGAGCTCTGCTGCTTCACAAAGGCCGTGTGTTGGGTTTTCGTTGTGCGCGATGGAGTTTACTTTGTTAAAACCTGGTCAGATCCTCTGCCCTTCTAGCACTCAGAGCGGAGACAAGGCGGAGACACAGCAGCAGCGGCACCATGTAGCCCCGCCCCTTTCCCCTTGAGTCTCCATGGAGACGGATGTCAATCACAGTAGACCTCATGAGGATGATGAAACTAAAACGCTTTTTAAAACTCGGTGGCTTAAGAAGTTTTTAAGAAATTTTACTTTTGAGAGCAGACAAGGAATGTTTAAAACAGAAATAACTATTTTTAATGGGCTATATTTGAAATCTAAATATTAATGTGGAAGACTCTGGGCATTTTTTTTTTTTCATAAATAACCCTATGAAAGATCAGGAGACGTTTTTAAGTTTATTTCCAATTTGCCTGATGAAGGTCTCAGGACCCAAACGTTGACCTAACCGTAGTAAACTAAGGTTGGCCGTGTGCGGGAAGTTTTATTTTTTACTTCAGTGTATTCCCAATAAAATCGACAAACAAAATCTAGATTTTATTTTTTGGCCATATCGCCCAGCCCTACTAAAGACTCTGTTCCACAGTGTAGATCGTTCACATTCGTCTCCGCTCTTCGGTCAAAACCCGCCACATGCCGTTCATGTCATATCCGTCTCTGAGTGGTTCATACGCGTCTCAATCTCGCCCATCGGGAATTTGAAGAAAGTGTGTAAATAAAGCAAGTCTTGATGCTTCTGTCAATCAAAGACCAAACTTTATCTACAGAACTAAATCCAGCTAAAACAAGTGCCTCCCTTTTGAAACTCTCTTTAAAAACATAATGTTCTTCAGAGTCAGTTGTTGTGAGTTGTTTTCAGGAGATTCAAAGTGTGAAATGAATTCCACTAGGGGGCGGTATCGCAGCACCTCGCCGGATTCAGCGTGGAGTCTTCGGAGCTCGTCTGATCGCTTTAGTCCAGTCTTTTCACGCCGAGTTGAACCTCGTCTCTCTCTCCGCTCGGAACTGCTGACATTTGAAACCCACTGAAGGCCCGGCGTTCATCTGTGAGCTGAACATGTGCAGCCGTGTTCAGGGGGTCATGTGTATCAGACGAGTCTCCGTGACATTTACTGACCCTCACCTCGCTCTGCTGCAAATGTCACTCCACAAACACGGGACGGGACCGATGCCCCCCGCCCAAACCGTTTGTCCAACATGACTCATTCACACATACTGACAGTTTGGTATCCACGTGTAGCACGAAAGGCTCCAAATATGGTCATTTCCTTTGTGGGAGACAGAGTGGCTAAAGACAGGGCACATGTGCAGATGTTTTCATTCCACTCTTTAACAACATCTGCACTCGAGTCGCTCCATAAGACGCCACACTTTACAGACTCGAGCTGCACATCTGGAAGATTTATTCAATATCTATTTCCTGCCTGATTTATTGAACGCCTTTTTTTAACCCGACTCTGCACCTTTGTCCTTCATAAAGATTGAAAGAACAAACAACATTTCAAAAATGCTCAGCAGCGGTCCGCCCAGGTTGAACACTCGTGCTCGGTGCAGTTTCCCCAAACTCAGCTGCATCAGTTTCATCACTCGCTTTACAAACACGTCCAAACCTGATGTTCCTCACCTCAAAGTTACTGGTCAGGCCCTTTGTACCGATGAAGACACGCGCGTTTGTCCTCGGTCTCTGGTCTCTGTCCCCGGTCTCTGGTCTCTGTCCCCGGTCTCTGGTCTCTGTCCTCAGTCTCTGGTCTCTGGTCTCGGTCTCTGGTCTCTGTCCTCCGTCTCGGTCCCCGGTCTCTGTCCCGGGGCGGTGCAGACCCAGTGGAGGGTGAAGCGTGTTGGGACGGGCTCAGTCAGTGGAAACGTTCACCTTAAAACTCTCACGAAGCTCCGTCTTTTTTACACCAAACAAACCTATTTTTAGAAGTGACTAAATGTTTCTACATGAGCTCACGCTGCCGTCCTGGGGCGGCGAGTACTTTAGTGAAAGTACTCAGAGTACTTTAGTGAAAGAGTATCTTTGTATTAAAGGGAGCTCGTTCAGTATTAATAAGCTGTTAATGAGCTTTAATAATCCAAACCGTCAAAGAGCTACGTGTCCTTCAAAGACACTCTGGAGGGAAATCCCTTATGGAGCTCGTTAATCATTCATATTAATATCTTAATACTCTGACAGATGGTACTCAGTTACAGTTACTCAAGTACATGCACTTGAGTAACTTGTGAGGTAATTGTTCCACGGTGATTAAAGCTTCATGTGATTCATAAATAAAAATGGAACCCTCTCTTTCACTACGGCGACAAATACTTTACACAAACTTTATGGAACTTGTTTTTACACATGTATGTGAACAGTGAAATATCTGCGCTCGAGTAATCAGTGCTATTATATTATTCACGTCTTTACGTCTCTGGCCTCGAGCTGCAGAGATTTACTTTGTTTGTCCCAACACTTAGTTTCATTAATTACTTTGAAATTATGCAAATCCGTGTCGTCTTTATTCGCCCCCGGAGCTGCAAACGTCTGATTTTCATTTGAATCCATTTCCTGTAAACCCGTCTTTGTTGCTGTGGGAGTTCGGCGCCTCGTTCACCTTTTGGCCTGGTTTTAATTACACTTTATTTGTAATTAATGATTCAGTTTTATCACTTCAACTATTGATTTATGACCATCCTTTACAATGTCCTGAGTGGTTATTACGGTTCTACAGTCGACAAAGCGGACGCTGCAGGAAAACGGGGGAAAACCTGAAATGTAGAGAGATTAATTCTGCTGTAGATTAATGATTTAAATATGAAGGAGAAATGTTTTCATATAAAGATGAGGCGTTTTAGGAACAGAAACGGTTCAGGAGTTTAAATGTGTGACATGTTCGTAACAGGTTTGCTCAGAGGGATCTTGGATATGGTTTAGTTTTTGAATAAACTAGTTACTTAAAAAAAATATCGTTTTCAAATTTTCCAGCTTTCACAAAACCTTTCCAAACGGCCTCCCACAGAGGATATGACCAAGGGAGTGACACAGCCATGTTGGAGGACATTTTTACAAACTTTTCCAAAACTTTTTCAAATTGTTTAAAAGAAACAATCTTCTAAAAAAAATTAACATTTTCCCCAAATTAAATTTTTCCCCCAAAATATTTCAAGACTTAAATACACATTTTTTAGATAAAAAAAACACTTTAAAAGTCTTCCAAATCTTTTCCAAAACATATCTAAAATTTCAAAACGGTCTCCCACAAAGAAAATGACCATATTTGGATTACAGCCTCATCTCGGTCACAGCCTTTCTTGCTACACGTGGATACCAAACATGTCCGTGTTTGTGAATGAATAAGCGTGGGAAAAAACGATTCAACTATTTTCAAAGATCTTCCAAAAATGTGAAAAAAAAAACATTCCAGACTTTTCCTAAAGTTTCCAAATATTTTAAAAAATTGTAAAAAAAATTACACAAAATTTCCCCCCAAAAAATCCTACATTTTCCAAACGTAAATAAGATGTTTTTTTGTTGTTTTTTTTCAAAAATCTTTTAAAACGTTTCCAAATGTTCAAATCTTTTCTAAACTGTCGGTCAAAGCCTTTCATGCTACACGTGGATACCAACTTAAACGTGGGAAAGACCAGGGAGCGACAGTTACTTTATGGATAAATCATGACACTTTATGCCATTTAGCTGACATTGGAGGCTTGTATCAAAAGTCTGAATTGTAATTGTTCAACCAAAGATGAAGAATTAAGCTGCAAATGTTTCTCACACGTTCCTCTCCGTGTCTCAGGTGCTGATCACGGGACCCGCGGACACGCCGTACGCTAACGGCTGCTTTGAGTTCGACGTGTACTTCCCTCAGGATTACCCCAACTCTCCTCCGCTGGTGAACCTGGAGACCACCGGGGGCCACAGCGTGCGCTTCAACCCCAACCTCTACAACGACGGCAAAGTGAGTGCTGAAAACGAGGACAAACGTTTATAAGACGCCTCAGCATCATCCTGCTCCTGAATTAGTATAAGAACATCTCCTTTGATCTGGGACACTGTAGGGTTACAGTGCAGATATAACATAATGTATACCTTGTGTGTTCGTAGCGTGTAAAGCGTGTTCGTAGCGTGTTTGTAGCGTGTTTGTAGCGTGTTTGTAGCGTGTTTGTAGCGTGTTTGTTGCGTGTTTGTTGCGTGTTTGTAGCGTGTTTGTAGCGTGTAAAGCGTGTTTGTAGCGTGTAAAGCGTGTTCGTAGCGTGTTTGTAGCGTGTTTGTAGCATGTAAAGCGTGTTCGTAGCGTGTTTGTAGCGTGTAAAGCGTGTTTGTAGCGTGTTTGTAGCATTTAAAGCGTGTTCGTGGCGTGTAAAGCATGTTCGTAGCGTGTTTGTAGCGTGTTTGTAGCATGTAAAGCATGTTCGTGGCGTGTAAAGCGTGTTCGTGGCGTGTTTGTAGCGTGTAAAGCGTGTTCGTGGCGTGTTTGTAGCGTGTAAAGCGTGTTCGTGGCGTGTTTGTTGCGTGTAAAGCGTGTTCGTAGCATGTTTGTAGCGTGTAAAGCGTGTTCGTAGCATGTTTGTAGCGTGTAAAGCGTGTTCGTAGCATGTTTGTTGCGTGTAAAGCGTGTTCGTAGCATGTTTGTAGCGTGTTCGTAGCGTGTTAAGCGTGTTTGTAGCGTGTTAAGCGTGTTTGTAGCGTGTAAAGCGTGTTTGTAGAGTGTAAAGCGTGTTTGTAGCGTGTGTGTAGCGTGTTTGTAGCGTGTAAAGCGTGTTTGTAGCGTGTAAAGCTTGTTTGTAGCGTGTAAAGCGTGTTCGTGGCGTGTTTGTTGCGTGTAAAGCGTGTTTGTAGAGTGTAAAGCGTGTTCGTGGCGTGTGTGTAGCGTGTTTGTAGCGTGTAAAGCGTGTTTGTAGCGTGTAAAGCTTGTTTGTAGCGTGTTAAGCGTGTTTGTAGCGTGTAAAGCGTGTTTGTAGCGTGTGTGTAGCGTGTAAAGCGTGTTCGTGGCGTGTTTGTTGCGTGTAAAGCGTGTTTGTAGAGTGTAAAGCGTGTTTGTAGCGTGTAAAGCTTGTTTGTAGCGTGTAAAGCGTGTTCGTGGCGTGTTTGTTGCGTGTAAAGCGTGTTTGTAGAGTGTAAAGCGTGTTTGTAGAGTGTAAAGCGTGTTTGTAGCGTGTGTGTAGCGTGTTTGTAGCGTGTAAAGCGTGTTTGTAGCGTGTAAAGCTTGTTTGTAGCGTGTTTGTAGCGTGTAAAGCGTGTTCGTGGCATGTTTGTTGCGTGTAAAGCGTGTTCGTAGCATGTTTGTAGCGTGTTCGTAGCGTGTAAAGCGTGTTTAGCGTGTTTGTAGCATGTTTGTAGCGTGTAAAGCGTGTTTGTAGCGTGTGTGTAGCGTGTTTGTAGCGTGTAAAGCGTGTTTGTAGCGTGTAAAGCTTGTTTGTAGCGTGTTTGTAGCGTGTAAAGCGTGTTTGTAGCGTGTTTGTAGCGTGTAAAGCGTGTTTGTAGCGTGTGTGTAGCGTGTTTGTAGCGTGTAAAGCGTGTTTGTAGCGTGTAAAGCTTGTTTGTAGCGTGTTTGTAGCGTGTTTGTAGCGTGTTTGTAGCGTGTAAAGCGTGTTTGTAGCGTGTTTGTAGCGTGTAAAGCGTGTTTGTAGCGTGTAAAGCTTGTTTGTAGCGTGTTTGTAGCGTGTTTGTAGCGTGTTTGTAGCATGTTTGTAGCGTGTAAAGCGTGTTTGTAGCGTGTAAAGCTTGTTTGTAGCGTGTTTGTAGCGTGTTTGTAGCATGTTTGTAGCGTGTAAAGCGTGTTTGTAGCGTGTAAAGCGTGTTTGTAGCGTGTAAAGCGTGTTTGTAGAGTGTAAAGCGTGTAAAGCCCATGTCTGTGTTCGCAGGTGTGTTTGAGCATCCTGAACACCTGGCACGGCCGACCCGAGGAGAAGTGGAACCCTCAGACGTCCAGCTTCCTCCAGGTGACGTTCTCTCACTTTTACAGGAGTTTTGATCCACGTTCCCGCCGCTTTATCGGCCTCATAACGACGGCATTGATCCGGGAGGAACAAACTGCTCTTAGATCTTTCCTCCAGCTGAAGCGTTTGGGTTTCAGGAGGAGCTGCTTCATCTCCAACAAAGAACACGTTTATTATTGAGTGTCACGAAAAACTACAAACCACGCCCGAGGACGAAGCCCTCGCGGCGCTCGGGCTGTGGCTGAGGTCCAGCTCTCAGGACGTCCCGTTTGTCCTTCAGGCTTTATGGAGCCGTTAATAAGGAAGTGTTTCTGATGTTTTTATGAAGCCGAATCTTCCTCGTCCTCCTCATCAGAGACTTTACCTTCAGCATCAGGAGTAAGGGATAAATGTTATGGAAAACGTGCCTGAATCCCCCTCTGTACGGCAACACGGCGGGGACAAACCTTCTTTGCTGTGAGTCAGTGGCGTTGACGGTACGTCTGCACAGCGCCACCTACTGTCCATAGAGGGTGCTTTATTAGGCTTTTAACATGGACCAAACACGTGGACTTTTCTAGGGGTTATACTTTTGTTTTGTTTGTTTAGGCTAAAAAAAGCCATACATTTAAACCTCTTCACCCCCACCTGAACCGAGCACATTTTCTCCTGTCCGGCTTTACCCAAATCTAAAAGCTGTATGAAAAAAAGTCAAAATAGCAACAAAAACAAGGATGAAAACTGACAAAAGAGCAACAATAGCAAAATAAACCAGTGACAAAAACGCTACTAAAAAGTTACGATCAGTTTTCTTTCAATTGAGGCGTTGCACTGTTGCTCTCCCGGGACAGGAAACGGTCGGCGATGCACCGATCACATATTGGAAAACATATCAAAATATCTGATACTGAAGCGGTGCTGGTTTTGGCTCTCACTGATTTAAAAACACAACTTTCCTCAAAATGTTTGGACATAATCCTAGAGCTCACAACCGAGAGAATTAAAGCAACTTGTGCCCCTAGAGGCCATAAGCGCCACTGCGCCGTAGCATGTTGTTTTTTTACTCATTAATGGACAGAGGGATATTATATAGGGGTGTTGAAAAATATCGATCTGCCGATATATCGCGATTACGTCGCGTGATTCTCGTATCGATACAAAAAGCGCCCGTATCGATATTTAAACATCTATTTTTGTGGAAATATTCATTGCAGCGTCTCTCTTTGGTCCTGCACTTTTACTGCCGCCCGCTAGAGGGCAGCGCACCGCGAAGACCGCTTGAGTAACACTAGAATCGAGTGAGAGTTAGAGAAACACAGGAAGAGCTATGAGACGCTCCGGGGCTCTTTTAAAACTCTACATTTGGCCTCACGTTGGCTTTTACAGCAAAGACAGACCTGGATTATTACGAGAGCCACAGCTGTGCAGATGTTGCTGAGTGTGCGAGAGGAGAGGATTTATCTTCGTAGCATTTTATTACAGAATTAAACGAAGCCGAGTGGAAACTAAATACAGCATGCTCATGTCAAACCCGTGTCTCGCCACTGCAGTTACGACACAGGTTTAAAAAGAGTCCGCTGTATTTAGTTTCCCCTCGGCTTCGTTTGTGTGCTAATGCTAACAGATGAGCGCTATCGTCACGGTGATGCCGTGTTGTCATTCCCTGATCTACGAGTGACACCCGCTGTGGAGCAGATAAGATTTTAAATGCCCCGTCTGAGTTATTGTATATTTTAATGGATGAAACCCATAATAGTTATTACTGATCGCTAAGGACTCCCAACTATAGAAAGACTAGAAAACGTGCAGTAATTGGTTTCATTACTAGGTTTCCAAGAAATCTGTTACATAATCACCATAAACACCACAGTCATAAGCACATCAGTGAAAAGCATCATATCTTATGTTTCTCCAGGTGCTGGTGTCGGTCCAGTCACTGACCCTCTGTGTTTCTGCAGTCGCTGACCCTCAGTGTTCCTGCAGTCACTGACCCTCTGTGTTTCTGCAGTCACTGACCCTCTGTGTTTCTGCAGTCACTGACCCTCAGTGTTTCTGCAGTCGCTGACCCTCTGTGTTTCTGCAGTCGCTGACCCTCAGTGTTTCTGCAGTCACTGACCCTCTGTGTTTCTGCAGTCGCTGACCCTCAGTGTTTCTGCAGTCACTGACCCTCTGTGTTCCTGCAGTCACTGACCCTCTGTGTTTCTGCAGTCGCTGACCCTCTGTGTTCCTGCAGTCACTGACCCTCTGTGTTTCTGCAGTCGCTGACCCTCTGTGTTCCTGCAGTCACTGACCCTCAGTGTTTCTGCAGTCACTGACCCTCAGTGTTTCTGCAGTCACTGACCCTCTGTGTTCCTGCAGTCACTGACCCTCTGTGTTTCTGCAGTCACTGACCCTCTGTGTTCCTGCAGTCACTGACCCTCTGTGTTTCTGCAGTCGCTGACCCTCAGTGTTTCTGCAGTCGCTGACCCTCTGTGTTCCTGCAGTCACTGACCCTCTGTGTTTCTGCAGTCGCTGACCCTCTGTGTTTCTGCAGTCGCTGACCCTCAGTGTTTCTGCAGTCGCTGACCCTCTGTGTTTCTGCAGTCACTGACCCTCTGTGTTTCTGCAGTCACTGACCCTCTGTGCTCCTGCAGGTGCTGGTGTCGGTCCAGTCGCTGACCCTCTGTGTTTCTGCAGTCACCCTCTGTGTTTCTGCAGTCGCTGACCCTCTGTGTTTCTGCAGTCACTGACCCTCTGTGTTTCTGCAGTCGCTGACCCTCAGTGTTTCTGGAGTCACTGACCCTCTGTGTTTCTGCAGTCACTGACCCTCTGTGTTTCTGCAGTCACCCTCTGTGTTTCTGCAGTCACTGACCCTCTGTGCTCCTGCAGGTGCTGGTGTCGGTCCAGTCACTGACCCTCTGTGCTCCTGCAGGTGCTGGTGTCGGTCCAGTCGCTGACCCTCTGTGTTTCTGCAGTCACCCTCTGTGTTTCTGCAGTCGCTGACCCTCTGTGTTTCTGCAGTCACTGACCCTCTGTGTTTCTGCAGTCGCTGACCCTCAGTGTTTCTGGAGTCACTGACCCTCTGTGCTCCTGCAGGTGCTGGTGTCGGTCCAGTCACTGACCCTCTGTGCTCCTGCAGGTGCTGGTGTCGGTCCAGTCGCTGACCCTCTGTGTTTCTGCAGTCACCCTCTGTGTTTCTGCAGTCGCTGACCCTCTGTGTTTCTGCAGTCACTGACCCTCTGTGTTTCTGCAGTCGCTGACCCTCAGTGTTTCTGCAGTCACTGACCCTCTGTGCTCCTGCAGGTGCTGGTGTCGGTCCAGTCACTGACCCTCTGTGCTCCTGCAGGTGCTGGTGTCGGTCCAGTCACTGACCCTCTGTGCTCCTGCAGGTGCTGGTGTCGGTCCAGTCGCTGACCCTCTGTGTTTCTGCAGTCGCTGACCCTCTGTGTTCCTGCAGTCACTGACCCTCTGTGTTTCTGCAGTCGCTGACCCTCTGTGTTTCTGCAGTCACCCTCTGTGTTTCTGCAGTCGCTGACCCTCTGTGTTTCTGCAGTCACTGACCCTCTGTGTTTCTGCAGTCGCTGACCCTCAGTGTTTCTGCAGTCACTGACCCTCTGTGCTCCTGCAGGTGCTGGTGTCGGTCCAGTCACTGACCCTCTGTGCTCCTGCAGGTGCTGGTGTCGGTCCAGTCACTGACCCTCTGTGCTCCTGCAGGTGCTGGTGTCGGTCCAGTCGCTGACCCTCTGTGTTTCTGCAGTCGCTGACCCTCTGTGTTCCTGCAGTCACTGACCCTCTGTGTTTCTGCAGTCGCTGACCCTCTGTGTTTCTGCAGTCACCCTCTGTGTTTCTGCAGTCGCTGACCCTCTGTGTTTCTGCAGTCACTGACCCTCTGTGTTTCTGCAGTCGCTGACCCTCAGTGTTTCTGCAGTCACTGACCCTCTGTGCTTCTGCAGGTGCTGGTGTCGGTCCAGTCACTGACCCTCTGTGCTCCTGCAGGTGCTGGTGTCGGTCCAGTCGCTGACCCTC
Source organism: Proterorhinus semilunaris (assembly GCA_021464625.1). Lineage (NCBI taxonomy): Eukaryota > Metazoa > Chordata > Actinopteri > Gobiiformes > Gobiidae > Proterorhinus > Proterorhinus semilunaris. The sequence goes on from CM038357.1 coordinate 1,883,673, forward strand.
TGTGTTTCTGCAGTCACCCTCTGTGTTTCTGCAGTCGCTGACCCTCTGTGTTCCTGCAGTCACTGACCCTCTGTGTTTCTGCAGTCACCCTCTGTGTTTCTGCAGTCACTGACCCTCTGTGCTCCTGCAGGTGCTGGTGTCGGTCCAGTCACTGACCCTCTGTGCTCCTGCAGGTGCTGGTGTCGGTCCAGTCGCTGACCCTCTGTGTTTCTGCAGTCGCTGACCCTCTGTGTTCCTGCAGTCACTGACCCTCTGTGTTTCTGCAGTCGCTGACCCTCTGTGTTTCTGCAGTCACCCTCTGTGTTTCTGCAGTCGCTGACCCTCTGTGTTTCTGCAGTCACTGACCCTCTGTGTTTCTGCAGTCGCTGACCCTCAGTGTTTCTGCAGTCACTGACCCTCTGTGCTCCTGCAGGTGCTGGTGTCGGTCCAGTCACTGACCCTCTGTGCTCCTGCAGGTGCTGGTGTCGGTCCAGTCACTGACCCTCTGTGCTCCTGCAGGTGCTGGTGTCGGTCCAGTCGCTGACCCTCTGTGTTTCTGCAGTCGCTGACCCTCTGTGTTCCTGCAGTCACTGACCCTCTGTGTTTCTGCAGTCGCTGACCCTCTGTGTTTCTGCAGTCACCCTCTGTGTTTCTGCAGTCGCTGACCCTCTGTGTTTCTGCAGTCACTGACCCTCTGTGTTTCTGCAGTCGCTGACCCTCAGTGTTTCTGCAGTCACTGACCCTCTGTGCTCCTGCAGGTGCTGGTGTCGGTCCAGTCACTGACCCTCTGTGCTCCTGCAGGTGCTGGTGTCGGTCCAGTCGCTGACCCTCTGTGTTTCTGCAGTCACCCTCTGTGTTTCTGCAGTCGCTGACCCTCTGTGTTCCTGCAGTCACTGACCCTCTGTGTTTCTGCAGTCACCCTCTGTGTTTCTGCAGTCACTGACCCTCTGTGCTCCTGCAGGTGCTGGTGTCGGTCCAGTCACTGACCCTCTGTGCTCCTGCAGGTGCTGGTGTCGGTCCAGTCGCTGACCCTCTGTGTTTCTGCAGTCGCTGACCCTCTGTGTTCCTGCAGTCACTGACCCTCTGTGTTTCTGCAGTCACCCTCTGTGTTTCTGCAGTCACTGACCCTCTGTGCTCCTGCAGGTGCTGGTGTCGGTCCAGTCGCTGATCCTCGTGGCTGAGCCGTACTTTAACGAGCCCGGGTACGAGCGCTCGCGGGGAACGCCCAGTGGGACGCAGAGCTCCAGGGAATACGACGGGAACATCCGCCAGGCCTCGGTGAAGTGGGCCATGCTGGAGCAGATCCGGAACGCCTCGCCCTGTTTCAAAGAGGTCCGTCCCACCACCTTCAGTCAGCGCCTCATTTAGAGCTTTCTTTGACCCACGGTTTCATTGTTGCCGTTTATAAAGATTGTTTTAAAGTCTTCTCTTGACCAGACGGAGAAACTAACGATTATTTAGGTCATTGATTAATGTGTAGATGATTTTTCCAAGGAATAGATAAATGTCTTTTTCCCACGTGAAGCTAAAGTGTAAAGTGAATGTTTGTCAGAGGCTCCTGGTGCTTCGAAAAAGTCAGTACAGCTGAACTTGATTTGAAAGCTAAGAACCTCCAGAGTTCAGAGGTTTATACTACGAAGCTTGTCCTGGATTAGTTCTTCTGACTCGGGTCGACAAACACAGACATGGAGCTCCTGGAGCAGAGGATCTCAGCTGGAACTAAACCCGGTCCAGAGCAGGTTATTCGCTAAGGCCACGTTTCCATGGAGATCTACCCTGTTAGAACGTCGCCCGTCTGGAAGCTCCTCTGACTGGGACTTTATCTGTGAAGGTCGTGAACACTTGGGTTTCCGTGACCTTCAGAGGGTCCTGATGTTAACGCAACGTGTGCAGCCGCGTTCATGAACAAATGCCTAGTTTATTGGTACCGGAGATTTATCCAGGAAGTGATTTAATCATCTTTCCCGCGCTTATTCATTCATAAATACGGACCTGTTCGGTATCCACGTGTAGCAGGAAAGGCTGTGACCGAGATGACGCTGTAATCCAAATATGGTCATTTCCTTTCCACTCTTTAAAGTCTGCCCTTTAGTCGCTCCATAAGACTCAGCACTTTACAGACTCCACTATAAAGGTTTTACACAAGGGTTTTTACAGATCTGATTCCTGACACATTTATTGAGCTTTGAACCAAAAAACAAGGAGAGTTTTTAGATTTGAATAAGTCGTTATTTGGATTTCATCACCGAAAATTAGGGCCGTCCTGATCCGATATTCAGAATCGTTTACCGATCCCGGCGTTTTGAGAGGATCGTATCGCGTTAATGACTGGATCGGGTCTGATCTAAAAGACGGCCGTGAATCGTGTTGAACCTGCAGATTCAGGACCCACGATGCTACCGCTAAGCTAGGCCTCTGTCTCCAACACCTGCAGCTTCTCACTGAGGAGAGAAAAGCTCCTGGTTTCCTTTGCAGAGCTAGTTTTACTGAGGAGCCAGGAAGAACTGAGTCCAACAGCGGAGATGAGAGGGTTCTGTGCGCACTTTTGTTTATGCAGATTAATTAGCCATGTGCTCCTAGTGACTTATACAGGCTCTGCACATAATGTAATGGGATAATTACATTAATTAATATATATTTTTATTTATTTGATGGGGACATTTATAGCCGTCCGTCCCTAGAAACTAAACTTACAGTAATATTATTTCTGACATTACACAAAGTGTATAATATAATATATATAATGTATATATTGTATTGTATAAAAAATCAATAATACCAAAAGACATCTTTGCTGCAATTTAAAAAATGCGTCATCTCAGTCACAGCCTTTCCTGCTACACGTGGATACCAAACATGTCAGTATTTGTGAATGAATAAGCGTGGGAAAGACCAGGGAGCGACACAGACATAATGGAGTCACTTCCTGGATAAATCTCAGACTCAAAGCGATAAAACGTCAGAGTAAAAACAAAACTCGCCTTAAAGCGACGGCGTCACTTCAGGAGCTTCAGACACAACAGACCTGATGGATCCGGAGATGCTGCCGTTGTTCTCAAGGCGCTAAAGCAGGAATAAAACGAGGCTCAAATGGATCTAAATGAGAACGTAATAAATGAAACATAGAAGCTCCTCAGAGGTGACGGCTGTTGATCCGGAGTCTGATCCGCGAAGACGGCCCCTGCATTATTCAAACCTGCGCCTGTTTCCAGAGGCTAAAAATACCCCCCGCTCCGGAAACAACCCCCAACAACCCCCCGCTCCGGAAATAACCCCCAACAACCCCCCGCTCCCAAAATAACCCCCAACAACCCCCCGCTCCCGAAACAACCCCCAACAACCCCCCGCTCCCGAAACAACCCCCAACAACCCCCCGCTCCCGAAACAACCCCCAACAACCCCCCGCTCCCGAAACAACCCCCAACAACCCCCCGCTCCGAAAATAACCCCCAACAACCCCCCGCTCCCAAAATAACCCCCAACAACCCCCCGCTCCCAAAATAACCCCCAACAACCCCCCGCTCCGGAAACAACCCCCAACAACCCCCCGCTCCCAAAATAACCCCCAACAACCCCCCGCTCCGGAAACAACCCCCAACAACCCCCCGCTCCCAAAATAAACCCCAACAACCCCCCGCTCCCGAAACAACCCCCAACAACCCCCCGCTCCGGAAACAACCCCCAACAACCCCCCGCTCCCAAAATAAACCCCAACAACCCCCCGCTCCCGAAACAACCCCCAACAACCCCCCGCTCCGGAAACAACCCCCCGCTCCCGAAACAACCCCCAACAACCCCCCGCTCCGGAAACAACCCCCCGCTCCCGAAATAACCCCCAACAACCCCCCGCTCCGGAAACAAACCCCAACAACCCCCCGCTCCCGAAACAACCCCCAACAACCCCCCGCTCCCGAAACAACCCCCAACAACCCCCCGCTCCCGAAACAACCCCCAACAACCCCCCGCTCCGGAAACAACCCCCCGCTCCGGAAACAACCCCCAACAACCCCCCGCTCCGGAAACAACCCCCAACAACCCCCCGCTCCGGAAACAACCCCCAACAACCCCCCGCTCCGGAAACAACCCCCAACAACCCCCCGCTCCGGAAACAACCCCCAACAACCCCCCGCTCCGGAAACAACCCCCAACAACCCCCCGCTCCGGAAACAACCCCCAACAACCCCCCCGCTCCGGAAACAACCCCCAACAACCCCCCGCTCCGGAAACAACCCCCAACAACCCCCCGTGCAGTTAGTTCGTCTCCTGTATTTCAGATAAAGATCAGAGCAGATCTGTTCTGACCCGTGTTGTTCGGACCCGTGTTGTTCTGACCCGTGTTGTTCGGACCCGTGTTGTTCTGACCCGTGTTGTTCGGACCCGTGTTGTTCGGACCCGTGTTGTTCTGACCCGTGTTGTTCGGACCCGTGTTGTTCTGACCCGTGTTGTTCTGACCCGTGTTGTTCTGACCCGTGTTGTTCGGACCCGTGTTGTTCGGACCCGTGTTGTTCGGACCCGTGTTGTTCGGACCCGTGTTGTTCGGACCCGTGTTGTTCTGACCCGTGTTGTTCTGACCCGTGTTGTTCTGACCCGTGTTGTTCTGACCCGTGTTGTTCTGACCCGTGTTGTTCTGACCCGTGTTGTGACCCGTGTTGTTCTGACCCGTGTTCTCACCCGTGTTGTTCGGACCCGTGTTCTGACCCGTGTTGTTCTGACCCGTGTTGTTCTGACCCGTGTTGTTCTGACCCGTGTTGTTCTGACCCGTGTTGTTCTGACCCGTGTTGTTCTGACCCGTGTTGTTCTGACCCGTGTTGTTCTGACCCGTGTTGTGACCCGTGTTGTTCTGACCCGTGTTCTCACCCGTGTTGTTCGGACCCGTGTTCTGACCCGTGTTGTTCTGACCCGTGTTGTTCTGACCCGTGTTGTTCTGACCCGTGTTGTTCTGACCCGTGTTGTTCGGACCCGTGTTGTTCGGACCCGTGTTGTTCTGACCCGTGTTGTTCTGACCCGTGTTGTTCGGACCCGTGTTGTTCGGACCCGTGTTGTTCGGACCCGTGTTGTTCTGACCCGTGTTCTCACCCGTGTTGTTCGGACCCGTGTTCTGACCCGTGTTGTTCTGACCCGTGTTGTTCTGACCCGTGTTCGGACCCGTGTTGTTCGGACCCGTGTTGTTCTGACCCGTGTTGTTCGGACCCGTGTTGTTCGGACCCGTGTTGTTCTGACCCGTGTTGTTCGGACCCGTGTTGTTCTGACCCGTGTTCTCACCCGTGTTGTTCGGACCCGTGTTCTGACCCGTGTTGTTCTGACCCGTGTTCTGACCCGTGTTGTTCGGACCCGTGTTGTTCTGACCCGTGTTCTCACCCGTGTTGTTCGGACCCGTGTTCTGACCCGTGTTGTTCTGACCCGTGTTGTTCTGACCCGTGTTCGGACCCGTGTTGTTCGGACCCGTGTTGTTCTGACCCGTGTTGTTCGGACCCGTGTTGTTCGGACCCGTGTTGTTCTGACCCGTGTTGTTCGGACCCGTGTTGTTCTGACCCGTGTTCTCACCCGTGTTGTTCGGACCCGTGTTCTGACCCGTGTTGTTCTGACCCGTGTTCTGACCCGTGTTGTTCTGACCCGTGTTGTTCTGACCCGTGTTCTCCTGACCCGTGTTGTTCTGACCCGTGTTCTCCTGACCCGTGTTGTTCTGACCCGTGTTGTTCTGACCCGTGTTGTTCTGACCCGTGTTGTTCTGACCCGTGTTGTTCTGACCCGTGTTGTTCTGACCCGTGTTGTTCTGACCCGTGTTGTTCTGACCCGTGTTGTTCTGACCCGTGTTCTTCTGACCCGTGTTGTTCTGACCCGTGTTGTTCTGACCCAGGTGATCCATAAGCACTTCTACCTGAAGCGTGTGGAGATCATGTCTCAGTGCGAGGACTGGATCACGGACATCCAGCAGTACAGCTCAGACAAGCGTGTGGGCCGCACCATGTCGCATCACGCCGCCGCGCTGAAGGTAAACGCCGCCTCAGACTCTGAAGTCCCGCCTTCAACCCTAACGCCGCCATTTTGTCCCGCAGCGTCACAGCGCGCAGCTCCGAGAGGAACTGCTCAAACTCCCGTGTCCCGACGGCCTCGAACCCGACGCCGACGACTTCACCGACAAGAGCCCCGCCCTCCTCGCCGAGCCGACCAATCAGGACGCGGCGGAGAAGCCCGGGGGCGGCGACGACGGCGGGGGCGGGGGCCAGCTCTGAGGAAAAACGATTAGGACAAAAACACACGAACTGTCTGTGAGAAACTGCGGCGCCGCTGACGGCGACTCTTCCTTTGTGCATATTTGTATGTAAAGATCGTCACCGCGGGAAAAACCAAAAGGAAATAAAGCCCCGGGAGAATTTTATTTACCTGTAAACGCGTGTAAACATTTGTGCTTTTTCCAATGTCGCGCTGATGCCGCCATTGCTTCTGTACAATAATGACAAATACAGAGTCTATGAGGGAACGGCGAGGGCGAGCTTTCATTTCCCTTTTTTTATTGTTTTGGGGGAGAATATTTAAATTAAAGTCGAGGTTTCGGGGTCGGTCTTAAAGACGATGATGAAAAATAAAATGGTTTTAACAAGAAATCCATTTCTTTGAAGAGAAAACACTTTGAGATGAAACGTTCACAGGGTGTAGGTGAAGATGGACGACTCCTGCACGACTGAGAGCTTACACGGTTTAAGTTTCGAGTCCAGCTCTTTCTCTGTGACGTTTATAAAGAACATTTAAAACGACTGTTCTCTCCACAAAAGTACAAGTATATAAAGTAAAGCATCTGCGTTCTGTGTGAAGGTTCTTGAGTCGTCGTCTGTACTCTGTAGTTGAAACGTTTCGCCTCATCCGGCACGGCGGCGCAGTGGTTAGCGCTCGTGCTTCACAGCTAGAGGGTCGTGGGTTCGATTCCCACCTGGACGAGGCCTTTCTGTGGAGTCTGCGTGGGTTTACTCCGGTTTCCTCTACCACTAAAAACATGTACAATAGGCCAGGATTAATGGTGGTCAGAGGTCCGCCCCCCAGGGGAAACTGAAGCTACAAAGGGGAGGGGCTTACCACCTCTGAGTGTCTCATGTGACCATGTCTGTGAAAGGCGCTTTATAAATAAAGCTCTTCTTCATCCAAAAGGCTTCGTCAGCAACTCTCACCTGTAGGTAAACAACTTTGTAGTTATGAGTCTTTGTATCTTTGTTTCTATTGATCTGATGAGGCTGAAACAGGACCGATCGATAGGCCGGTCATTATCAGTGATCAGATGAGATTAAGGTCGTTCAGACTGAAACCCGGGGGTGAGTTCAGTCGTTAGGACTTAGAACTACACGGATGTTTTACCCACAGGTGAGCGCAGCTGTTAACCCGAGAACCCCATCGCTCAAAACCCCATTGCTCACGGCGGGTGATTTTGACCCGAGATAAAGTCCACGTCTGAGTCGTGTTTCATTTTAAACTTGTGTCTAACAGAAGGAAAGAAAAGCTTCTTGAGGAAACTGTATGAAAATTCTCCAAAATTACTGGAAAATTTGGGAGCAAAACATTCCTACAAAAAAATAATAAAGATGGAAACTTTGTTTTTGGTCCACATGTTCCTGGGATGTTTGAGACTCCCCTGGTCACGGCTCTGGCCTAACCCTGGGCAGAATCCACCGAAACCTGCTTTACCTTCTATCACCCAAACCCCCCACGCCATGATGGAGGCTGAAGGTCCCAGAGACCCAGGACACTCGGATGAAGCAGCATCAGGAAAATCACATGAATGTATTTGATGAAAACCATGAGCGGAGCTGAGCCTTCGTGTCACTGACGAAGCCTTTTGGATGAAGAGGTGAAACGTTCGACACCTAAACTACAGAGTACAGACGATGGACGACTCCTGTACGACTGAGAGCCGACACATCTCATTATTATAGTTAAGATTTTGCTAAAGAGTGTCCTCAGTTTTCTTTAGTTTGACCATGTGTGTGATGTTTATCGTTTCACTTCCTTATTGGACACCGACAGGAAGTGACATAGATGGAGGCAAACGGTTGCTGTTAGATCTTGTGTCGATGATGGGAGAGTGCGACCACTGCCCAAAGCCTTCTCCAGCACATCCCCAACGATTGAGTCTCAGCTTTTTGTGCAAAGTGGATTGTTCCGATCTCCGTTTCCATGGTGACGAAGGTTTGTATTCATGAAGTGTCACATCACACACGACACAAAACTCCAAACTTTATCTCGATCTGCTGAAATAACAGATAACGGGACAGAAACTCCTAATTATTCTCACTCCTCCTCCAGTCAAAATGAGTATATTCATAAATTCACTGAAATAAGTCTTAGAAATTAAAATAATACTAATACTCAACATAAAACCCGTTAAAGTGCATTTATATTCTATCCCAAGGAAGAATAAACGCCACAAAAACACTCACATTAACCCCCGCCTTAACCGAGCACTTTATCTCCAGTTCGGCTTTACCCAAATCTAAAAGCTTCTTGAAAAAATAGCGACAAAAATAAGAAAACGCAACAAAAAGCCTCAAAAATGTGGGAAAAAGTAATAAATTTCGACAAAAAAAAAGTGGTGAAAAAGAAAAATTGCTGATAACGCGGCAACAACGTGAGGAAAAAGATCCGTTTAAATCAGTTTTGTAGGTCTTAGCTTTCAAATGAGGCGTTACTCTGGCCTAGAGGCCTTTAGATTTGGGGGAAATGTGCTCGGTTCAGGCGGGGGTTAAGAGGTTAAACAGTAAAATGATCGGAGGGTTTTACTGCGAAAGTCTCGGGGCTTTTATTGTGAAAGTCCATGCCTCTCTTGCTCCCAGCGTGCACCGCGGCAGTGTCATGGCGGCCCTCCTCTCTGCACATGTTTAGAACATAAACACCAGATAAACGCCATCACCTCCTCCGTGACTCTCCCGACCTCTGACCGCGGCGGTACCCGGCTCTGAGCGCTCTCTCCCCGGGGACTCACGGACCTCTCTGCGGCACGATGCTGGGCGTGGAGGTCTGCGTGCTGCGGGGCTTTCTGACCCGAACCGAGGCGGCCGAATGGGAGCACAGCGTGTTCAGCCTCCCCGGTAAGAGCCACGGCCCCGGGACCTCCGCGGAACTCGAGGAAAATGTCCATTTAACTTAAGTTTTATGTTTTTTAGCGATACATTCACATCAGCCACAGCGCGCTTTGTAGAAAACACATTTACCGTTTTAAAACTCGCTAAATCCTGATTATTCTGGCATGTTCGCGTATTTAAAATGCTGGAAATTGAAGCACGTGCGTGTTATAATCGGAGGTTTGTCCCTGTCCCGTTTGTGGCTAAAGTTGGCGCGTGGCTGTCACTTGTCATCCCAGACCGCGCTGGAAATATCGCCGATTTTAGAAGAAAGATCGTTAAAGGTTGTGCTTCCAACGACAGCACTTGATACTAAGTCATGTCGTAGTTGTGTGAACTTGTTTTCTTCAGTCCGGCGGAAGCGTCGTGTGGAAATGATACTCATCCGGGGAGGAAATGGACGTGTCCGCGAGGCCACGCTGCTCCTTGTTTACGTCACGTTGCTGCGTTAAAACCTCTTAACCCCCACCTGAACCGAGCGCATTAAGGGTTAAAGAAACGAACCTCGAGAACGTGACGTAAACACGGCAAAAAAGAGAAACACTTCTAAAATGTGAAACGTTACGAGCGCTTTAGTAGGTCTTAGCTTTCAAATTAGGCGTTACACTGTTGCGCTCCAGTTGAGAAGGTTTACGGGAACTGGAGAAAATGCTCTTGGTTCCGACGGGGTAGGAGATGAATTTATTTCTGACTTCACTATAAGAAGGTCCGGGGTTCGAATCCCGCCTCTGTCATCGTGTCCTTGGGCAAGACACTTCCCTCCTCGCCTCGTCTGCGTATGAGTGAACGGGTCCTTCCTGTAAAGCGCTTCATGAGTTCAGACTTAGATCCGTCTCTAACCGAGCACGATTTCTCCAGTTCAGCTTTACCCAAATCTAAAAGCTTCTCGACTGGAGAGCAACAGTGGAACGCCTCCTTTGAAAGAAACATTATTGGGACTTTTTCATTTCTTTTTTTTTTATTGTGTTTTCATCCCTCTTTGTGTCAATTATTGAAGCCGTTTTTGCCACTTTTTAATTTTTTTTATTTATTTTTTACTTTTTTGTTGTTTTTCATGCGTCTTCATCACATTTATTTTTTTAAACTTTTTTTTTACGCTTTGTTTGGGATTTTTTATCTACGTTTTCTCGTTTTTGTCTATATTTTTGCCTTTTTTTTTTATTTAATTTTTTTTGTTTTGTTTTTTGCAAGAAGCTTTTAGATCCGAGTAATGCCGAACTGAAAACCAAAATGAGGTTTTGTTCCACTCAAATGAGGCACAATTTAATTTCAGATTTTTCAAAAATCTATGTAACTAATATGTCACAAAATAAAAACATTTATTATTGTTCAGATTTCGTAAAACGCTTTATTTTTATATGAAAACATAAAATGACACAAAACTTGCAGCACATTTTCTCATGTTTATATCAGTAATTCTCAGCATAAGTTTCATATTTATTTCCCTACATTTTATTTTTCCCTCTTCGACTCCAAACCCGCCTCGTGAAACGTTCCTCCTCCAGCGGGACACGAACCTGTGGCTTTAATCGGAGCAGGTTAATCGTCCAGTTTCCTCGTCTCGTTAAAGTCAATGTTTCAGAAACTCATTATGTTGAAGGTATTTCTGGAACTAGACGTTTAAGATCTTCCACCTGTGGTCGAGCGGAGCCTGTGGAATAAAGTTTAGTCGCTTTAAACCTGGAGAATCTAATAGAAACTCGTTCAAAAGTTCATTTATTTCCTTAATTCCACTTAAAATGTGAAACGATTATGACGTCGACTCGTGACCTGCAGTGTGAGACGATCCTCTGTAGATGAGAATATTCCAGGAAATCAATTTAAAAAAAGATTTTAAACAGAGAAAACTCTAATCCTGCTTCTGTCCTTAGTCCTTTCACTTGACCTACTGCCTTCATGTGGTTGCGTGGCCTGGATGTTCTCAGCCTGTGGCACCTGGATGCTTCAGAGGAACATCTGAAGTCCATGTCCAGGTCTGTGTGTGGAGGCTCTTGATGCTCTGACTCCAGCCTCAGTCCTTGTGAAGGTCCCTCACACTTTTGAATGGCCTTTTCCTGACAGTCCTCTCCAGACTGACCTCGTGAACCTTTTTCCTCCACTTGACTAAGGCCCTGTCCACACGAAGTCCAGCTGAGGACCAAACGCAAAAATATTTGATCAATCCAGTGTAGGGCTGAACGATTAATTGCATTTGCAATTTTATCGCGATATTACACAACGCGATTTCGTAATCGCAGGGCACGCGATTTGGAAGGTAAATAGAGCAACGAGATATGGCAGCAAAGTCCGCTCCGCCGCGTGCTTTTGTTTACGTCTAGTTAAGGTGCGCGGTAGATTGTGGATGTACAGTGAAAATATCAGCGTTTATCATGCAGCCACCGCGAAGGAATATTGCTTTTCTCCGTTAGCATTGCGTTAGCCGCAGCGCTAATCACGCCATTCCGTCGCCGCTACTACACGCTCTGGTGATCACAGAAACTCCCTCACCTCCGGATTCTACGCCTCTGCCTCCACAGACATATATGGGTGAGTCTGTGCTGATTGTAAAAAGTAAAGAGTCGTTTGTGGCTCAGTTTAGGGGGCTTATGTTTGGGAATGTTGTGGATAAAGAACTTATCTCAAAAGCATAATGACGTTTCATGACCATTAAGTATCCGCGGAGGCGATGTGCCATGTGCCTTTATTTACCTTTGCGTCTACCGCATATCCGCTCCGTAGGTCGTACAGACGCAAGATATAAACACTAAACTGCAGTATGAAAAGGGTTGGTAACTAGGATCCGAGGCAGGAGTCTTATTTTGCTGAGGAAATGTGCTGTTTAAGCTGAAATGTCACTAAATGGCTGCGAGTCAAAGAGACGTGTCTGTGTCTGGCACCTCATGTCCCGTCTCCTTGTGTCAGTGTTCTTTTCTTTCTTCATATTGTCCAAAGTTACATCCCAAAACCAAAATGCTGCTCTTAATTCCACTGTGTTTAGGCGTGTGCTCCATCTGGCCTCTCCGTGTCCTTCAATAACGCGCATCTGAAGCAACTACGAGTCGCAGCTCAGACTGGGATTTGATTGGCCGAAATAATAAAGTACTATTTAATAAATTAAATAGCTTATTTTGTATTAATTGGGAGTTTGATTTCCTAAAACTTTTCCAACTAGTTAAAGCAGACGTTTGTTCTTACTTTCCTGCACTTTAGTCTGGGTGATGTTACTGACTGGATCAGTGAGTTATTATTTTTTAATATCTATATAATTTAGCATTTATTTATAGACTGTACTGTTAAGTTCAGACAGTTTAAGAAGTGCAGTCCACACACATTTTGAATAGGTCAAGCAACAATTTTGTTGCAATTTTCACTTCAAATATTGTTTATTATGAAACAGGCTGATTTATTGCTTGTGTTAGGTGAAAAATACATGAGAAGAGGACCTTGCAACAATAATCGCATATTTAATCGCAATCGCAATATTGAAGAAAAAAATCGCAATTAGATTATTTCTCAAAATCGTTCAGCCCTAATCCAGTGTATCATCCATACGAGTCCGGCGTTTTGAGGGTCTGTAAACGAACATTTCCCAAACTAGGTCCCAGAGCGGAAAGATCTCAAAACGCCGTTTACGTGGCGCCGCTGTTACGTCTCCGCAACTTTTACTAAAACGATGACATCACCTTCTTTGTCCTCCAGGAGGCCGAGTCATTGGTATACTTTTATTTATAAGGCCATGCTTGGTCTACTGCCCTCTTACATCTGTAACCTAATCTCAGGAGCGCTGGCTCTGATCGTTTGCGTTCAAATGATCATCTGTTGCTCACGGTTCCGTTTGCCCGTTCAGAACTGGGAAAAAGGGCATTTGTTCATTCTGCTCCTTCTACATGGAACGCGTTACAAAAAGACTGGGAAATAACTGATCTTATTCCATTGAACGAATTTAAGTCCAGAGTGAGAGCACTCGAGTCAACCTCTTGTAAATGTTTTTCATAATGAGTATGTAATATGTAATTCTTCAACTGTATCTTTTGCTGCCTCTTGGCCAGGACTCCCTTGAAAAAGAGGTTTTTAATCTCAATGGGACTTTCCTGGTTAAATAAAAAAAAAAACAGAGTGGAGTCTGTTATCCATAATCTACTGACCTTAGAATGAGTTTTACTCATGGATCTGTGATGGTTTTGCTCCACTGGAGTCCGTGAGCCACAAGTGATAAGTAGAAAAAAGCGGCCGAGTCAGTCTGTGTTTTTGGACTGACGGGTTTTTCTGCTTTGGTCTCGTTACGTCTGAAGAATAAACTCGCCTCCTCGTCTCTTCTGTAAATCGTAAATCGTTGAATCTGTTTCATTTTCACTGTTTACATCTTGTTCTATTATCTGTGTTAGCGTCACAGCGCCACACACAGGCCTGGCAGGTGAATTACGCCGTTTTCACAGACCTGAGTCGACCCATGTGACGCTCACGTTTACTGAGCTCGAGCTTACAGAGAAAGTTTCTGAAATTATAAGTGTTTTGTCTTCGTGTGGATACAGCCTTTCTCTGAATGAGCTTTGATCCAGCACTTTGAGAACGTCCAACTGCTTTGGTCAGTGATGGTTTTCTGCACAACTGTCAGGTCAGCAGGTCTGAACCCATGATGGAGAATTCTTCTGAACCACTGAGAACATTTAAAGCCTCAGGGACCCATTGCAGATGTTTTGGATTCATAAAGTCCCTTTAAACAATATTCTGATCTTCAGAACTTCAGATTTGACTTTGGTTGTTCTGTGTTTCCCCAAACGTGCAGCAGATGAACGTTCTCTTTAATGTGTGAATGAGCAGATGTGGGCCGCCTGCTGGAGATGTTCTTCGACGCAGACTTCAGGGGAGTTCTCCAGAGTCCCGCGGTGAAGACGCTGCTGTGCGGCGGCGGCGGCCATGTTGGGCAGGGCGGAGACATCGAGACTCACCTGGAGACGACGCTCACGCTTTACCTGAGCTCCGCCCCCGACGAGGAGCGGCAAAACAGGTCAGGAACTGAACTCAGGAACAACGAAGTCCCTTTAATAATAATGACTCTGAACAGGAGGGGGCGCTGTTCAAGTCACTTTAATAATAATGACTCTATGAACAGGAGGGGGCGCTGTTCAAGTCCCTTTAATAATAATGACTCTATAAACAGGAGGGGGCGCTGTTCAAGTCCCTTTAATAATAATGACTCTATGAACAGGAGGTGGCGCTGTTCAAGTCACTTTAATAATAATGACTCTATGAACAGGAGGTGGCGCTGTTCAAGTCCCTTTAATAATAATGACTCTATAAACAGGAGGGGGCGCTGTTCAAGTCCCTTTAATAATAATGACTCTATGAACAGGAGGTGGCGCTGTTCAAGTCCCTTTAATAATAATGACTCTATGAACAGGAGGGGGCGCTGTTCAAGTCACTTTAATAATAATGACTCTATGAGCAGGAGGTGGCGCTGTTCAAGTCACTTTAATAATAATGACTCTATGAACAGGAGGGGGCGCTGTTCAAGTCACTTTAATAATAATGACTCTATGAACAGGAGGGGGCGCTGTGCAAGTCACTTTAATAATAATGACTCTATGAACAGGAGGGGGCGCTGTTCAAGTCACTTTAATAATAATGACTATGAACAGGAGGGGGCGCTGTTCAAGTCACTTTAATAATAATGACTCTATGAACAGGAGGGGGCGCTGTTCAAGTCACTTTAATAATAATGACTATGAACAGGAGGGGGCGCTGTTCAAGTCACTTAAATAATAATGACTCTATGAACAGGAGGGGGCGCTGTTCAAGTCACTTTAATAATAATGACTCTATGAACAGGAGGTGGCGCTGTTCAAGTCCCTTTAATAATAATGACTCTATAAACAGGAGGGGGCGCTGTTCAAGTCCCTTTAATAATAATGACTCTATGAACAGGAGGTGGCGCTGTTCAAGTCCCTTTAATAATAATGACTCTATGAACAGGAGGTGGCGCTGTTCAAGTCCCTTTAATAATAATGACTCTATGAACAGGAGGGGGCGCTGTTCAAGTCCCTTTAATAATAATGACTATGAACAGGAGGGGGCGCTGTTCAAGTCCCTTTAATAATAATGACTCTATGAACAGGAGGTGGCGCTGTTCAAGTCCCTTTAATAATAATGACTCTATGAACAGGAGGGGGCGCTGTTCAAGTCACTTTAATAATAATGACTCTATGAACAGGAGGGGGCGCTGTTAAAGTCCCTTTAATAATAATGACTATGAACAGGAGGGGGCGCTGTTCAAGTCACTTTTAATAATAATGACTATGAACAGGAGGGGGCGCTGTTCAAGTCACTTTAATAATAATGACTCTATGAACAGGAGGGGGCGCTGTTCAAGTCCCTTTAATAATGACTATGAACAGGAGGGGGCGCTGTTCAAGTCCCTTTAATAATAATGACTCTATGAACAGGAGGGGGCGCTGTTCAAGTCCCTTTAATAATAATGACTCTATGAACAGGAGGTGGCGCTGTTCAAGTCCCTTTAATAATAATGACTCTATGAACAGGAGGGGGCGCTGTTCAAGTCCCTTTAATAATAATGACTCTATGAGCAGGAGGGGGCGCTGTTCAAGTCCCTTTAATAATAATGACTCTATGAACAGGTGGTGGCGCTGTTCAAGTCCCTTTAATAATAATGACTCTATGAACAGGAGGGGGCGCTGTTCAAGTCCCTTTAATAATAATGACTCTATGAACAGGAGGTGGCGCTGTTCAAGTCCCTTTAATAATAATGACTCTATGAACAGGAGGTGGCGCTGTTCAAGTCCCTTTAATAATAATGACTCTATGAACAGGAGGGGGCGCTGTTCAAGTCCCTTTAATAATAATGACTCTATGAACAGGAGGTGGCGCTGTTCAAGTCCCTTTAATAATAATGACTCTATGAACAGGAGGTGGCGCTGTTCAAGTCCCTTTAATAATAATGACTCTATGAACAGGAGGTGGCGCTGTTCAAGTCCCTTTAATAATAATGACTCTATGAACAGGAGGGGGCGCTGTTCAAGTCCCTTTAATAATAATGACTCTATGAACAGGAGGGGGCGCTGTTCAAGTCCCTTTAATAATAATGACTATGAACAGGAGGGGGCGCTGTTCAAGTCCCTTTAATAATAATGACTCTATGAACAGGAGGGGGCGCTGTTCAAGTCACTTTAATAATAATGACTCTATGAACAGGAGGGGGCGCTGTTCAAGTCCCTTTAATAATAATGACTATGAACAGGAGGGGGCGCTGTTCAAGTCCCTTTAATAATAATGACTATGAACAGGAGGTGGCGCTGTTCAAGTCCCTTTAATAATAATGACTCTATGAACAGGAGGGGGCGCTGTTCAAGTCCCTTTTAATAATAATGACTCTATGAACAGGAGGTGGCGCTGTTCAAGTCCCTTTAATAATAATGACTCTATGAACAGGAGGTGGCGCTGTTCAAGTCCCTTTAATAATAATGACTCTATGAACAGGAGGTGGCGCTGTTCAAGTCCCTTTAATAATAATGACTCTATGAACAGGAGGTGGCGCTGTTCAAGTCACTTTAATAATAATGACTCTATGAACAGGAGGTGGCGCTGTTCAAGTCACTTTAATAATAATGACTCTATGAACAGGAGGGGGCGCTGTTCAAGTCCCTTTAATAATAATGACTATGAACAGGAGGGGGCGCTGTTCAAGTCCCTTTAATAATAATGACTCTATGAACAGGAGGTGGCGCTGTTCAAGTCCCTTTAATAATAATGACTCTATGAACAGGAGGTGGCGCTGTTCAAGTCCCTTTAATAATAATGACTCTATGAACAGGAGGGGGCGCTGTTCAAGTCACTTTTAATAATAATGACTATGAACAGGAGGGGGCGCTGTTCAAGTCACTTTTAATAATAATGACTATGAACAGGAGGGGGCGCTGTTCAAGTCACTTTAATAATAATGACTCTATGAACAGGAGGTGGCGCTGTTCAAGTCCCTTTTAATAATAATGACTCTATGAACAGGAGGGGGCGCTGTTCAAGTCACTTTAATAATAATGACTATGAACAGGAGGGGGCGCTGTTCAAGTCCCTTTAATAATAATGACTCTATGAACAGGAGGGGGCGCTGTTCAAGTCCCTTTAATAATAATGACTCTATGAACAGGAGGTGGCGCTGTTCAAGTCCCTTTAATAATAATGACTCTATGGACAGGAGGTGGCGCTGTTCAAGTCCCTTTAATAATAATGACTCTATGAACAGGAGGTGGCGCTGTTCAAGTCCCTTTAATAATAATGACTCTATGAACAGGAGGGGGCGCTGTTCAAGTCCCTTTAATAATAATGACTCTATGAACAGGAGGTGGCGCTGTTCAAGTCCCTTTAATAATAATGACTCTATGAACAGGAGGTGGCGCTGTTCAAGTCCCTTTAATAATAATGACTCTATGAACAGGAGGGGGCGCTGTTCAAGTCCCTTTAATAATAATGACTCTATGAACAGGAGGGGGCGCTGTTCAAGTCCCTTTAATAATAATGACTCTATGAACAGGAGGGGGCGCTGTTCAAGTCCCTTTAATAATAATGACTCTATGAACAGGAGGGGGCGCTGTTCAAGTCCCTTTAATAATAATGACTCTATGAACAGGAGGGGGCGCTGTTCAAGTCCCTTTAATAATAATGACTCTATGAACAGGAGGGGGCGCTGTTCAAGTCCCTTTAATAATGACTCTATGAACAGGAGGGGGCGCTGTTCAAGTCCCTTTTAATAATAATGACTATGAACAGGAGGGGGCGCTGTTCAAGTCACTTTAATAATAATGACTCTATGAACAGGAGGTGGCGCTGTTCAAGTCACTTTAATAATAATGACTATGAACAGGAGGGGGCGCTGTTCAAGTCCCTTTAATAATAATGACTCTATGAACAGGAGGGGGCGCTGTTCAAGTCCCTTTAATAATAATGACTCTATGGACAGGAGGTGGCGCTGTTCAAGTCCCTTTAATAATAATGACTCTATGGACAGGAGGTGGCGCTGTTCAAGTCCCTTTAATAATAATGACTCTATGAACAGGAGGTGGCGCTGTTCAAGTCCCTTTAATAATAATGACTCTATGAACAGGAGGGGGCGCTGTTCAAGTCCCTTTAATAATAATGACTCTATGAACAGGAGGTGGCGCTGTTCAAGTCCCTTTAATAATAATGACTCTATGAACAGGAGGTGGCGCTGTTCAAGTCCCTTTAATAATAATGACTCTATGAACAGGAGGGGGCGCTGTGCACTTAAAGCCGTAATGACTGAGGCTCACATGAACCTAAAGAGGAAATCGTCTAGAACTGAACCTTTGCAGATGTGGAAGTTTATATTTCAGTCTCAGGAGCTTCAGTGTTTTCAGAGGACCACAGTGACATGAGCGTGCGGAGCTCTCCCTGAAGTGAACGTCACTGTTTAGCACTGCGAGGTTTCACTTTTCACACAGAAACTTCAAGGTTTTTTAGAGCCGCGATGGATCTCGCATCGAAACAGAGGATTTGGATAAACATGTGAAGGACCGAGAGGAGAGCGTGTGATAACTGCAAAATATTGTCCCGTTCACACACGGTTTCTTCAACATTAGGTTAAAATGGAGAAAATGAGAATTAGCTCCAGTTTATGAAATCTGAGCCTTGACATTCAGGAGTTTAATCACGTTCCTGTTACAGAATTCATGTTCCAAGACTCCGTCAGATCAGGTTTAGTTTTTTACTTATTTGTTCGGGACATGTTAATGAACTGGCTGGCTCAGACCCGGCTCAGACCCGGCTCAGTCTCGGCTCAGTCCCGGCTCAGTCCCGGCTCAGACCCGGCTCAGTCCCGGCTCAGTCCCGGCTCAGTCCCGGCTCAGTCCCGGCTCAGACCCGGCTCAGTCCCGGCTCAGTCCCGGCTCAGTCTCGGCCGGCGAAAGTAGCAGCTGGACACGCCACAGTCTGTAACTGGAGTTTTTGGCTCTGGGAACAGAACCCGTGACCCTCTGGCTCGGCGTGTTCACAGGGAGCTGCTGCTGCTGGTGCTCGCCGCCTCCGCGCTGCAGATGTTCGCTCAGACCAACTGGACCGGACCTCCTCTGGAGCTGCAGGACGAGGAGCTGCTGCCCACGGCTCTGCTGCAGAACCAGGTACGAGACGCTCGTTCATAAATACTCACATGTTCGGTATCCACGTGTAGCAAGAAAGGCTGTGACCGAGACGCTGAGAGGACACACAGCCGGGATTTCTACAGAAGACTGAGCTTTGAACCTAAAAAAACCAGGACAACTCATTTTTCACTAATGACTAGTTTATTCAAAAACTAAACCAGATCCAAAATTCCTCTGAGCAGATGTTTGTATCTAAAGTGGACCGAGCTGGTCCCGGGACAGGAGCCCTGGGTTCATTACTTTAGTCCTCCGTTTCTGCTGATAAAGTAGATCCTGTGGTGGTGCAGGTTCACTGTGACAAACATCACACTGGAGAAAAGAACGGAAGTCCTAATCACAGACAGACATATTAGGAACAGGGACTTTAGATCTGGGTTAGTTTTTGAATAAGGGAAAAATCTATTATTGAGCTTCGAACCGAAACACAAGGCATCGAGGAACTGGATCTGTCCAAACCTCTGGGACAGCTGTGGAGGGCGTCATGTGACCAGAGGGTCTGATCACTGCAGCGTCGGGTCCCATTTCCACCGCGGTTCATACACAAGCAACCAGGAAGTGGAGTCAACCAATCAGACGCCATAAGATTTGTAAATAAACTTTCTAATAAAATCCTTTTGATTTTTCTGATGCCGCCAACGGGGGCGGGGCTTCCAGGCTGCTCTCGCTCTGTATGAAAGAATATTGAGGGGAATCATTCTGGTCTTTCCAAATGTTCTAAACGTTTCCAAAATGAAAAAAAAAAAGTATAGAATATTTTTCAAACAATTTCATAAAAAATAACAATAATAAAAACTTTAATTTTTACTAAAAATGTTAAAGCTTTTCCATCATTTTGAAAACGTTTCCGAACCCTTCCACAAAGGGAAATGCCCATATTTGGATTGCAGCCTTTCGTGCTACACGTGGATACCTAACGCTTGGTTTCAGAGCAGCCTTTCGTGCTACACGTGGATACCTAACGCTTGGTTTCAGAGCAGCCTTTCGTGCTACACGTGGATACCTAACATTGGTTTCAGAGCAGCCTTTCGTGCTACACGTGGATACCTAACACTTGGTTTCAGAGCAGCCTTTCGTGCTACACGTGGATACCTAACGTTTGGTTTCAGAGCAGCCTTTCTTGCTACACGTGGATACCTAACCCTTTGGTTTCAGAGCTCGTCCAGGGTGAGGGACTCGGTCCTGTCGTCTCTGCTGTTGGACGGAGACGACGTCTACAGCCTGGTGTCCAACCCTCTGCTGCTGCTGCTGAGCCGCGTCCTGCTCAGCGCCGTCGCAGAGAAGACGTCCCTGCAGGTGAGGAGACGCTTTACCTCCAGGTCGGCTTTACCCAAATCTAAACGCTCCTCGACTGGAGCTCGGCCAGAGTAAAACTGAATAACCTCTTTGTTTTCATCTGTAGTCGTGTTTCTTCTTCTGTTGTTATTGCTTTTCCGGCGCATTAGTCCCACATTAGTCCCGCATTGGTCCCGCAGTAGTCCCGGTTTTGAGACTGAATCCCGTTTGTGTCCCGGTGCAGCTGGTTCGATGGTGGACGCTGCGTTACGTGGCTCTGCATCAGCAGATCCTCGAGGCTTGTTCTCCTCAGCTCCTGACTCTGGCCCAAAGCAGCATCAGCTCAGGTCAGAATCCTTTGGAAACTCGTTTCACCGTAAGTCAGTGATATTATTGCGATATTATTGTGATGATACCGTGATATTACCAAGATATCATCGTGATATTATCGTGATGATATCGTGATATTATCGTGATGATACCGTGATATTACCGTGATATTATCGTGATATTATCGTGATGATACCGTGATATTACCGTGATATTACCGTGGTGATATCGTGATATTATTGTTGTGATATTATCGTGATGATATCGTGATATTATCATGATATTATTGTGATATCGTGAATCGCAATCGTCCAAGATCATTGTGAGACACATTTTCAGAATTGTCCCATGTCTAGTGATGGTTAAATGTCTTTGTGAGACGTGTCCCCTGAACCTCTGGAGCACAGCTGGGCAATATAACGGTTACAAGACAATAATGAAACACAAATTTACAACATCGAGTTTATCTCCAATGTAAATAAAAAAAAAGGAGTAAAGTGCAAAAATATATATTTTTTTATTTTCCATCCGGACGTCCCAGCTCTGCACTGGACGACCTCTCAGAGCTCTGGTCTGAGTCGTTGTAAATCTCCTCCTGATTTCCACGTCCTCCTCGTGCTGGAGGTGACGGGGCCTTGGTCACTGAGTTACGGCCGCGCCCGGAGCCTGGTCCTGGTCTTGGGCCTGGTCCTGGTCCTGGGCCTGGGCCTGGGCCTGGGCCTGGTCCTGGTCCTGGTCCTGGTCCTGGTCCTGGGCCTCGCGGCAGCTCAAGGCCGCGCTCAGAGTTACCGCACTTTCTAACAGTGAAAGTCGGACTCAAAATCAATGACTTCAATCATTTAGAGCCGAGGTTTAAAAGGGAAAGAAGGATTCTGAAATCAGATCAGATCATGTAAACAAAACGATCAGAGATGAACGCCAGAGGCTGGTCTGGTTCTTCAGCTCAGGTCCATCAGAAACATCACAGAGGGACATGGCTAGTGATGTTGTGCAGGACAATACACGCAAATATTGCATGATTCCCCCCATTTATTTTCTTTTTTTTATTCTTTAAATTTTTTTGCCCAATGTTTGCCCCTTTTTTTCCAATTTTTTAAAAGTATTTCTTACCCATTTTTTCCCCCCAAATGATCCCCCATTTGAACCTGATGACATCTTCCAAACATCCTTGCTCTGTTTTCTGGTTCTAGACGACAAATATTTTAGTATTAGTAACAGAAGAAGTATCTGTATCCAAATAATGTACCAGTACCCAGCTCTACTCGTGTAACGTGTTCTTCTCTGGGTTCCTCTCGGGTTCCAGTGATGGAGCATCAGTCGCTGCTGGAGAAACATCAGAATCTGCTGCTTCAGTTCCATCTGGAATGTGTCTACGTGAACCTCAGCTACTACGAGTATCCGTCGGCCAAAGAGCACATGAGGAGAGCCCAGGAGCTGACGGGGCTCCGCGCCAACATGACGGGTACCTCCTGATACTGTAACTGTAACTGATACCGATACTGTAACTGATACCGATACTGTAACTGATACCGATACTGTAACTGATACCGATACTGTAACTGATACCGATACTGTAACTTCTCTTTGCTGAGCGTTTGGCGTTGGTCAGTAATGTCTTTTCTCTGATGTTCAAGGCGCTTTGGGGAAACGGACGCGGTTCCAGGAAAAGTCTGTGGCTCAGCTGATTCTGGAGGTGAAGCGGGAGGAGCGACCTGATTGGACGAGCGGAGAGACGAGTCCCGCCCCCACACCTGTCAATCTCCTGCCCAAGGTAAAACACCTGAGCCTTTGAGGAGGAACATGGTGGAGCGGGTCATGGTCGGGGGTTCGTGTCCCGGCACACTGTCCTTGTGTCCTTGGGCAAAACACCCTCTGTGTCTGTGTGCACTGGTGTCTGAATGAACCAAGCAGGTTTACTCCACTTCGACTTTACCCAAATCTGAAAGCTTCTTGAAAAAATAGCAACGAAAACAAGACGTAAAACGGGATAAAAACCTTAGAAAAAGGACAGAAACGCAACAAAGCGGTGAAAACTCTTTTGCTCAGTTTTGTTAAAGGCTGTTGGCTCCAGTCCAGAAGCTTTTAGATTTGGGTAAAGCTGGAGAGGATGCGTTGGCTCAGAGGTTGATGTCCTGCGCTCTCCTCAGGACTGCGCTCTGAACGACGACACTCGTCTGGAGCGGATCAGCCTGGAGGACCCGGAGCAGTTTTCTCTCCCGGAGCTGAGCCCAGAGGAGCAGGCGGCGGTGCTGGGGCTGTGGTGAGTTTACTCCTGATGCCCTTAATCCAGCTCCAGCTCCAGCTCAAACATCTGTCTGTCCTGCAGCACGGACTTCCAGAAGAACAACCCGGTCCACAAACTGACGGAGGAGGAGCTGCTGGCCTTCAGCTCCGTGAGTCCTTCGTACACGGGTCTGTGAGCGTCTCCATGAGGCTCTGCAGACCAGACTCCCCCGTTACCATGTTTATTCGACCTTTTGACCTTTGGCCGACTTGTAGTTTTCCAGGAAGTGACTCCAACATGTCCGTGTGGCGCCCTGGTCCTCCCCACGCTCATCCCTCGTCTTGCCCTGGGAAGTATCTTCTCAGTATCTGTGTGTTCTGTTCCAGGCGTTGCTGTCGAAGCCGCAGCTGTTCTCGGTCGAGGCGTCGGCGCTGTGTCTCCGGACCCGACTGGAGCGAGGCCAGCGGCGCTGCGTGGAGCGCGCCATGATGCAGACGCAGGTCAGACACGCCCTTTAAACCATTCAAAACATCCACCAACAACGTGCTGTCTCTTCATACGAGCGAAGCTGCCGAAAGCTTAGTCAACAGCTACGGTGAGGGGGCTGACGGGGGCCCACAGGGCTCGGTTCTTGGCTCGTTGCTGTTTGCGCTCTCCCTTCAGTGTAGGGTGAGGGGGGGCGTACAGGTGTGTGGTTTAGCTGCGTGGTAACGATGTGACCAGTGTGGTGTCGGTTTTAATGATTGTTCCGATGCTTTTTGCTTGTTTTTTTTATGAGCTCAAGTACTGCTTCACATCGAAGAGACGAAATAATAACGCTTTTTAACCGAGCGCTTTTGCTCCACTTCGGCTTTACCCAAATCCAAAAGCTTCTTGACTGGGGTTTACAGGCTGGTCAGATCATTCATTTCTTAGTATTTAAAACAGCTCTGCTCGTGTACAAGTCTTTTCATGGTTTAGCACCAAAGTCCATCTCTGACATGTTAGAGCCGTATGAACCATCTCGGGCCCTGAGAACTTCAGGGAGGGGTCTCCTGGTGGTTCCCAGAGTCAGGACTAAACACGCTGAGGCTAAAGCTAAAATCTGGAACAGTCTTCATGAGGATGTGAGACAGGCCTCGACTCTGACAATGTTCAAATCCAGGCTGAAAACAGCTCTTTTTACCCGAGCAGATGAAAACTGAAAGTGTTTTATCTGCACTCTGGCCTTTTACTGTCATTGATTAACTTTATGTTGATGTTTTATTGATTTGATCTGTTTTCTTGTAATTTTATGCAACTGTGAAGCACTTTGAGTTGCCTTGTGTATGAATTGTGCTCTACAAATAAACCTTTATATTTCTGATGCAACTGACCAAAAGACACAAACACATTGGCAATAAACAAACCCCGTATCAAATATATTCCTTTGAGTTTCCGCGGAGAAAAGGCCCGTCTTGAAGCTCGTACGTTTGAGTAAAGTGGAGCTGCAGAACCTGCTCGGCGCTGGCGGGGGTTTAAGGATGGGGGAGGTCTCTTCTGTTCTGTGTATTGTTTATTCTTGTTTTCTCTTTAGGCGCTGGTGGATTACTTCGACGACTCGACCTGCCCGGTGTCCGAGCGGCTGAAGCTGTTCCACTGCTGCCGCCCGCCGCCGCGCTGGAGCGTTCAGAAAACGCTGGCGTCTCTGCTCACGGACCTGGGCTGCACCAGCGCCGCGCTGCTCATGTTCGAGAAGCTGCAGCTGTGGGAGGACGCCGTGGTCTGCTACGAGCGGCTCGGGCAGCACGGCAAGGTCAGGAGTCCAACCCGTGACCCTCCACTTACACGCTCCATCAGAGAGAGGGAGGGACTAAACTTTAGGGTCGTTTTCGTTCCACTCTGAGTCGCTCCATTAGACGTCACAGGCTCATCCACATGTAGAAGGTCTTCATATCTAACCCGTGACCGGTTTATTGAGCTTGTCCGTCTTTATTTTACTGAGATCTGAAACTAAACCCAAAACCCCTCTGAGCAAATCTAATGTGTCACGACCCTCGCATTGAAACCCCCCCCCTGTGCTCAGGCGGAGGAGATCGTGCGTCGGGAGCTGGAGCAGAAGGAAACCCCTGGGCTGCTGTGTTTGCTCGGGGACATCCTGAGGGAGCATCAGTTCTACGACCGCGCCTGGGACCTGTCCCGGCGACGCAGCGCCCGGGCCATGAGGTCCAAGGGGCTGCTGCACCTGGCCCAGCACCAGCTGGAGGAGGGCGCCCGCTGCTTCGAGGAGAGCCTCCGCGTCAACCGCATGCAGGTACTCGGGACCAACGCATGGTTCATAGCCCCTCCCATCGCAGCCCCGCCCACTCGACGCAGAGTGACCTTCAGCAGCAGTGCGTCCAGCGACGAGCTGCTGCTGAAGGATAAACCGGGAACTAGACAATAAGCAGTGATGCCTTATATTACTCATCTTAAATAATATAATCTTATTACTCATCTTAAATAATATAATCTTATATTACTCATCTTAAATAATATAATCTTATATTACTTGGAAAAGTAATATAAGATTATATTATTTAAGATGAGTAATATAATCCACTTACTGATTACTCCTTTAAAAAGTCACTTTACTGACAACTTGAGTTTTAGGAGTAACTAAGTTAGATTACACTTTATTCCGTACTGTTACAGCTGCTGACTGTAGTGTGGTTAATCTGTTGTAGTTCGGGAACGTGACCACTAGAGGGCACTACATTACTGCTATTGATTGAGTCTGATTCAGTTTGTGCCGTGGTCCTCGCGTTTCGCAGACGTTAGAGAAGAAAGAAATGTGTCTATTTACAAAACAAAAAATAAAAACTTCGTGGTCAGGAAGTCGTTACTCGTCAGATTATTACGAGTGTTCGCTGCAGCTGTCCAACATCGAGGCTGGTTTAAAGAATCATGAAGGAGTCTTGAGATCATGAGAAGATGAGGACGAACGTGGGCCCGTAGTGGATCTTTTAAAAAAAAAAACGCAAACTCCACAGATATTTGTTTGGCCTGGGTTCGGATCCCTTTCCCAGGAGCACCCGAACTACACCGAGAGCCATCAGTCTGTTTCTACACGTGGATCTCGTGGCTCCTGTCCTCAGAGTTTTGCTGATTATCTGATCATCTAAATGTGACGACTTAAGGAGCAGCCGTGGCTACTTCACATGTAGCCACGGCCGCCCTTTGGGACAGATGGAGAGAAGTGCGACTGGACGTATCTGACCCTCACGCACCGTAATGTTGGGTAGTTCTGTTCATTCCAGAGTCCGTGCCCTGGGCTGAGTCCCCGTGGCTCTGCTCAGTCCTAAAGGTTCTAACTCGGTCTGTTTGCAGCTCGGCCTGTGGTTCTCTCTGGGCTGAGTCCCCGTGGCTCTGCTCAGGCCTGAAGGTTCTAACTCCGTCTGTTTGCAGCTCGGCCTGTGGTTCTCTC
The DNA here is from genome assembly GCA_021464625.1 of Proterorhinus semilunaris. Classification (NCBI taxonomy): domain Eukaryota; kingdom Metazoa; phylum Chordata; class Actinopteri; order Gobiiformes; family Gobiidae; genus Proterorhinus; species Proterorhinus semilunaris. The sequence goes on from CM038357.1 coordinate 1,910,157, forward strand.
TGGGCTGTACTCACCTGGCGCTGCAGAACTACGACCGAGCCGCCCAGGCGTTCCAGTCGTGCGTGGGCCTCGAACCCGACGTCAGTGAAATCATCTTTATTATTGCCGTTGTTATATTTGTGAGGCTGAAGTCGTGCTTTTGTCTGAGCAGAACGCGGAGGCCTGGAATAACCTGTCCACCGCCTACATCCGCCTGAAGAAGGAGTGAGTCTCAGCTTTGTTTTAGGGACAGGCGTTCACAGAAACCGAATAACCCCGATGTGTCTGATGTGCAGCTACAAGGCCTTCCTCACCCTGCAGGAGGCGCTCAAGTGCAACTACGAGTCGTGGCAGATCTGGGAGAACTTCCTGCTGGTGAGCACCAACATCGGGGCGTTCCGCGAGGCCATGGGGGCGCTGCACAGACTCATGGACCTGCGGGACGGCTACAAGGACCTGGAGGTGAGGAACATGCAAAGATCTGTCCTTCCAGGAACTCATCATTCGTATCATCAACCTCCGCTCTCTCTGCGTCAGGTCCTGGAGGTGCTGGTGCGCGCCGTCGCAGAGGACCTGCCCGACAGAGAGGGGGCGCCGTCCTCCGCTCTGAAGCCCAAACTCAAGGAGCTGCTGGGGCGCGTCAGTTCCAGACACAGCCGAGAGGGGGCGGTGTGGAGGCAGTACGCTCGGCTCTACGGAGACGGGGCGAGCGAGAGCCCAGACGACAACGACAAGGTGAAGACCACCCCCACCTGATGATGTCACGAGGGGGTCACGCCTAAACCTGGCTACGTTTTTATTCGTCCTGACCCGGTTTGATAACGTGCTCCTGTTGTGCATGTTTTAGGCTCTCCACTTCCTGTCTAAGGCCCATCGCTGTGAGCTGCAGGCCTCGGGCTGGGACCAGGACCCGGCGCTGTTCAGAGGAGTCCTGCAGAGGGCGCTGTCCATGGGGCGAGGTGAGAGGAGGATGCCCCGTGACCGTTAGCAAAGACGCTAGTCCGATGCCATTAGCCTGATCAATGTATTTTCCCCAAAGCCGAGTTAGAAATCATTAATACTCGTGCAGACCTTTGGATATTTACTTTAGATACAGATCAGCTTTTAAGATGAGCCTTTATTGACCTCACGATGCAGAAATCCACTTGTTCTGTTCAGCTCTGAGACACTCGGGCTGAGCAGAACAGGAAGTGAGCAAATAATGAAATGGTCCATAGAGGCTTCTTATATACAACGACTTCCTAAAAGCTTTAAGGGGCAAAAAGTTAAAAAAAACTATAAAAAATAAAGTCTGTATTAGCAGTGCAGGGTCATAGTCATTGTGCAGGTTGTAGATAAAGTGACGCAGATACAGTCTGACTGCAGTGGGGATGAAGGACCTGCTCCTCCTCGCACTGAGGCTCGGATTCACAAATACACATCTAATGTTAAACCTCATCTAATGATCTGTGTGTGTGATAGAAACCACAGAAAAGTAAATGCTGTCACACGTGGCTGTACTGTAGCTGCCTTCACATTTCATGTCGTTAGCTTCGTTAGCGTGGTTACTGTGGGGTTTGAGCAAAGCTTCCTGTGCAGTTTAAGAAGTTTTAATCAGGACAGTCATTACGAAACAGCAGGGAATTACCTTTCTCAGGTATGAACTATGATTTATAGTTTATATTGTTATTTTGGTTATTTGCCACAATCAGATTTGACAAATGTTGATGTTTGTGTCGCTGGTGTTTTTACTGATAATCAAAATGAGCCCATTAGGAAATAGGAATAATTAACTTAAATTACAACATGATCCATCATTGAACATAATAATGTAATTCATGTTGAAGTGAAGGCTGCCCCCTACTGTTTGTACTGGTCAATTTCAGCCTGTCCGATTAAAACTTCACACAATAGTTTCTTTTAAATGTGGCAAAAATATCAAACTGAGATTATTGACGATCCTTAATCCCTGTGATCAGACTTTCATCAGTTATGAACGGTTTTATCAGAAAAATGCCAACAGTCATTATGCCGGTGCTATTACGTCACACTGGCATAATGACACAAGAACATCTGCCGGACCAAGATGGCGGCGTGGCGTTTTCCTGCCCTGGGACGTGGTCCTCATTAACGCCGTGTTCTCCTGCAGTGAGTCTGACGGTGTCCCGGGACAAGGCGAGTCCGGCTGAAGCTCTGCAGACGCTGTCGTCGAGCCGCCTCAGTCTGAGCAGCCTCCGGTCCAAGGCCACGGTCTGACACGCAATACATTAAACATCACAACAAAGTACAGGGTTATATTAGTGCATTTAAATGGTTTGTATTGAAACGCCGAACTCCCCCAAATAAATGCACTAAATCAAGTTGAAAGTTGTTGAATAAAATCTGCCGTTGTCGCTAAAGTCGTCAAAACAAAAGCGAACGGGATAAAGAAAAGGAAATCTCTTTAGCTCAGGTGCTTTATCACCATTTTCAGCCGTTTTCAGACTCGGCTACGTTTTTGAAACAGTAAAACAAACACATTACATTTTTAAAACGGGTCATCCAGAGATCCAGGCTAACTGGCGTCCGCTGCTAATCTGCCCCAGGGCGTCTTTTCCACCTCGGAAACCGATAGAAACTTATGTTTGGGTCTGAATTTCCACATCAACCTTTTCTTTCTGCAAACTCTCTGGTTCCAACGTAAATAATCAGTCCCTCCACAATGGCCGCTCCTGGGCCGATAGAACATAATACTCTTTGAAAGTAACTTGTCCCACACGGAGCTCAGTATCGGCTCCACCCCAATGGGAAAAGTAAATCTTGATGAGGTGTAATTATCGGCTCTAGTTCCTCCCGTTGCACGTTTATATTTTGTCGTCATTAATTCTTTGCTTTTAAAGTCTCTAAAGTCCTGGTCCTGGTTCTCCTGCAGCAGCTGCACTTGGACCTGGGGACGTCGCAGATCCGCCCGGAGCTGAAGGACGAGGTCCAGGCTTTGGAGGAACTCCTCGCAGAAATCCAGGAAGAGAGCGCCGCGCGCCGGAGCCAATCACAGTGAAGCTCCGGCAACAATGACCAATCACAGCGAAGGACTCTGGGACTTTTATTTTGAAGGCGGTGAGTTCTATTCGCTCCAATGTCGACGGCAAAGACTATGTAACGTGTTTTATTATTTCTCTGTAATAAACGTCTTATTCTGTAAAACCCAAACCATGAAATACTGTTTAACCAAATTAAATATGGACAGAAATAAACATTTTCTTATGTGTTTGGATTCATTTCGTGTTTACTTCATTTCTGTTTGAAAGATGATTGTAAAACACATGTAATTTGTAAATAAAGCACTCGTGTTAAAAAGATATTTGTACTTGACCAACTCGTAGATCGAGAAGGGTAAATCATCGACTGGACTGGGGTTTGAGGAGTCTCTCTTCTAGTCACAGAAAACACACTTTTACCCAAACTGTCTAAAAAGTCTAAATGAGGCCCAGGGAACCAACATTCCTGCCCAAGTTGTTCACGGTGTCACTCAGTATCTGGCACTGGACGTGGGCCTGAACAGAAGAGGGTAATTGGTTCACCTGATCTCAATGGGCCGTTTCAGAGCCGGGACAAAACCTGCCCCTCATTCCCTGTGATGCTGCGCCCTCGGCCATGACTGTCGACCAACAGTGGAAAGTCCAATGAAGTCATTGAGGATAAAGTGCTGTGGGATCATCTGTGAAGTTTTGTAGAAATCCCTTTATAATTTCCTGTGTTTTGGTGGGTTTTACGTGAGGTTTTAAAGCCGTAAACTCTAGTGCTCAAAAAGAAGAACACGTGATTTATTTGGTCACGACCCTGATGTAGATCAGTGGGCGTCATGTGGTCAGGACCTTTTTCCTGCTCCCTGTGTTCAAGGGACCTGAGCCCCAGTCTGCAAATATGAACATATTTATGTGACGAAAATAAGGAGCAAATCGAATATATTGATTTAATACGGGACGTGGAGTTGTCCAGTCAAATATGGGCCCGTTCTGTTATTGTAAAGCTGTTCTAAGCGATCCCGTTTATTGGTCCGGCACCGATGCAGAACCAATAAGATCCTCTAGATGCGCCGCACGAGACACATGGAAGAGAAACCACACAGCTGTTCAATCTGTAATAAAACATCTGCTCTAAAGTCTCTCTTAGATGGACACAGAAGAACACACAGGCCTTACAGCTGCTCAGTCTGTCAGAAACATTCACCCAGAGACGTAAAAACACACGTGAACTCAGTGTTTGAAGCACATTTCAACATCCAACAGTTTTTCTTTTTTCCGAAGTAGTAAAAAACTAATTGATTTATTTGATTTGAATTGACTTTTTTAACTCTGCTTCTGGAAATACCTTGTTAACCTTGAAATGTGTTCATTTTTCTTCTTAAGGAAAACATTTGTTTATGAAATGCTATTTATTTGTTAAATTAATAATAATCCGAAATGTTTGCATTGATTTGAGGAAACTGTTCAGTCTTTAAATCTATAGTTTTAGTCTGTTTTCCATTTTGGTTCTCAGTTTTCAAATTGTAAATATTTGTTTAAAACGAAAAAAGGATAAGGATCAAAAAGAACCCGCCAATTATAGACTCATTTCTTTGTTAAACATTGATCATAAATTGGCCCAGACCAGTGTGGCTTTGTCACATTGAGACGCCGCAGACAAGTGGGTGAGGTGTCTTGCCCAAAGACACAACAGCAGTGTGCATTTGCAGGAGCTGGGATTCAAACCCCTGACCTTGCAATCACGAGACGACCTGCTCTACCAACTGCACCACCGTCGCCCGGTTAGAAATACCACTCTGCAGCTTCAGTCATAACAGATGAAGAATCAAGGCAAGTTTATTTGTAGAGCGCAATTCAAACACAAGGCAATTCAAAGTGCTTCACAGTTACATAAAGTTACAAGAAAACGGATAAAATCAATAAAACATCAACATAAAGTTAATCAATGACAGTAAAAGGCCAGAGTGCAGATAAAATACTTTCAGTTTTCATCTGCTCGGGTAAAAAGAGCTGTTTTCAGCCTGGATTTGAACATTGTCAGAGTTGAGGCCTGTCTCACATCCTCATGAAGACTGTTCCAGATTTTAGCTTTAGCCTCAGCGTGTTTAGTCCTGACTCTGGGAACCACCAGGAGACCCCTCCCTGAAGTTCTCAGGGCCCGAGATGGTTCATACGGCTCTAACACGTCAGAGATGGACTTTGGTGCTAAACCATGAAAAGACTTGTACACAAGCAGAGCTGTTTTAAATTCTATTCTCTGAGTGACAGGAAGCCAGTGCAGGGACCGGAGCACTGGACTAATGTGGTGGTGTTTCCTGGTTCTTGTCAGGACTGGAGCAGCAGCGTTCTGGATGTTCTGCAGCTCTAACAGCTCGTTTAGAAAGGCCAGTGAGCAGCCGTTACAGTCGTCTAACCTGCTGGAGACAAATGCATGGATGAGTGTCTCCAAGTCTGGTTTGGACACTATTCCTCTGATCTTCATGTTCTTCAGATGGTAAAAAGCTGATGATGTTATTGCTTTGATGTTTAAGCTCAGGGCTGAGTCCATGATCACTCCTCCTTCTAACCTGATGTTTGGGTTTCAGAGCGAGACTCGAGGCGACTGCAGAGGATTTTCCATTATCGAGTTCTGGTTTGTCTCGCGCTTCAGTCGAAGGCTGAAACTGTACTTCCTGTTGACATTGTCAAAGCCCTGAACTGGAGGAACCGGTCGCTCCGGCTCAGGCGTCGCCGTTGAAGCGTGGGCGTGGCCTGACCTGTTAGGACACGCCTCACACTTTTAACTGTACAGGTGAAAGAAGACTCGTACAGATCCACACCGCTGCTGCACAGGTCAGACATTTTCATTCATCACTAGAACATTAACCTCCAGTTTGACCTCAGGGTTCCACCATTTTGTTCATTCTGAAACGTTTTCCTGCTTTGGTTTATTTATTATTTATATACATTTTCTGAATTTGAAGGTGAGTTTTCCACCATTTCCTTGAAAAGTCACAGTTTTATTGTAATTAAAGTGACATTTACTGTGAGACGGCGCTGGCATCAAGGATCCAAGCTTTTAACCCCCGCCTGAACCGTTTGGCTTTACCCAAATCTAAAAGCTTCTTGACCAAAGCGTCAAAATGGAGACGAAAATGAGGAGAGCCACAAAAAAGCGACGCTGGCCTAAAGGCTCCAGTCGAGAAGCTTTTAGATTTGGGTAAAGCTGAAATGGGGTAAGAGGTTAAATACACCCAGCAGCTCAATGTTTAAATGCACTGACCACCGATCTGTGGCCCCCCAGGCTGAGCACATGTGCCCGAACCCTAGTTTCCACAGCGGAACGTCCTGAGCGGAACGTCCTGAGCGGAACGTCCTGAGCGGAACGTCCTGAGCGGAACGTCCTGAGCAGAACGTCCTGAGCAGAACGTCCTGAGCAGAACGTCCTCAGCAGAACGTCCTCAGCGGAACGTCCTGAGCGGAACGTCTTGAGCGGAACATCCTCAGCAGAACGTCCTGAGCGGAACGTCCTGAGCGGAACGTCCTGAGCGGAACGTCCTGAGCAGAACGTCCTGAGCAGAACGTCCTCAGCAGAACGTCCTGAGCGGAACGTCCTGAGCGGAACGTCCTGAGCGGAACGTCTTGAGCGGAACATCCTCAGCAGAACGTCCTGAGCAGAACGTCCTGAGCAGAACGTCCTGAGCAGAACATCCTGAGCGGAACGTCCTCAGTGGAACGTCAAGAAATGTGTGAATAATAGGGAATAATTTAAATGAGGATAAATATGATAAAGTAATAATTTATTTGAGCTGAGTTGTACCGGCACGAAGCTAGAAGGTCCCAGTGTCTGCATACGGTTTGTCTGGGTTCTCCTACTACTAAAAACATGTACAATAGGTGAATCCCAGGTGATTCTGACCATCAGCCTGTCTCCACATCTGGAGACGGGTCCCTGCCGTCGCCCACTGCTCCTTACGTCCCGTCCCAGTGGCGTCGAAGGGTTAAATGCAGAGACACATTTCCCTATGAGGACAATAAAGTCTGTCCCAGAATCAACACTTGGATCTAAAGATCGATTTTTTTCGGTTCCTGCTTTAGATTCTTTATTTTACCAGCGGACTGGAATTGTTTGACCTGTTGCCTTCCATTAGGGTCAGTTATGCAAATCTCAAAGTGTGATACCGTATTTGAAAGCCAAGACCTTCTAGTTTCTAAAACGAGGTGTGAGATCTTTGTCGTTCCTAATCGTACCCCTAACCCATGATCGGGGGGGGCGGCAGGTTAATGGGACCCAGCCCGGCTCGGGATACGAGTCAGGAGCCCGTTACGGTGCTTTATATTTGCCGAATGACCTGAGACGTGTAACTGACCCGGCTAGATGGAGTCCGTATCGTTCTGGATCCTGGACGTCACCGTCATCAGAGTGAGGAACAGGACCCGCAAGGACTTCTGTGAGTCTGACTTTAAACCCGGGTCAGTCCCAGCTCAGTCCCTGCTCTGATCCAAGACCTGCTTCTCCTCAGTCTCAAAGTCCGACCTGTACGTGACCCTCGCGTTACCGACGGCGACCGCCATCACCCGACGAACCCGGACCGTCTGCAACAGCCAGAACCCGGAGTGGAACGAGAGCTTCAGCTTCAGAGTGTCCTCCAGGACCAAGGTGAGTCCAGAGTGTCCTCCAGGACCAAGGTGAGTCCGGAGTCTCCTCCAGGACTAAGGTGAGTCCAGAGTCTCCTCCAGGACTAAGGTGAGTCCAGAGTCTCCCCCAGGACCAAGGTGAGTCCAGAGTCTCCCCCAGGACCAAGGCGAGTCCAGAGTGTCCTCCAGGACCAAGGTGAGTCCAGAGTCTCCTCCATGACCAAGGTGAGTCCAGAGTCTCCTCCAGGACCAAGGCGAGTCCAGAGTGTCCTTCAGGACCAAGGTGAGTCCAGAGTGTCCTCCAGGACCAAGGTGAGTCCAGAGTCTCCTCCAGGACCAAGGTGAGTCCAGAGTCTTCCCCAGGACTAAGGTGAGTCCAGAGTGTCCTCCAGGACCAAGGTGAGTCCGGAGTCTCCTCCAGGACTAAGGTGAGTCCAGAGTCTCCTCCAGGACTAAGGTGAGTCCAGAGTCTCCCCCAGGACCAAGGTGAGTCCAGAGTCTCCCCCAGGACCAAGGCGAGTCCAGAGTGTCCTCCAGGACCAAGGTGAGTCCAGAGTCTCCTCCATGACCAAGGTGAGTCCAGAGTCTCCTCCATGACCAAGGTGAGTCCAGAGTCTCCTCCAGGACCAAGGCGAGTCCAGAGTGTCCTTCAGGACCAAGGTGAGTCCAGAGTGTCCTCCAGGACCAAGGTGAGTCCAGAGTCTCCTCCAGGACCAAGGTGAGTCCAGAGTGTCCTCCAGGACTAAGGTGAGTCCAGAGTCTTCCCCAGGACTAAGGTGAGTCCAGAGTGTCCTCCAGGACCAAGGTGAGTCCAGAGTGTCCTCCAGGACCAAGGTGTTTTAATCCTCATTTACATCTCGTTTTTGTCGCTATTCTGACACTTTTTCAAGAAAAAAACTGTAACAATTGTGCAGGCACTGTATGAAGCACTGTCTGAAGCACTGTCTGAAGCACTGTCTGAAGCACTGTATGAAGCACTGTATGAAGCACTATATGAAGCACTGTCTGAAGCACTGTCTGAAGCACTGTATGAAGCACTGTATGAAGCACTGTCTGAAGCACTGTCTGAAGCACTGTATGAAGCACTGTCTGAAGCACTGTCTGAAGCACTGTATGAAGCACTGTCTGAAGCACTGTCTGAAGCACTGTATGAAGCACTGTATGAAGCACTGTATGAAGCACTGTCTGAAGCACTGTCTGAAGCACTGTCTGAAGCATTAAGTGATGTTTATCTGTGGTGTTTAATAAATACGAACCCTGTCCGTAAAGGTTCTCCGTCTCCTCCTGCAGAACGTGCTGGAGCTCCAGGTGAAGGACGAGGACGTCTTCACAGGAGACGACCTGGTGTCCACGGTGCTGCTGGACCTGGAGACGGTGAAGCCGGGGCCAAAGGTCCGGCGCCAGCTGCTCCTGGACCCGGAGGTCAGTCTGAGGCCTTAAAGCCGCTCGACACTGCCCCCCAGTGGTGCTTTGGAGGCGCTGGAGAAACTCTGGAATAAAGACTGTTATTGTTGTGATGTGTGTCAGGATGGAGGCGAGCTGGAGCTGGAGCTGGAGCTGAGGAGCAGGTCAGACCTCGCCCTGTAGTTCCTAAAAGGCGTTTCATTCATTAATCAAAGCGATGGTTTCAGGGACGAGCCGCCCGTCCTGTATCCGTCTAACGGGATTCTGTTGGTGAGACTCGGCTTTCAATTTACTACCATACAAATATTAGAGATTCTCCCGTCGACCACGGTGTCCTCTCTGCAGGCACCGCCGCTCTCCACGCTGGACGTCACCGTGGAGAAGGTCCAACACCAGCGCTGTGAGTCTGAGGGGGCTGCAGGTCTGCTGCTGCGGGGGGAGACTATAGGACCTTCTGACCTGCACTAACCCTGTGGTGGTTTCAGTCCTGAGGAGCAGCTGTGCTCCAGCGCTGAGGCTGAGAGGAGCCTTTCAGGAGAGTCTGAGGCTCAAGGACGAGAAGAAGCTGCGTTTCCACGTGAACCGAGACCTGGAGGCGGAGCTGGAGCTGACGGTGAGTCGGCGCCGCGGGCGAGTCGTGCTCCAGACACGACTGAAGCTGTTTCTGATTCTCAGGAGGAGAACGCGGAGAGCGAAGCCAAGCAGAAGCAGAAAGTGTCTCTGTCGTCTGTGCCTCTGAAGCCCCGCCCCCCTCAGCATTCTGAAAAGGTCTCTCTCACCCTGGACCAGGTACCACTACTCAAACTACCACTACCTGTGACAAACCGTCTCCACTGTCGCCTTTATGGGACGGTCCCGTGACCTCAGGTCATCTGTGCTGAGAGAGAAGGAACCAGAAACCAAGTCCAGAATTCAGCGTTTTGTTTGTTGTGACGTTACGTGAACAGACGATTGAAAAAGCCTCATGTTTTCAGGACACGGTGGATCTGCTCCTGGAGGCAAAGGACATGTAAGTCCACTTACTGTATACCCACCTCCTCCCCCTCCTGCTTCTCTCCTCCTCCTCCTCTCCTCTTCCCTCTCCTCCTCCTCCTCCTCCTCCTCTGACCCTCGCTCCTCCTGTCCTCCTCCTCCTCCTCCTCCTCTGACCCTCGCTCCTCCTCCTCCTCCTCCTCCTCCTCCTCCTCTGACCCTCGCTCCTCCTGTCCTCCTCTGACCTTCGCTCCTCTCCCTCAGCCCGTCGAAGGACATGGCTGTGCGTCTGGACCGGGCTGTTCCTCCTGAGGAGAAGGAGTTCCTGCAGAAGAGGAAGAAGGTCGTGGCCAAAGCTGTTCAGACTCTGCTGGGGCTGAACTCTCCACTCTCAGACAAACAGGTCTGAGATAAAAAGTATTTTTACTTGTACATTCTGGGAGTAACTACAGTTACTCGCTCTGTGACCCAGGACATCATGAACTCTGTCCCAGGTGTGTTTGTACCTGCAGGAGACCATCTTGTTTTTCCAGACTGTATTCAGCTCTAGAGCCTGATGTTGACCACGCCCGTGAGTCTGTGAGGGCATCTGACTCTCCTCTGCTGCAGGTGCCTGTGGTGGCGGTGGTGGCGTCGGGGGGCGGGGCCAGGGCCTGCACGGCGACGCTGGGGGCGCTGAAGGGTCTGAAGGCGCTCGGAGTCCTGGACGCCGTCACCTACATCACCGCGGTGTCCGGGGCCACGTGGTGAGTCTGCCCACCTAAAACATGTACAATAGACGCGTAACCCCCGCCCAACCCGAGCGCATTTTCTCCAGTTCAGCTTTACCCGAATCTAAAAGGTTACAGCCTCCAGGCCAGAGGCCAGAGTGACTTTTTTATCGTTTTCGTTGTAGCTGTTTTGTCTCATTTTGCTGTGACCCCTGACCCCTGACCCTCACGTGTCCTCAGGGGCGTCTCCAGGGTCTGTCAGGAGGAGCTCTGGTCTCAGAACCTGGACTCCATCATCGCTCAGACCAAAGAGCAGATGACCAAAAAAGGCCTCAAGAGCGCCCTCACGGTGGACAAGCTGCAGTACTACCACGAGGAGCTGCAGGAGCAGGAGCGCCGGGGCCACCTGGTGTCCAGCGTGGACTTTGCAGGGCTGATCGTGGAGCACGTGGTCTACGGAGAGGTGACTCCCTCTCCCCAGATGCCTCCTCTGTCTCCTTTGTAACTCTTTCTCCTCTGTTTCCAGAAGAACAGCAGCACTCTGCCGGACCAGCAGAGGGCGCTGAAGGACGGGCAGAACCCTCTCCCCATCTACACCGCCATCAACTCCATCAAAGCAGCGGACGGACACCAGTCTGAGGACGGTAAAGCTCTCCACGTGTTCCTCTGTGAACCAGGAGCTAAATGAGACAGGACAGTGAGAAGAAAAGGGTTTATAACCGTTTACAGAAGCATTTATTAGTTGTCATGGCAACAAAGAGCAATAAATACACTCTACAAAAATATAAACACCTTTGTTTCTGCTCCATGTTTCATGAGATGGACTTAAAGATCTAAAATTCATTCCAGATTCACAATATTACCATTTCTCTCAAACATTGTTCACAAATCAGTCCAAATGTGTGATAGTGAGCACTTCTGCTTTGCTGAGACAATCCATCCCACCTCACAGGTGTGCCACATCAAGATGCTGATCTGACATCATGATTAGTGCACAGGTGTACCTTATACTGCCCACAATAAAAGGCCACCCTGAAATGTGCAGTTTTGTCTCACAGCAAAATGCCACAGATGCCACAAGCATTGAGGGAGCGTGCACTCGGCATGCTGACAGGAACGTCCAGATCTGCTGCTCGTGCATTGAAGGTTCATTTCTCCATCCTGAGATCTGCTCTTACCTGAGACGAGTGGAGGCGTACCTGTATGGTCTTTACGCGTGCGCTCAATCACACAAAAAGACCAAAGGTGTTGTTAGCATTTAGCCTCTCCTCTATGGGGCCAAACGGGGGTGAAGTTAGAAGCGACCGAGCTCTTCCACGTAAACACGTGAGCAGATACACGATCCAAGTTACGCACAAATAAACATGTGGATCTTCTAAGCCGATCAAACGGGGAACTATATTGTGAGGCTTAGGAGCGCTTTGACTGCGCAGACGTCGAAGCGCTCCTGAGGTGTTATTCCGCCTCACAATATAGTACCAGACCACAGAGTCATAAAGTCCTGAGCAGAGGCCTGCTCACTCCAAAGGCTCCTCAGAAGGTGGAGGAGACTTTCCTTCATGTGGGACCAGTCCAGTTTATTGTTGAGGTGAACACCAGGTACTTCAAACTGTCCATCACCTGAATGTTCAGTGGTGTGTGTGGCAGTGACCTCCTCCTGAAGTCCATCACCATCTTCTTGCTTACCGTTAAACCTTGGTCCTTGTGGAATTCTGCTTCTCAGAGAAGACCCCACGTTTATAAACGGCTCCACGATGATCAGAGTTTTCCCTGAGTTTAACACAAAGTGTGGAGTTTGCATGTTCTCCTCGTGTCTGCCTAGGTTTCCTCTGGGTTCCCCTACCACTAAAACATGTACAATAGGCCAGGATGAATGAGAGTGTGAGATGGGGGACGACGGATGGAAATTAGCCCATGTTTATATTGAGATGTTGTTCCTCAGAGTGGGTGGAGTTCACGCCGTTCGAGGTGGGTCTGCAGAAGTACGGCGCCTTCGTGCGGGCGGAGGACTTCGGCTCCAAGTTCTTCCTGGGACATTTGATCAAGAAGCTCCCGGAGATCAGGCTGCCCTTCCTCATCGGTGAGAACTCCTCTTTTCTCTCTTGTTCTTCTGCTGAACGTCCGTCTGAAGCCTCTGTTTGTGTGTGGACTTCAGGGATCTGGAGCAGCATCTTCTCCTACACTCTGAAGGACATCATAAAGAAGCTGACGGGATCCGAGCTGAAGTGGACTAAGGACGAGACCGTCGTCCACAGCATCGGTAACAACTGTGACACATGTTGAGTTTAGTTTGTCAGAGTCCTAAAGTCGTCCCGTCTCAGAGGAGGACAGCGGAGGAGCGTCTCTGGACACGCTGGTCCTCGTCCCGGACTCTGGACTCAGCGCCGCCTTCAGCGGATTCTTGCAGGACCGTCCCATCCTCAAACGCACGCCCAACTTCACCCGAGGACTGTCCCTGCACCAGGACTACAGCCGCAGCAGCAGCTTCCAGGCCACCTCAGGTACATCCACATGGTGTGAAGGTCCACAGACGTGTTCAGGCCGAGCTTCTACAGGTAACAAGTGAAATCGAATGCTTTTTTACGCCATTTCAAAACATAATACAATATAAATAAACTATATAAAGCGTCCAAAATCACGTCAGTTTTTGGAAACCTCTCCAGAGGATCCCAGCAGCTCTCTGAAGATCTCTGCTGCTTTACAAAGGCCGTGTGTTGAGTTTGGTTTGGTTTCCCCCAGTCTGATCATCACCAACACTCACTCACAATGTACACGGGCCAAACCGTTCCCAGGATGAATTGCATGTTTTTAGTGGGCGGGGCTTAGGCATGGGGAGAACATGGAGCAAACTCCACACAGAAAGACCTCACCACAGCTCCCAATGAGCCACACTGAGCTTCAGCTTTCAACGTTATGACTTAAAGATGAAGAACAGACTGGACACAAGTTCAGCTCCAACAGTTTCAGGAGTGCAGGATGTTTCCCTGACCTCGGTGTCCTCCTCCCAACATGGAGATCATTTAGGTCTGAGAACAATAGAGTCAATCAGACCCGTTGTCCTGTTTTTCCAGAGTCTCACCCAGATGCCCTCCCAAACCGCCTGACTCCGTCCAGGCCGGCTCTGCGTCTCATCGACTCGGGCCTGTCCATTAAGATCGCCTGTCCCTCAGTGCTGCGCCCGGAGAGGCTCGCCGACGTCCTCCTCGTCCTGAACAACGGCTGGGACCCCGACAAGCCCTTCGACGTGAGCGGCCCCTAAACGTCTTCACCAGGTTTATCCTCTGAGGTTTGTCCAGGAAGTGACTCCAACATGTCTGCTGCTTCCTGGTTTAGTCCTGGTTTAGACCTGGTTTAGCCCCGGTTTAGTCCTGGTTTAGTCCTGGCCTAGTCCTGGTTTAGACCTGGTTTAGACCTGGTTTAGTCCTGGTTTAGTCCTGGCCTAGTCCTGGTTTAGACCTGGTTTAGACCTGGTTTAGTCCTGGTTTAGCCCCGGTTTAGACCCGGTTTAGACCTGGTTTAGTCCTGGTTTAGACCTGGTTTAGACCTGGTTTAGACCTGGTTTAGACCTGGTTTAGACCTGGTTTAGTCCTGGTTTAGTCCTGGCCTAGTCCTGGTTTAGACCTGGTTTAGACCTGGTTTAGACCTGGTTTAGTCCTGGTTTAGTCCTGGTTTAGACCTGGTTTAGTCCTGGTTTAGACCTGGTTTAGTCCTGGTTTAGTCCTGGTTTAGACCTGGTTTAGTCCTGGTTTAGACCTGGTTTAGACCTGGTTTAGTCCTGGTTTAGACCTGGTTTAGACCTGGTTTAGTCCTGGTTTAGACCTGGTTTAGTCCTGGTTTAGACCTGGTTTAGTCCTGGTTTAGACCTGGTTTAGTCCTGGTTTAGACCTGGTTTAGTCCTGGTTTAGTCCTGGTTTAGACCTGGTTTAGACCTGGTTTAGTCCTGGTTTAGTCCTGGTTTAGACCTGGTTTAGACCTGGTTTAGACCTGGTTTAGACCTGGTTTAGTCCTGGTTTAGACCTGGTTTAGACCTGGTTTAGTCCTGGTTTAGACCTGGTTTAGTCCTGGTTTAGACCTGGTTTAGTCCTGGTTTAGACCTGGTTTAGTCCTGGTTTAGACCTGGTTTAGTCCTGGTTTAGACCTGGTTTAGTCCTGGTTTAGACCTGGTTTAGACCTGGTTTAGTCCTGGTTTAGTCCTGGTTTAGCCCCGGTTTAGTCCTGGTTTAGTCCCGGTTTAGACCCGGTTTAGTCCCGGTTTAGTCCCGGTTTAGACCCGGTTTAGTCCCGGTTTAGACCCGGTTTAGTCCCGGTTTAGTCCCGGTTTAGCCCCGGTTTAGTCCCGGTTTAGCCCCGGTTTAGTCCCGGTTTAGCCCCGGTTTAGTCCCGGTTTAGCCCCGGTTTAGTCCCGGTTTAGACCCGGTTTAGTCCCGGTTTAGCCCCGGTTTAGTCCCGGTTTAGCCCCGGTTTAGTCCCGGTTTAGCCCCGGTTTAGTCCCGGTTTAGCCCCGGTTTAGTCCCGGTTTAGTCCAGATCCAGTCCGTGATATTGTTCCCATTGATATCATGAAATGTTTCTCGCCTGAAACTCGAGCTCCTGACTGAACGTGTGTGAAGGTCCTGGAGAAGACGGTGGAGTTCTGTCGTGAGCACAGGATCCCGTTCCCCTCAGGAGACTACGCGGAGCTCATGAAGAAGCCGCTCAGAGAGGTCTACGTGTTCGAGGACCCCCACACGCCCGGGGCCCCCATCGTCCTGCACCTGCCCCTGGTCAACGACACCTTCAGGGAGCACAAGGCCCCAGGTGAGACGCCCCCTACGGGTGAGACGCCCCCTAGGGGTGAGACGCCCCCTACGGGTGAGACGCCTCCAACGGGTGAGACGCCCCCTACGGGTGAGACGCCCCCTACGGGTGAGACGCCCCTACGGGTGAGACGCCCCCTACGGGTGAGACGCCCCTACGGGTGAGACGCCCCTACGGGTGAGACGCCCCCTACGGGTGAGACGCCCCTACGGGTGAGACGCCCCCTACGGGTGAGACGCCCCTACGGGTGAGACGCCCCTACGGGTGAGACGCCTCCTACAGGTGAGCAACAGTAACAGTACTTGCAGTAGTACTTGCAGTAGTAGTAACAGTACTTGCAGTAGTAGTAACAGTACTTGCAGTAGTAGTAGCAGTACTTGCAGTAGTAGTAACAGTACTTGCAGTAGTAGTTGTAGTACTTGCAGTAGTAGTAACAGTACTTGCAGTAGTAGTAGCAGTACTTGCAGTAGTAGTAACAGTACTTGCAGTAGTAGTTGTAGTACTTGCAGTAGTAGTAACAGTACTTGCAGTAGTAGTAACAGTACTTGCAGTAGTACTTGCAGTAGTAGTAACAGTACTTGCAGTAGTAGTAACAGTACTTGCAGTAGTAGTTGTAGTACTTGCAGTAGTAGTAACAGTACTTGCAGTAGTAGTTGTAGTACTTGCAGTAGTAGTAACAGTACTTGCAGTAGTACTTGCAGTAGTAGTAACAGTACTTGCAGTAGTAGTAACAGTACTTGCAGTAGTAGTTGTAGTACTTGCAGTAGTAGTAACAGTACTTGCAGTAGTAGTAACAGTACTTGCAGTAGTACTTGCAGTAGTAGTAACAGTACTTGCAGTAGTAGTAACAGTACTTGCAGTAGTAGTAACAGTACTTGCAGTAGTAGTAACAGTACTTGCAGTAGTAGTTGTAGTACTTGCAGTAGTAGTAACAGTACTTGCAGTAGTAGTAACAGTACTTGCAGTAGTAGTAACAGTACTTGCAGTAGTACTTGCAGTAGTAGTAACAGTACTTGCAGTAGTAGTAACAGTACTTGCAGTAGTAGTAACAGTACTTGCAGTAGTAGTAACAGTACTTGCAGTAGTACTTGCAGTAGTAGTAACAGTACTTGCAGTAGTAGTAACAGTACTTGCAGTAGTACTTGCAGTAGTACTTGCAGTAGTAGTAACAGTACTTGCAGTAGTAGTAACAGTACTTGCAGTAGTAGTAACAGTACTTGCAGTAGTAGTAACAGTACTTGCAGTAGTACTTGCAGTAGTACTTGCAGTAGTAGTAACAGTACTTGCAGTAGTAGTAACAGTACTTGCAGTAGTAGTAACAGTACTTGCAGTAGTAGTTGTAGTACTTGCAGTAGTAGTAACAGTACTTGCAGTAGTAGTAACAGTACTTGCAGTAGTACTTGCAGTAGTAGTAACAGTACTTGCAGTAGTAGTAACAGTACTTGCAGTAGTAGTAACAGTACTTGCAGTAGTAGTTGTAGTACTTGCTGTAGTAGTAACAGTACTTGCAGTAGTAGTAACAGTACTTGCAGTAGTAGTAACAGTACTTGCAGTAGTAGTAACAGTACTTGCAGTAGTACTTGCAGTAGTAGTAACAGTACTTGCAGTAGTAGTAACAGTACTTGCAGTAGTAGTTGTAGTACTTGCTGTAGTAGTAACAGTACTTGCAGTAGTAGTAACAGTACTTGCAGTAGTAGTAACAGTACTTGCAGTAGTAGTAACAGTACTTGCAGTAGTACTTGCAGTAGTAGTAACAGTACTTGCAGTAGTAGTAACAGTACTTGCAGTAGTACTTGCAGTAGTACTTGCAGTAGTAGTAACAGTACTTGCAGTAGTAGTAACAGTACTGGTGTACTCCAGGGGTGCGGCGGGGGACCCCGGAGGAGTGGGCGGGGGGTCAGGTGGACGTGAGCTCCGAGGACTCGCCGTTCACCACCGACAACTTCACGTACTCGGCCAAAGACTACGACGCGCTCATCGCCCTCACCGCCTACAACGTCCTGAACAGCAGGGACGCCATTCTGGGCGCCATCGGCCGCGTGCTGAGACGCAAGGGACGCCCACATCACGAGGCGACGCCCACATCACGAGACCACGCCCACATTACGAGACCACGCCCACATCACGAGACCACGCCCACATCGCTAGACCACGCCCACATCACGAGACAACGCCCAAATCACTAGACCACACCCACATTACTAGACAACGCCCACATCCCGAGACAACGCCCACATCGCGAGACGACGCCCACATCACGAGACAACACCCACATCACTAGACCACGCCCAAATCACTAGACCACGCCCACATCACAAGACCACGCCCACGTCACGAGACAACGCCCAAATCACTAGGCCACGCCCACATCACTAGGCCACGCCCACATCACGAGATGACGCCCACATCACGAGACAATTATTATTATTATAAATTCATAATAATAATAATTAATTAAACTCAAAATTAATATTATACTGAGGATGGTAATGACAACTGGGAAGTAGCAGGATCTCGGAGTATAATATAAACTGCTGCATAGTAACGAGCCTTAATAATTAAAATAGTGACTTAATGTTACACTAGTGATGTTGGTAATGTAATGTTTGGCTTTGGAAACAATTTGTAAGAAATATATTAATGATCATTTGTTACTCGCTCTGTGCTAGACATTGTACAAGAAATGAAACCGCTGTTGTTGTGTTTTGTGCTTTGATTGTTGAATGAAAATATTATTTTTATTTTGGGGGTGGAGCTTATAAGCCTTTTGCTTCGGCCCACTGCTTTTGAGCAGAATAACTGTTAGCAAATAGATTTAATTGTTGTGTGTCAACATGTGGTTCCCGCTGTATGAGGACAGTAAACAAGTCTTTTCAGAACACTTTAGCCTGTTCATTGTGTTTTTCCTATAGCCCAGGGGGGGCACACTGGGCAGAGGCCAAGAGCCGAAATGTTCAACCTTGATCCTGTGAAGAGCCACAGAGGCCCCGACCATTCGCGAAATCCGAGTGCGGTCGTTTAATATGATTAAATGTAATGAAACTGTTATATTTAATCATAATAAACAATAACTTTATGCCTTTTTCTTTTCTTTTCAATAATTGTGGTAGTTTTACTCCTCGCCAAGATTGAAATAAATGTATATTAAATAAACTGACATTTTCTGCTATTCTGTTCTGACTGGGACAACATTTGATCTATTTATTAACAATATTATTATTTCGAATAGTTTTTGTTGTTGCTTGTTTTGTTTTTTTCAGTGCTGGTGTATATTTGTGTGTGGGGGGCCCTGCCCACTGAGCCCCCTCATCTGATTCGCCCCTGGCCTGTGCGCTCAGTGTCTGCAGCCTGGTCCTGACTGGACTGGGAGAGAGAAGTTCATAAACTTTAACCAGGAGCCTCTGGACGACTGAGAGTCTGTTTATGTTGCATTTGTTACAGTTACAACATGTGACAGAAAAGTCAATGACGTTGCGTATTTCCGCGTTACGACGTCGCGCTTCATTCGAGCTCCGCTTTTTTCCATTTACTAATTTTGATCTTTTTCTGTGAATATGAGGCCGACTTTCATCAAATAAAGAGTAGGCTAATCAGAAACTTGAAAAGCACAGAAGCTGATCCCACGATCTGCCTGACTGTTGTTTAACCACATCCCGCTTTGAGTGAGGCTGCACGGGCACCTTTTACACGCCGCCTCGAAAAGGAGAGACAGACTCTCATTCATGCGTGTAGAGATGGGACAAGGGTCTGTAGGACTATGGTTGGATTTTTGGTCAAGATTCTTAAAGACTGTTACAGTTTATGGGCAACAAGTACCAATGCTTTTGCAAAGAGCCGCACTCTGATTGGCCAAGGGCCGCATGCGGCTCGCGAGCCGCGGGTTGGCCACCCCTGCTATAGCCGTTAGCATTTAGCCAGAAATCATCACAAATTATGAACAACCCAGATGTTTGCAGCTGTTGTCAACACATCGACCACATTTAGGTGATGTCGGAGCCTGGTTAGAAATCGTGACTGAACATACAGAGCGTTTCAGATTTGACTTTGTGATTAGCATTAGCGTATAACAGAGCTAAAGGCTAAGTCATATTCAGTGAAGTTTCTGCTTTTTGTGGGGTCAGATCCAGTGAACACAGAAAATACATATGAAATGGACATGGTGTACCTTTATGTGGGGTGAATTTGCCTTCTGGAAATAATTTAATGATTAATGTCCATAATGTAACAAACTGCAGAGGTGAGATTTTAAACATTTTATTTACAATTTGAAAACTGATCAAATCCAAATGGAAAACAGGCTAAAACTAGAAACATGCAGCTTTAAAGACTGAACGGGCAACTCAAATCAATGCAAACATTTCAGATTATAATTCATTTAACAAATATAGTATTTCATGAATAAATGTTTTATTAAGAAGAAAAAAACAACACATTTCAAGGTTGCTAAAAAGGTATTTCCAGAAGCAGAATTAAAAAAGTCAAATTCAAATAAAATAAATCACTTGCACTGAATTGTTTTCGTATCGGACCGTTGTGGTGAAGAGGGAGCTGAGCCAAGCGGCAAAACTCTCGATTTACCGATCGATCTACGTTCCCACCCTCACCTATGGTCATGAGATTTGGGTAATGACCGAAAGGACAAGATCGCGAATACAAGCGGCCGAAATGAGTTTCCTTCGCAGGGTGGCTGGGCGCACCCTCCGAGATCGGGTGAGGAGCTCAGTTACCCGGGAGGAGCTCGGACTCGAGCCGCTACTCCTCCACGTCGAAAGGAGCCAGCTGAGGAGGCTAGGGCATCTGTATCGGATGCCTCCTGGTCGCCTCCCTCGGGAGGTGTTCCAGGCATGTCCTATTGGGAGGAGGCCTCGTGGAAGGCCCAGGACACGCTGGTGGGACTATGTCTCCGTGCTGGCCTGGTGTCGCCTCGGGGTCCCCCCAGAACAGCTGGAAGAGGTGTGCGTGGATCGGGAAGTCTGGGCATCTCTGCTGAGACTGCTGCCCCCGCGACCCGGCCCCGGATAAAGCGGAAGAAAATGGATGGATGGATGGATGAATTGTTTTCACAAGGTCAAAAAGAAGAACAATCTGAAAAGGTTTGTGTTAAGCAACAGAATAAACTTTAGAAATAAATAAAGTGTTGGATGTTGAAATGTGCTTTAAACACTGTGAGTGTTCATGTGTGGGTGAATGTTTTGTGACAGACTGAGCAGCCGTAAGGCCTCTCACCTGGTGTGTGTTCTTCTGTGTCCATCTAAGTGAGACTTTAGGGCAAATGTTTTGTTACAGATGGAACAGCTGTGTGGTTTCTCTCCTGTGTGTTCTTCTATGTGTCTTGAGGTTAGAGAGCTGTGTAAACCTTTTCTCACAGACCTGACCGCTGTGAGGCCTCTCTCCTGTGTGTGTTCTTCTATGTGCTTCTAAATTAGACTTTAGGGTAAATGCTTTCTAACAGGTGGAACAACTAAAAGGTTTCTCTCCTGTGTGCACTCTAATGTGTCTTTTTAAAGGTCCTATATCATGCAAAATCGACTTTTTGGAGCTTTTAACCATGTTGTTATGCTATTTCCTTATCAAAAACACCCCCAGAGTGGTTTTTGGATTCATTCACGCAGTTCTCAGTAATCCTCCTGAATCCTGCTCTCTGAGCAGCTGATCCGCCCTCTCCTGGTAAACGACTGGCATGTTCAGTTGTGTCGTCACAGCGGAACGGAAGTGCTCGACGTCTGTAATCTAATGCCTTACGGCATGATTTTCATTTGTAAAACAGTTTTTTTCATTATTTCTGTCGTAAGAAAAAATAAATAAAGAAAAAAAAAAAAAAAAAAAAGAGGAAGTGCCTGACGCTGCGCTGCCCCTGTACCGAAAACAAACGCTCCCCCTGAGCGTCCGAACGGTCTGAGCAGATGGTCATGTCATGTTGCACCGAAAGTTGTGAAGAGGGAGTTTTTTCTAACCTACTCTGGAGTCTGGACACCTGTTCTTTTTTCTTACCTCACGATAATGTCACGGAGAAAACCGCGTTTGGCTGCGAGGACTGGACTTTATTCAACCTTCCTAAAGAAGAGGCCATAGAAGTTGGACTTTCCCTCCGGGATTCAGCGACGATCAGCCACAATAGTGTTTGTCTGAGCCTGTACTGATGGATGCTAATGAACCTCGGCCAGAATCAAAGTGGATTAACTTTTATAACCAACATAATATAAACATCAGAGTGGTGAGTCGCTCAAAACGCATGTTAGCGTGTGTGTTAGCGTGTGTGTGTGTTAGCGTGTGTGTTAGCGTGTGTGTGTTAGCGTGTGTGTGTTAGCGTGTGTGTTAGCGTGTGTGTTAGCGTGTGTGTGTTAGCGTGTGTGTGTTAGCGTGTGTGTGTTAGCGTGTGTGTGTTAGCGTGTGTGTGTTAGCGTGTGTGTGTTAGCGTGTGTGTGTTAGCGTGTGTGTTAGCCATGAAGCTGTGTTGCACATGTTAACTCCTTATAACAGCATCATGAAATAACTTCACTTTTTGCTGTGATATATATATTTCTACTACTGCTAAAGTACGAGCGGCGAGAGGGGGCGGAGTTAACTGAATCCAAGCGTTTTGTCTTCCGGGTTGGAAAAATACCTCCAGAAAATACTAATATTTATCACAAAAATGAGTGCTCCGTAGTGGTAGAGGTACAATATATCATATAAATGCCTATACTTTACTTTGGAATGGCTTAAAATAGCATGATACAGGTCCTTTAAATCCCACATTGTGCTAAATTTCTTGTCACAAACACGACACTGGTGCTTCTTCTTCTCGTCTCCTCCGTCGGCTCCAGACGTCTCTCCGTTGTCGACCGTAGCGCTCGTCTCTGGTGCAGACTTGTTTTGGGCTTTGGTGCTTCTGCTCTGGACCTGGTGGTGGTGATCTCCATCAGCCTCTGTCTCCATCTGTGCGTCTGAGCGGCTGAATGGAGGTTCCCAGTCTTCATCATCGTCAGAGTCAGATGAGTGCTCAGTGTGTCCCTCCGTCTCTGAGCGCTCAGTTTGTCTCTGTGGAAGCGGGGAGGGCTCTTCTCTCTTCACGCTCACAGCACTGGACTCTGGGAAACACCTGAAACATGATTTAAATATGAATAAACTGAACAATAATGTGACTTGGACGTGTTTGAAAGTGTGTGAGCCTACACTGGCAGCTGCTCTTCTGGCTCCTCTTTGATCCGTGAGGTCTCGGTGATTTCCCGTTTCAAACTCTGACCAGTACGACTCTCGGGCTCAGGATCTGGTCCAGGAGCCGCTGTTTCCTCCGGTTCTCGTCTTGGGAGCGACGCAGTTCCTCCTCAAACTCCGCTGTCGTCCTTTCAAACAGCGCACGTGTCTCCCCAGACGCTCGTTCACAAAAGCTCTGAACGTTTGGCTTTCACACATTTTTACAAACAGCCCTAAACAGAGACGACAGAGGAAACACTGAGGCTTCAGCGGATCATCTACATGTGACTCTCCTGTCCAATAGAGCGAAAGCTGGGCTGGACCAATGGAACGCCCTTCTCTTTGGTCCTCATGGCGCTGACATTGCTGTAATACCACCCCCTGGTGGCCAGGGGCGGCTCCACAAGACACTTGGTGAACAGCTGTTCCATGAGCACTTTGACCTTCCCTAGCACAGCTTAAAAGCCCGGCTCCAAAGAGTTTTATTGTTTCTATAAATACAACTGCTGACCCGTGTGACACGCTGGGGTAGCTGACATATTTTAACCTGGTTTCTGTACATCAGCCCTAAAAAGCCTTGTCAGTGCAGTGGCTGGCTCCAGAGCCTGTCAATCAAGCTCGTGAGCTCTGTGAAGGCTCCGCCTCCCCGCGAGCGCAGGGCTGTGTCCAAAAACGTTCACGTCACTGATGTGGTTTTGTTACAGTTTTAACATTAGCTGCTCGTCCACTAGGGGCGCTGTGACTGTCTTCATCTCGTATACGAACTCGCGGCAGTCTGGAGGTTTCTGAGTTTCCAAGTGGGAGGAGGGAAATGTACCAGTTACCTGGAACGCACCATTAGCAGCCATGTAAGGGACGGGGACACTAATCTCTCATTATTACATCCTAGACTTTTAAACTGTCACCAAAATAAATGATGGAAAATATTAAATTTGACCTTTGTGTTTTTAAATAGTTTAGTGCTGATCATAAGATTCCACATAAATGTTCATGTTATACAACAGTTTCTCTCCTGTCGAGCTAACTGCTGGTTAGCCGTTAGCTCCTGTTATAACTTCAACTACATCACGATTAAAGCCAATAATGAAAACAGACCTTAAAACACGTGTTACAGAACCTTCTCACCTGCTCTGTGTCTAAAATGAATGAAATCGCAGTCGTAGCTTCAACAGCAGCAGACGAGAAGAGGCAGAGGGCAGTTGAGTTGCCGCGGTAACGGACTCAAACAAATCAAACTGAGCTGCAGATAGTTTTATCTCTCACTAATCGCCCGAGTCTTTTAAGACGTATAGTATTATTTTATTTTTTTAACAGGAAAAAAACACTTTGAGACTAAATGTAGAAAGTTTTGAACAAAAACAATAGAGTTGGTTAAAACTCACTGAGTCACTTTTTGAATTGTACTTCACTTCTAGTTGAGTAATTAATTATTGATTAAATCTTTAAGAGACAAATCATTTTAAGAGTAAAAAATATGTATTTCTTGTTTGTTACTTTCTTCTTCACATGATTTATTTTTCTGTTTTTATTGTATTTCTTTGAACATTTACAATTTGAGCATTATTTCATGTTTTGTTTCTCATCATTTTTGTCACAACTGAAACATGAATCACACTTTTACTCAAACAGTTACTCAGTTACTCACAGTACTCGAGTAAAATGATCTCCAAGTACTTTCTCTTACTTGAGTAAATAGTTGGGCTCCTCTGCACCTGTGTTCTAGTGTTAGCACTTTGGCGTTTCCTGTTTTGTTTCTGATCTGGTCGAGAGAAGTTCTTTAGGGCAGTGTTTCTCAACCCGGGGCCCGGGGTCCGGCCTGCGCAGCAGAATCAGATCAGGCCGTCGTGACTCAGGGGAAATTATCCCCAGGTGTCTTACTTGTGTGAAGTTTTTTACACTAAAATATGCTTCTATGAACATAAAAGGCTTTAAAGCAGGACTAAGTAACTCGTGCCCCTAGAGGCCGTAAGCGCCACTGCAGGTGTCGTAGCATGTTGTGTTTTTTACTCATTAATCGTCCGTGAGAGTAAATCCTACGCTCACAGAAAAGACGAAGGGACAGAGGGATGTTGTCATTTTTTTTTCTCAAACTTGGCTGTAAATACTGTTTAAGTGGCGCTAGCCCGCAGTTAGCTTTGCCCGTTAGCCTGTTAGCTTCTTCTTCGTGATTCTATTACTCGTATTACAAAGGATTGATTAAAGTAAACACGTTACTTAGTTCTGCTTTAAGTCTGATTCAATGTACAGTTTGCATTTCCTCGAGAGGGGGCTGTAGCTGAAAGTGTGGAAACACATTTATGGATTGAAAACATGGAAGCATTTTACGATAACCGTGCAGTTTTTTTCAAATCTCCCTAAATAATTTGAATTTCAAAAATGCATTTATGTTTTCCCAGTGTGTTCCCGGTAAAAAAAAAAAAAAAGAGCTGGATGAGTGTTTAGTGCATTCCTCCAAACAGAATCCCTCTGAGCAAATCTGTCACAAAATAAAAGCACACATTAAAACCTGAACATTATTGAGATTTAGTTCCTGATAATATGGGTGATTTTTTTATGCTTAAAACATACAACAACAAATGTACAAATTTGATTGAATAAAAACCATGAACAAACTGACAGAAAACGTTGTAATATTTATGTCAACAGCCCAAAGTTTCTTCTTCTGCTGCGGCGTTAATGATTCGAGATCAATCCCGACATCGTTATGACCTTTTTTAGTTTATTATGTTGTCAATAAGTCTCGATCGTCCAACTAAAAGTGCAACATATACAATAAAAATGTTACTTCTGTTCCATCACTGTAGAACAATCAGGCAGGTTTCCAAACGCAGCGGTATTTACCACCAGAGGGCGCTGTGGACCCACACGTTTCACCCTCACTAACTCCATCTGTCAGGACATGTTTGTAGAGCTGTAAACTACAAGGTCAGCAGCGTCTGGACACGGGCGCTCATGTTTGTAAGCGGAGGAAAAGTAAATGTATCCCAGTCCTGCATCGAGCTGCTGATGTGGAGGGACACCTGTATCTCCAGGACGATGTTTTTGCCCATCAGAAATATGCAAACATTCCATTGCTTTGTCCTGGGCACCTCCATCTCCGTGTGGTCCATCCTCACCTCCTCCATCCTCACCTCTTCCATCACCGTGTGGTCCATCCTCACCTCCTCCATCCTCACCTCCTCCATCACCGTGTGGTCCATCCTCACCTCCTCCATCCTCACCTCCTCCATCCTCACCTCCTCCATCACCCCCGACAACAGAGCTCCAGGATCATTCAGGTCAAACATCTCCCCCACGTTAAGGGGGGGGGGGCTCCAGGAGGGGCTGTTCTCAAACAATGGCAATAAAACGATTCTGATTCTACATAAAATATATATAGCCAATATCCTGGGCAGAAAAAAACACTTTCCATTTTAAGCCCCTCCCCCATTTTTAACTCAAGTTGTTTCGTTTTTTAATTTTTCATTCTTGACATTTCCCCCAGATGTTTACCTATTTACCGATACCTGTGTATTTATCGATGTATTTATCTTCATATCTCCCGCCTCTAATCCTGTAATGATGTTGAAGATCTGTACTTTACTCGAGTAGCATTTGTGTTGAGAACTTGTTACTCTGTTTGAAAGAAACATTTCTACATTTCTATAAAGGCTCCACAGGCCTGATGATGCACAGTCTAACAGTAGGTGGCGCTGTGCAGATGTGCTGTCAATGCCACCGACTCACGACCACAGTTTTCTGTAGCTTCTGCTGGACCTGCTTGGTAGTTCAGGCAATTTGAGTAGAATAGAACCTCAGAGTGATGTAAGGCATGTCTGTGACGACCTTGAAATGGAATGTGTGGAATTGTTTTCTAATTTCTTAAGTTGATCAGATTCCCGTTCAAAACAAGTCCATAAAAATAAAGTTTGCTTTTAGATGATGTCACAACGTCCCATATCGGACATGGTGGGGGAAGTGTCTTGCTCAAGGCCACAATGGGAGCCGGGATTTGAACCTGAGTGGGATTCGAGCGGGTTCTCCATGTCACTAAAGTCAGAAATATGAGACTTGAACAAGTTAGGTCCTTCTCCAGGTCCTCCTCCAGGTTCTCCTCCAGGTCCTCCTCCAGGTCCCCCTCCAGGTCCTCCTCCAGGTCCTCCTCCAGGTCCATCCTGGGACGACCCGCTGCAGAAACAGGTTTGTGTTGAATCCACAATGTTACAGTCAGTGTTCCTTTAATTACTGCAGTACAAGTACTTTGAGGCTGACCTCAGCTGTGTCTGTGGAGAGGAACTCGCCCTCAGGACATGTTTTTAAATCTGACTCTGGATCAGTTTATGAGGCTCAGGGGCCAAACGCATGGCGACGTAACCGCGACGCAAACCCTTGAGAAAGAAACGCACTCATACGTAACGGCCTGTGCCGGTAGACCCGGTGCCGTTCACGTTTGTCTCGGTATCATGTCTATGTTTGCACCACGTGGTTCTGCCCGGTTATTGCCCCGGAGCAGATCCTTATCACTGGAAAAGGATCGCGCTTAACGCACGCGTGGAAAATGGTATTGGTTTTGAGGAATGCGTGTTTTCCCCTAGCCTGGTGAGACCAGAATGATTCCCCTCTGTATTTTTTTATCCAGCGGGGGATCAGTCTGGTCACCCAGTCAACGCTCGCGCCTTCCGCAAAATTAATCCGTTCACGTCCAATCTGAATCGTTTATTTGCCGTGACGTGTTGTTAGCGAGCAACGTCACTCACGGGACTCGGAAGTCCCTCAATAACAATCTACGAACGATGCACGAAAGAGAGAAAGCGTGTCTCCAGTCGGCGGTAAATGACCAAAAAACACATCGACAGTAGGTGAGTTATTCATAATCCTGCGCAAATATTAACGCAAACCCGCTAATAACACCACATCAACAGCAGAGGCCCGCCCTTCGCTGATTGGTTTACTCCGCTTCCTGTTTGCTGGCGTATCTACCGCTGTGGAAAATGGATTCGACGCAACGGTGACCAGACTCACCGGCTGGTACAGCGGTGAGTCTGGATTTTTCCAGGCTAGTTTTCCCCTGGCGCGGGTTACGCACAGGTTACGCACAGCTCAGTGTGGCCGCTCCTTTAATGAAGTCTGTGTCAAAACGCGTCCAAAAGGCAATGCGTTTACGCGCTGAAAACGTGGCCAAGTTCAGAACTCCAGACCCTCCTCAGCCCGGACCTCCTCTGAGCGCGAGCGTGTGTGCGCGCGCGGAGCAGCTGTGACCCCGCCCCCGCTGCGTCACGTCTGGAGGAGGCAGAGACTGTGGGACTGGCCCCGAGTTTAGTCCCAAAGTTTGAGAGAGCACCACGACCTCAGGAGGACTCACGCGCAGGACCTCAGGAGGACTCACGCGCAGGACCACAGGAGGACTCACGCGCAGGACCTCAGAAGGACTCACGCGCAGGACCTCAGAAGGACTCACGCGCAGGACCAGAGGACTCCCACTATGCCCTGGCGCTGATCCGTTCGGCCATGGCTCGGGAATGTTCGTTTCTCTTCGGGCTTTTCTTCCTTCTCTTCGTGGGTCTGGGCTCGTGGACGCGAGGCGCGGAGCAGCAGCAGCAGCCGGGCGCGTTCACGAGAGTGTACGTGGTTCAGCCCGCGCACGGGGACGCGCTCAGGGTCAGCTCCATCGCCACGGCCGCGCGCCACACGCACGCGCAGAGCCGCACGCGCAGGATGGGCGCGCAGCAGCAGCAGACGCACAAACACATGCTCAATCTGTCGGGGTGAGTCTGGCACCGAATGAGACCCCTAAACCGGGACTAAACCGGGACTAAACCGGGACTAAACCGGGACTAAACCGGGACTAAACCGGGACTAAACCGGGACTAAACCGAGGCTAAACCGGGACTAAACCGGGACTAAACCGGGACTAAACCGGGGCTAAACCGGGATTAAACCGGCACTAAACCGGGACTAAACCGGGACTAAACCGGGACTAAACCGGGGCTAAACCGGGACTAAACCGGGACTAAACCGGGACTAAACCGGGATTAAACCGGGGCTAAACCGGGACTAAACCGGGGCTAAACCGGGACTAAACCGGGACTAAACCGGGACTAAACCGGGACTAAACCGGGGCTAAACCGGGGCTAAACCGGGGCTAAACCGGGGCTAAACCGGGACTAAACCGGGACTAAACCGGGGCTAAACCGGGACTAAACCGGGACTAAACCGGGGCTAAACCGGGGCTAAACCGGGACTAAACCGGGGCTAAACCGGGACTAAACCGGGACTAAACCGGGACTAAACCGGGGCTAAACCGGGGCTAAACCGGGACTAAACCGGGACTAAACCGGGACTAAACCGGGGCTAAACCGGGACTAAACCGGGACTAAACCGGGATTAAACCGGGGCTAAACCGGGACTAAACCGGGACTAAACCGGGGCTAAAGTTAACTCTTACATCACATGATTTTGGCGAATGAGCCTAAACCAGGACTCGAGTTAAACTGAAGCTCATGCCATGAATGAAAACGGAACGGTCTCACCTTATAAAGCACTTTCCTACCTTCATCAGGCCCAAAGCGCTGTAGGAGCGAGGAACCAGTCACCCATCCATATTTGTCAAATAGAACCAGAAAACAACAATGTGTAGAAGATCTGCAACTTCATAATAATGTTCAAGACATGTGTGAAAAATGGGGCATAATAAAAAAGTCCCTTCCTTTAGACCTTTAGACCTTTAGACCTTTAGACCTTTAGACCTTTAGTCCTTTAGTCCTTTAGACCTTTAGTCCTTTAGTCCTTTAGACCTTTAGACCTTTAGTCCTTTAGTCCTTTAGTCCTTTAGACCTTTAGTCCTTTAGTCCTTTAGACCTTTAGACCTTTAGACCTTTAGTCCTTTAGTCCTTTAGACCTTTAGTCCTTTAGACCTTTAGACCTTTAGACCTTTAGTCCTTTAGTCCTTTAGTCCTTTAGACCTTTAGTCCTTTAGTCCTGCCCCTGGACCAACAGCATCAGAACCTGGATCTAAAGACAAGATGTTTTTTTTCCAGCTTCTGCTTTTGATACTTTGTTTTTTCCGACTGGTTTGGTTTAATGGTCCTGGTCCAGGTCTGTGTGTGTGACATGTGTTGTCCTCCTCCAGGGTGAACGTCTGTGGAGGTCAGTGCTGTCACGGCTGGAGTCAAACCCAGGGCTCTCAGAGATGCACCAAACGTGAGTCTCATCCAACACACAAGAACGTCCTCATTTACATCCAGAAATACCGAAGATGAAACCAGTTTGTGACGATCTGAGCCACTGATTTAGAGGAACATAAAGTATGTGTTGGTCTAACTCACAGAAGAAAGCAGTTATAAATAGTAACTTATAAGTGTTAAGTTGTAGTGGGATAAAAGAAGGGACAGAAACCGCTGAGAGCAACATTCAGGACGATTCTAAAAGTTTGTGCTTTTTGTCACATTCTATGAAAACATCTGTCCAGACCAAAGGTTTAAGACCAGTAGGATCTTACCAAGGTTCAAGTCGAACTTCAATCTGCACCAAGAAGAAAAGCCTTTAGTGACGGCTTCATGTGGGTCCAGGATCCTCCGGCTCAGAGCTGGGGACGTTTCGTTGGGTTTTCCTCTTGACTTTTTAATTCCATAACCCTCAGGCCCCTCCTGGAGCCTCCACCTTAACGTGGTGGAGGGTTTGACCTGAATGACCCTGGAGCTCTGTGGTCGGGGGCTTTGTGCCCCTGGTAGGGTCTCCCAGGGCAAACTGTCCTCGGTGACGGGTCAGACAAAGAGCGGTTCAGAAGCCCCTTATGAGAGACCAACAGGCCCGGGTAGAACCATGAGGCCGTCCTTCTGTGGACCCACCACCTGCAGGGGGCGCTATAGGGGCTGGAGCAGCTCCAACAACGGACAAGTGGAAGAAGATGGATGGATGGAACCCTCAGGATCTGACAGTGTTAGTGAGCTCCTCAGCAGCGATGGAGGTCCTGCTTATGCAGCTCAACAACACGACCACCATCAGAACCTTTGCATCAGGTCGATCCCGACAGAGGGTGGACACGTGGTCCTGAGCTTTGGATCTGCACGGTGGCACAGCGGTTAGGGCTCGTGCTTCACAGCTAGAAGGTCCTGGGTTCGATTCCCACCTGGACGGGGCTTTTCTATGTGGAGTTTGCATGTTCTTCTCGTGTCTGCGTAGGTTTCCCCTACCACTAAAAACATGTACAATAGGTGAATCCTCCGGCCAGGTGTTTCTGACCATCAGCCTGGTTCCACATCTGGAGATGGGTCCCTGAGCGCTGGCAGAGAGCTAAAGTATTCATGTGTGCCTGTTGTTGACTTTGAAAGGTCCTTTAAAGTCCTTTATGCCAAAAAAAAGTGTAATCCTCTCAATCAGTTCCTCAGATCTTCACCACAGTCTGAAACATCTCTCTGCGGTTTCTCTCAGACTCTGATTTGTTTAAAGAACTTCAAAATGTTTAGTTTTCATTAAAGCTGGAGATAAGGCTCCGGATCACTCTCTCCTGTGTAGTTCTATTGAAGGTCTTTGCCCTGGAACCGGAGGCTCGCCGCTTCTGCTCCAGCTCCACGTCTGAGACACAATGTTCTCCTTCACAAAGCCCTGCCCTGAGTCACACGGCTCTGAGGGAGAGATAAACTCCTCTTTAATGTGGCGTTCAGGGACCTCGGGGGAAAGAGCTGGTGTTTTGGGGGGAGGGGGACGACCACACTGCACATGCACAAAGGTTATCGAGTCCTCATCTGGACTCTGTAGTTAGACCTGTGCGATATCAACAAAAAATTAAAATCTCAATGTTTTTTGGATCTTTCTCATAAGCGATATTTCTTCTAAAAAGCCGATCATTTAAACTGAGGCGTAACCGTGGTAACAGTCCTAGTTTGTTGCTCATTTCTCTGTGATTTCTGAGGCCGATACACAGGAAACATTATACTGTCCCAAAGTTCAAAGTCTCTTCAGCTCATGTGAACTATGCTCGGACTCACTGCTCGGACTCACTGCTCGGACTCACTGCTCGGACTCACTGCTCGGACTCACTGCTCGGACTCACTGCTCGGACTCACTGCTCGGACTCACTGCTCGGACTCACTGCTCGGAACTCACTAGTCGGACTCACTGCTCGGACTCACTGCTCGGACTCACTGCTCGGACTCACTAGTCGGACTCACTGCTCGGACTCACTGCTCGGACTCACTGCTCGGACTCACTGCTCGGACTCACTAGTCGGACTCACTAGTCGGACTCACTAGTCGGACTCACTGCTCGGACTCACTGCTCGGACTCACTGCTCGGACTCACTGCTCGGACTCACTGCTCGGACTCACTAGTCGGACTCACTGCTCGGACTCACTGCTCGGACTCACTGCTCGGACTCACTGCTCGGACTCACTAGTCGGACTCACTGCTCGGACTCACTAGTCGGACTCACTAGTCGGACTCACTGCTCGGACTCACTAGTCGGACTCACTGCTCGGACTCACTAGTCGGACTCACTGCTCGGACTCACTAGTCGGACTCACTAGTCGGACTCACTGCTCGGACTCACTGCTCGGACTCACTAGTCGGACTCACTGCTCGGAACTCACTAGTCGGACTCACTGCTCGGACTCACTGCTCGGACTCACTAGTCGGACTCACTAGTCGGACTCACTGCTCGGACTCACTAGTCGGACTCACTAGTCAGGCTCACTAGTCGGACTCACTAGTCGGACTCACTAGTCGGACTCACTGCTCGGACTCACTGCTCGGACTCACTAGTCGGACTCACTGCTCGGACTCACTAGTCGGACTCACTAGTCGGACTCACTAGTCGGACTCACTAGTCGGACTCACTAGTCGGACTCACTGCTCGGACTCACTGCTCGGACTCACTAGTCGGACTCACTAGTCGGACTCACTAGTCGGACTCACTAGTCGGACTCACTGCTCGGACTCACTGCTCGGACTCACTAGTCGGACTCACTAGTCGGACTCACTAGTCGGACTCACTGCTCGGACTCACTGCTCGGACTCACTAGTCGGACTCACTAGTCGGACTCACTAGTCGGACTCACTAGTCGGACTCACTGCTCGGACTCACTGCTCGGACTCACTGCTCGGACTCACTAGTCGGACTCACTAGTCGGACTCACTGCTCGGACTCACTAGTCGGACTCACTAGTCGGACTCACTAGTCGGACTCACTAGTCGGACTCACTAGTCGGACTCACTGCTCGGACTCACTGCTCGGACTCACTAGTCGGACTCACTAGTCGGACTCACTAGTCGGACTCACTAGTCGGACTCACTGCTCGGACTCACTGCTCGGACTCACTAGTCGGACTCACTAGTCGGACTCACTAGTCGGACTCACTGCTCGGACTCACTGCTCGGACTCACTAGTCGGACTCACTAGTCGGACTCACTAGTCGGACTCACTAGTCGGACTCACTAGTCGGACTCACTGCTCGGACTCACTGCTCGGACTCACTGCTCGGACTCACTGCTCGGACTCACTAGTCGGACTCACTGCTCGGACTCACTAGTCGGACTCACTGCTCGGACTCACTGCTCGGACTCACTGCTCGGACTCACTAGTCGGACTCACTAGTCGGACTCACTAGTCGGACTCACTGCTCGGACTCACTAGTCGGACTCACTAGTCGGACTCACTGCTCGGACTCACTAGTCGGACTCACTGCTCGGACTCACTAGTCGGACTCACTAGTCGGACTCACTGCTCGGACTCACTAGTCGGACTCACTGCTCGGACTCACTGCTCGGACTCACTAGTCGGACTCACTGCTCGGACTCACTAGTCGGACTCACTGCTCGGACTCACTAGTCGGACTCACTGCTCGGACTCACTGCTCGGAACTCACTGCTCGGACTCACTGCTCGGACTCACTGCTCGGACTCACTGCTCGGACTCACTAGTCGGACTCACTGCTCGGACTCACTGCTCGGACTCACTAGTCGGACTCACTGCTCGGACTCACTGCTCGGACTCACTAGTCGGACTCACTGCTCGGACTCACTGCTCGGACTCACTAGTCGGACTCACTAGTCGGACTCACTAGTCAGACTCACTGCTCGGACTCACTGCTCGGACTCACTAGTCGGACTCACTGCTCGGACTCACTAGTCGGACTCACTGCTCGGACTCACTAGTCGGACTCACTGCTCGGACTCACTAGTCGGACTCACTGCTCGGACTCACTGCTCGGACTCACTAGTCGGACTCACTAGTCGGACTCACTGCTCGGACTCACTAGTCGGACTCACTGCTCGGACTCACTAGTCGGACTCACTGCTCGGACTCACTAGTCGGACTCACTGCTCGGACTCACTAGTCGGACTCACTGCTCGGACTCACTAGTCGGACTCACTGCTCGGACTCACTGCTCGGAACTCACTGCTCGGACTCACTGCTCGGACTCACTGCTCGGACTCACTAGTCGGACTCACTGCTCGGACTCACTGCTCGGACTCACTAGTCGGACTCACTGCTCGGACTCACTAGTCGGACTCACTGCTCGGACTCACTAGTCGGACTCACTGCTCGGACTCACTAGTCGGACTCACTGCTCGGACTCACTAGTCGGACTCACTGCTCGGACTCACTAGTCGGACTCACTGCTCGGACTCACTGCTCGGACTCACTAGTCGGACTCACTGCTCGGACTCACTAGTCGGACTCACTAGTCGGACTCACTAGTCGGACTCACTGCTCGGACTCACTAGTCGGACTCACTAGTCGGACTCACTGCTCGGACTCACTGCTCGGACTCACTGCTCGGACTCACTGCTCGGACTCACTGCTCGGACTCACTGCTCGGACTCACTAGTCGGACTCACTGCTCGGACTCACTGCTCGGACTCACTAGTCGGACTCACTAGTCGGACTCACTAGTCGGACTCACTGCTCGGACTCACTAGTCGGACTCACTAGTCGGACTCACTAGTCGGACTCACTGCTCGGACTCACTGCTCGGACTCACTGCTCGGACTCACTGCTCGGACTCACTAGTCGGACTCACTAGTCGGACTCACTGCTCGGACTCACTGCTCAGACTCACTAGTCGGACTCACTGCTCGGACTCACTAGTCGGACTCACTAGTCGGACTCACTGCTCGGACTCACTAGTCGGACTCACTGCTCGGACTCACTAGTCGGACTCACTAGTCGGACTCACTGCTCGGACTCACTGCTCGGACTCACTGCTCGGACTCACTGCTCGGACTCACTGCTCGGACTCACTAGTCGGACTCACTGCTCGGACTCACTGCTCGGACTCACTAGTCGGACTCACTAGTCGGACTCACTAGTCGGACTCACTGCTCGGACTCACTAGTCGGACTCACTAGTCGGACTCACTAGTCGGACTCACTGCTCGGACTCACTGCTCGGACTCACTGCTCGGACTCACTGCTCGGACTCACTAGTCGGACTCACTAGTCGGACTCACTGCTCGGACTCACTGCTCGGACTCACTGCTCGGACTCACTGCTCGGACTCACTGCTCGGACTCACTGCTCGGACTCACTGCTCGGACTCACTAGTCGGACTCACTGCTCGGACTCACTAGTCGGACTCACTGCTCGGACTCACTAGTCGGACTCACTGCTCGGACTCACTGCTCGGACTCACTAGTCGGACTCACTAGTCGGACTCACTGCTCGGACTCACTAGTCGGACTCACTGCTCGGACTCACTGCTCGGAACTCACTAGTCGGACTCACTGCTCGGACTCACTGCTCGGACTCACTGCTCGGACTCACTGCTCGGACTCACTGCTCGGACTCACTGCTCGGACTCACTAGTCGGACTCACTGCTCGGACTCACTAGTCGGACTCACTAGTCGGACTCACTGCTCGGACTCACTGCTCGGACTCACTGCTCGGACTCACTGCTCGGACTCACTGCTCGGACTCACTGCTCGGACTCACTGCTCGGACTCACTAGTCGGACTCACTGCTCGGACTCACTAGTCGGACTCACTGCTCGGACTCACTAGTCGGACTCACTGCTCGGACTCACTGCTCGGACTCACTAGTCGGACTCACTGCTCGGACTCACTAGTCGGACTCACTAGTCGGACTCACTGCTCGGACTCACTGCTCGGACTCACTAGTCGGACTCACTGCTCGGACTCACTGCTCGGACTCACTGCTCGGACTCACTGCTCGGACTCACTGCTCGGACTCACTAGTCGGACTCACTGCTCGGACTCACTGCTCGGACTCACTAGTCGGACTCACTAGTCGGACTCACTAGTCGGACTCACTGCTCGGACTCACTAGTCGGACTCACTAGTCGGACTCACTGCTCGGACTCACTGCTCGGACTCACTGCTCGGACTCACTGCTCGGACTCACTAGTCGGACTCACTAGTCGGACTCACTGCTCGGACTCACTGCTCTGACTCACTGCTCGGACTCACTGCTCGGACTCACTAGTCGGACTCACTAGTCTGACTCACTGCTCGGACTCACTAGTCGGACTCACTGCTCGGACTCACTCCTCAGCATGGACCTCACGGGGTTAAAAAGACGTGGTGCCCTGGGCGGCCGCCTGGGTCGCCTATGCCCGGGGCCCAACTATTGGCCAACATGGTTTTAGTGGTAGAGGAACCTGGAGAACATGCAAACTCCACAGGAAGGTCCGGCAGGGGATCGAACCTGGGACCTTCCAGCTGTAAGACAAGAGTGCTAACCACTGAGCCACACTCTCCTTTTCACGTTAACAGTCTGTGGCCTCGGGACGATTGATTTAGTGTCTGTGGGGCTTTGCTTGTGTAACTGTGTAACTGTGTAATTGTGTAGTTGTGTGATTGTGTGATTGTGTAGTTGTGTGATTGTGTAACTGTGTGATTGTGTAACTGTGTAATTGTGTAGTTGTGTAGTTGTGTGATTGTGTAACTGTGTGATTGTGTGATTGTGTAGTTGTGTGATTGTGTAACTGTGTGATTGTGTAACTGTGTAATTGTGTAGTTGTGTAGTTGTGTGATTGTGTAACTGTGTAACTGTGTAATTGTGTAGTTGTGTGATTGTGTAACTGTGTGATTGTGTGATTGTGTAGTTGTGTGATTGTGTAACTGTGTGATTGTGTAACTGTGTAATTGTGTAGTTGTGTAGTTGTGTGATTGTGTAACTGTGTGATTGTGTGATTGTGTAGTTGTGTGATTGTGTAACTGTGTGATTGTGTAACTGTGTAATTGTGTAGTTGTGTAGTTGTGTGATTGTGTAACTGTGTAACTGTGTAATTGTGTAGTTGTGTGATTGTGTAACTGTGTAATTGTGTAGTTGTGTGATTGTGTAACTGTGTGATTGTGTAACTGTGTGATTGTGTGATTGTGTAGTTGTGTGTCTGCGTAGGTTTCCCCTACCACTAAAAACATGTACAATAGGTGAATCCTCCGGCCAGGTGTTTCTGACCATCAGCCTGGTTCCACATCTGGAGATGGGTCCCTGAGCGCTGGCAGAGAGCTAAAGTATTCATGTGTGCCTGTTGTTGACTTTGAAAGGTCCTTTAAAGTCCTTTATGCCAAAAAAAAGTGTAATCCTCTCAATCAGTTCCTCAGATCTTCACCACAGTCTGAAACATCTCTCTGCGGTTTCTCTCAGACTCTGATTTGTTTAAAGAACTTCAAAATGTTTAGTTTTCATTAAAGCTGGAGATAAGGCTCCGGATCACTCTCTCCTGTGTAGTTCTATTGAAGGTCTTTGCCCTGGAACCGGAGGCTCGCCGCTTCTGCTCCAGCTCCACGTCTGAGACACAATGTTCTCCTTCACAAAGCCCTGCCCTGAGTCACACGGCTCTGAGGGAGAGATAAACGCCTCTTTAATGTGGCGTTCAGGGACCTCGGGGGAAAGAGCTGGTGTTTTGGGGGGAGGGGGACGACCACACTGCACATGCACAAAGGTTATCGAGTCCTCATCTGGACTCTGTAGTTAGACCTGTGCGATATCAACAAAAAATTAAAATCTCAATGTTTTTTGGATCTTTCTCATAAGCGATATTTCTTCTAAAAAGCCGATCATTTAAACTGAGGCGTAACCGTGGTAACAGTCCTAGTTTGTTGCTCATTTCTCTGTGATTTCTGAGGCCGATACACAGGAAACATTATACTGTCCCAAAGTTCAAAGTCTCTTCAGCTCATGTGAACTATGCTCGGACTCACTGCTCGGACTCACTGCTCGGACTCACTGCTCGGACTCACTGCTCGGACTCACTGCTCGGACTCACTGCTCGGACTCACTGCTCGGAACTCACTGCTCGGAACTCACTAGTCGGACTCACTAGT
Organism: Proterorhinus semilunaris; assembly: GCA_021464625.1. Classification (NCBI taxonomy): domain Eukaryota; kingdom Metazoa; phylum Chordata; class Actinopteri; order Gobiiformes; family Gobiidae; genus Proterorhinus; species Proterorhinus semilunaris. Next base: position 1,948,062 of record CM038357.1, read on the forward strand.
CGGACTCACTGCTCGGACTCACTAGTCGGACTCACTGCTCGGACTCACTGCTCGGACTCACTGCTCGGACTCACTGCTCGGACTCACTAGTCGGACTCACTAGTCGGACTCACTAGTCGGACTCACTGCTCGGACTCACTGCTCGGACTCACTGCTCGGACTCACTGCTCGGACTCACTAGTCGGACTCACTGCTCGGACTCACTGCTCGGACTCACTGCTCGGACTCACTGCTCGGACTCACTAGTCGGACTCACTGCTCGGACTCACTAGTCGGACTCACTAGTCGGACTCACTGCTCGGACTCACTGCTCGGACTCACTAGTCGGACTCACTGCTCGGACTCACTAGTCGGACTCACTAGTCGGACTCACTAGTCGGACTCACTAGTCGGACTCACTGCTCGGACTCACTGCTCGGACTCACTAGTCGGACTCACTAGTCGGACTCACTAGTCGGACTCACTAGTCGGACTCACTGCTCGGACTCACTGCTCGGACTCACTAGTCGGACTCACTAGTCGGACTCACTAGTCGGACTCACTGCTCGGACTCACTGCTCGGACTCACTAGTCGGACTCACTAGTCGGACTCACTAGTCGGACTCACTGCTCGGACTCACTGCTCGGACTCACTAGTCGGACTCACTAGTCGGACTCACTAGTCGGACTCACTGCTCGGACTCACTGCTCGGACTCACTGCTCGGACTCACTGCTCGGACTCACTGCTCGGACTCACTAGTCGGACTCACTGCTCGGACTCACTAGTCGGACTCACTGCTCGGACTCACTGCTCGGACTCACTGCTCGGACTCACTAGTCGGACTCACTAGTCGGACTCACTAGTCGGACTCACTGCTCGGACTCACTAGTCGGACTCACTAGTCGGACTCACTAGTCGGACTCACTGCTCGGACTCACTAGTCGGACTCACTGCTCGGACTCACTAGTCGGACTCACTAGTCGGACTCACTAGTCGGACTCACTAGTCGGACTCACTAGTCGGACTCACTGCTCGGACTCACTAGTCGGACTCACTGCTCGGACTCACTAGTCGGACTCACTGCTCGGACTCACTAGTCGGACTCACTGCTCGGACTCACTAGTCGGACTCACTGCTCGGACTCACTAGTCGGACTCACTGCTCGGACTCACTGCTCGGAACTCACTGCTCGGACTCACTGCTCGGACTCACTGCTCGGACTCACTAGTCGGACTCACTGCTCGGACTCACTGCTCGGACTCACTAGTCGGACTCACTGCTCGGACTCACTGCTCGGACTCACTAGTCGGACTCACTGCTCGGACTCACTGCTCGGACTCACTAGTCGGACTCACTAGTCGGACTCACTAGTCGGACTCACTAGTCGGACTCACTGCTCGGACTCACTAGTCGGACTCACTAGTCGGACTCACTGCTCGGACTCACTGCTCGGACTCACTGCTCGGACTCACTAGTCGGACTCACTGCTCGGACTCACTGCTCGGACTCACTAGTCGGACTCACTGCTCGGACTCACTGCTCGGACTCACTGCTCGGACTCACTGCTCGGACTCACTGCTCGGACTCACTGCTCGGACTCACTGCTCGGACTCACTAGTCGGACTCACTGCTCGGACTCACTGCTCGGACTCACTGCTCGGACTCACTAGTCGGACTCACTGCTCGGACTCACTGCTCGGACTCACTGCTCGGACTCACTGCTCTGACTCACTGCTCTGACTCACTGCTCGGACTCACTGCTCGGACTCACTAGTCGGACTCACTGCTCGGACTCACTGCTCGGACTCACTGCTCGGACTCACTAGTCGGACTCACTGCTCGGACTCACTGCTCGGACTCACTAGTCGGACTCACTGCTCGGACTCACTAGTCGGACTCACTAGTCGGACTCACTGCTCGGACTCACTGCTCGGACTCACTAGTCGGACTCACTGCTCGGACTCACTGCTCGGACTCACTAGTCGGACTCACTGCTCGGACTCACTGCTCGGACTCACTGCTCGGACTCACTGCTCGGACTCACTGCTCGGACTCACTGCTCGGACTCACTAGTCGGACTCACTGCTCGGACTCACTCCTCAGCATGGACCTCACGGGGTTAAAAAGACGTGGTGCCCTGGGCGGCCGCCTGGGTCGCCTATGCCCGGGGCCCAACTATTGGCCAACATGGTTTTAGTGGTAGAGGAACCTGGAGAACATGCAAACTCCACAGGAAGGTCCGGCAGGGGATCGAACCTGGGACCTTCCAGCTGTAAGACAAGAGTGCTAACCACTGAGCCACACTCTCCTTTTCACGTTAACAGTCTGTGGCCTCGGGACGATTGATTTAGTGTCTGTGGGGCTTTGCTTGTGTAACTGTGTAACTGTGTAATTGTGTAGTTGTGTGATTGTGTGATTGTGTAGTTGTGTGATTGTGTAACTGTGTGATTGTGTAACTGTGTAATTGTGTAGTTGTGTAGTTGTGTGATTGTGTAACTGTGTGATTGTGTGATTGTGTAGTTGTGTGATTGTGTAACTGTGTGATTGTGTAACTGTGTAATTGTGTAGTTGTGTAGTTGTGTGATTGTGTAACTGTGTAACTGTGTAATTGTGTAGTTGTGTGATTGTGTAACTGTGTGATTGTGTGATTGTGTAGTTGTGTGATTGTGTAACTGTGTGATTGTGTAACTGTGTAATTGTGTAGTTGTGTAGTTGTGTGATTGTGTAACTGTGTGATTGTGTGATTGTGTAGTTGTGTGATTGTGTAACTGTGTGATTGTGTAACTGTGTAATTGTGTAGTTGTGTAGTTGTGTGATTGTGTAACTGTGTAACTGTGTAATTGTGTAGTTGTGTGATTGTGTAACTGTGTAATTGTGTAGTTGTGTGATTGTGTAACTGTGTGATTGTGTAACTGTGTGATTGTGTGATTGTGTAGTTGTGTGTCTGCGTAGGTTTCCCCTACCACTAAAAACATGTACAATAGGTGAATCCTCCGGCCAGGTGTTTCTGACCATCAGCCTGGTTCCACATCTGGAGATGGGTCCCTGAGCGCTGGCAGAGAGCTAAAGTATTCATGTGTGCCTGTTGTTGACTTTGAAAGGTCCTTTAAAGTCCTTTATGCCAAAAAAAAGTGTAATCCTCTCAATCAGTTCCTCAGATCTTCACCACAGTCTGAAACATCTCTCTGCGGTTTCTCTCAGACTCTGATTTGTTTAAAGAACTTCAAAATGTTTAGTTTTCATTAAAGCTGGAGATAAGGCTCCGGATCACTCTCTCCTGTGTAGTTCTATTGAAGGTCTTTGCCCTGGAACCGGAGGCTCGCCGCTTCTGCTCCAGCTCCACGTCTGAGACACAATGTTCTCCTTCACAAAGCCCTGCCCTGAGTCACACGGCTCTGAGGGAGAGATAAACGCCTCTTTAATGTGGCGTTCAGGGACCTCGGGGGAAAGAGCTGGTGTTTTGGGGGGAGGGGGACGACCACACTGCACATGCACAAAGGTTATCGAGTCCTCATCTGGACTCTGTAGTTAGACCTGTGCGATATCAACAAAAAATTAAAATCTCAATGTTTTTTGGATCTTTCTCATAAGCGATATTTCTTCTAAAAAGCCGATCATTTAAACTGAGGCGTAACCGTGGTAACAGTCCTAGTTTGTTGCTCATTTCTCTGTGATTTCTGAGGCCGATACACAGGAAACATTATACTGTCCCAAAGTTCAAAGTCTCTTCAGCTCATGTGAACTATGCTCGGACTCACTGCTCGGACTCACTGCTCGGACTCACTGCTCGGACTCACTGCTCGGACTCACTGCTCGGACTCACTGCTCGGACTCACTGCTCGGAACTCACTGCTCGGAACTCACTAGTCGGACTCACTAGTCGGACTCACTGCTCGGACTCACTAGTCGGACTCACTGCTCGGACTCACTGCTCGGACTCACTGCTCGGACTCACTGCTCGGACTCACTAGTCGGACTCACTAGTCGGACTCACTAGTCGGACTCACTGCTCGGACTCACTGCTCGGACTCACTGCTCGGACTCACTGCTCGGACTCACTAGTCGGACTCACTGCTCGGACTCACTGCTCGGACTCACTGCTCGGACTCACTGCTCGGACTCACTAGTCGGACTCACTGCTCGGACTCACTAGTCGGACTCACTAGTCGGACTCACTGCTCGGACTCACTGCTCGGACTCACTAGTCGGACTCACTGCTCGGACTCACTAGTCGGACTCACTAGTCGGACTCACTAGTCGGACTCACTAGTCGGACTCACTGCTCGGACTCACTGCTCGGACTCACTAGTCGGACTCACTAGTCGGACTCACTAGTCGGACTCACTAGTCGGACTCACTGCTCGGACTCACTGCTCGGACTCACTAGTCGGACTCACTAGTCGGACTCACTAGTCGGACTCACTGCTCGGACTCACTGCTCGGACTCACTAGTCGGACTCACTAGTCGGACTCACTAGTCGGACTCACTGCTCGGACTCACTGCTCGGACTCACTAGTCGGACTCACTAGTCGGACTCACTAGTCGGACTCACTGCTCGGACTCACTGCTCGGACTCACTGCTCGGACTCACTGCTCGGACTCACTGCTCGGACTCACTAGTCGGACTCACTGCTCGGACTCACTAGTCGGACTCACTGCTCGGACTCACTGCTCGGACTCACTGCTCGGACTCACTAGTCGGACTCACTAGTCGGACTCACTAGTCGGACTCACTGCTCGGACTCACTAGTCGGACTCACTAGTCGGACTCACTAGTCGGACTCACTGCTCGGACTCACTAGTCGGACTCACTGCTCGGACTCACTAGTCGGACTCACTAGTCGGACTCACTAGTCGGACTCACTAGTCGGACTCACTAGTCGGACTCACTGCTCGGACTCACTAGTCGGACTCACTGCTCGGACTCACTAGTCGGACTCACTGCTCGGACTCACTAGTCGGACTCACTGCTCGGACTCACTAGTCGGACTCACTGCTCGGACTCACTAGTCGGACTCACTGCTCGGACTCACTGCTCGGAACTCACTGCTCGGACTCACTGCTCGGACTCACTGCTCGGACTCACTAGTCGGACTCACTGCTCGGACTCACTGCTCGGACTCACTAGTCGGACTCACTGCTCGGACTCACTGCTCGGACTCACTAGTCGGACTCACTGCTCGGACTCACTGCTCGGACTCACTAGTCGGACTCACTAGTCGGACTCACTAGTCGGACTCACTAGTCGGACTCACTGCTCGGACTCACTAGTCGGACTCACTAGTCGGACTCACTGCTCGGACTCACTAGTCGGACTCACTGCTCGGACTCACTAGTCGCACTCACTGCTCGGACTCACTGCTCGGACTCACTAGTCGGACTCACTGCTCGGACTCACTAGTCGGACTCACTGCTCGGACTCACTAGTCAAACTCACTGCTCGGACTCACTGCTCGGACTCACTAGTCGGACTCACTAGTCGGACTCACTGCTCGGACTCACTAGTCGGACTCACTGCTCGGACTCACTGCTCGGACTCACTAGTCGGACTCACTAGTCGGACTCACTGCTCGGACTCACTAGTCGGACTCACTGCTCGGACTCACTAGTCGGACTCACTGCTCGGACTCACTGCTCGGACTCACTAGTCGGACTCACTGCTCGGACTCACTAGTCGGACTCACTGCTCGGACTCACTGCTCGGACTCACTAGTCGGACTCACTGCTCGGACTCACTAGTCGGACTCACTAGTCGGACTCACTAGTCGGACTCACTGCTCGGACTCACTGCTCGGACTCACTAGTCGGACTCACTGCTCGGACTCACTAGTCGGACTCACTGCTCGGACTCACTAGTCGGACTCACTAGTCGGACTCACTGCTCGGACTCACTAGTCGGACTCACTAGTCGGACTCACTAGTCGGACTCACTAGTCGGACTCACTGCTCGGACTCACTGCTCGGACTCACTGCTCGGACTCACTGCTCGGACTCACTGCTCGGACTCACTGCTCGGACTCACTGCTCGGACTCACTGCTCGGACTCACTAGTCGGACTCACTGCTCGGACTCACTAGTCGGACTCACTAGTCGGACTCACTAGTCGGACTCACTGCTCGGACTCACTAGTCGGACTCACTAGTCGGACTCACTAGTCGGACTCACTAGTCGGACTCACTGCTCGGACTCACTGCTCGGACTCACTGCTCGGACTCACTGCTCGGACTCACTAGTCGGACTCACTAGTCGGACTCACTGCTCGGACTCACTGCTCGGACTCACTGCTCGGACTCACTGCTCGGACTCACTGCTCGGACTCACTGCTCGGACTCACTGCTCGGACTCACTAGTCGGACTCACTGCTCGGACTCACTAGTCGGACTCACTGCTCGGACTCACTAGTCGGACTCACTGCTCGGACTCACTGCTCGGACTCACTGCTCGGACTCACTAGTCGGACTCACTAGTCGGACTCACTGCTCGGACTCACTAGTCGGACTCACTGCTCGGACTCACTGCTCGGAACTCACTAGTCGGACTCACTGCTCGGACTCACTGCTCGGACTCACTGCTCGGACTCACTAGTCGGACTCACTAGTCGGACTCACTGCTCGGACTCACTGCTCGGACTCACTGCTCGGACTCACTGCTCGGACTCACTGCTCGGACTCACTGCTCGGACTCACTGCTCGGAACTCACTAGTCGGACTCACTGCTCGGACTCACTGCTCGGACTCACTAGTCGGACTCACTGCTCGGACTCACTGCTCGGACTCACTGCTCGGACTCACTGCTCGGACTCACTGCTCGGACTCACTAGTCGGACTCACTAGTCGGACTCACTAGTCGGACTCACTGCTCGGACTCACTGCTCGGACTCACTGCTCGGACTCACTAGTCGGACTCACTGCTCGGACTCACTAGTCGGACTCACTAGTCGGACTCACTGCTCGGACTCACTGCTCGGACTCACTGCTCGGACTCACTGCTCGGACTCACTGCTCGGACTCACTGCTCGGACTCACTGCTCGGACTCACTAGTCGGACTCACTGCTCGGACTCACTGCTCGGACTCACTAGTCGGACTCACTGCTCGGACTCACTGCTCGGACTCACTGCTCGGACTCACTGCTCGGACTCACTGCTCGGACTCACTGCTCGGACTCACTGCTCGGACTCACTAGTCGGACTCACTGCTCGGACTCACTGCTCGGACTCACTGCTCGGACTCACTAGTCGGACTCACTGCTCGGACTCACTGCTCGGACTCACTGCTCGGACTCACTGCTCTGACTCACTGCTCTGACTCACTGCTCGGACTCACTGCTCGGACTCACTAGTCGGACTCACTGCTCGGACTCACTGCTCGGACTCACTGCTCGGACTCACTAGTCGGACTCACTGCTCGGACTCACTGCTCGGACTCACTAGTCGGACTCACTGCTCGGACTCACTAGTCGGACTCACTAGTCGGACTCACTGCTCGGACTCACTGCTCGGACTCACTAGTCGGACTCACTGCTCGGACTCACTGCTCGGACTCACTAGTCGGACTCACTGCTCGGACTCACTGCTCGGACTCACTGCTCGGACTCACTGCTCGGACTCACTGCTCGGACTCACTGCTCGGACTCACTAGTCGGACTCACTGCTCGGACTCACTCCTCAGCATGGACCTCACGGGGTTAAAAAGACGTGGTGCCCTGGGCGGCCGCCTGGGTCGCCTATGCCCGGGGCCCAACTATTGGCCAACATGGTTTTAGTGGTAGAGGAACCTGGAGAACATGCAAACTCCACAGGAAGGTCCGGCAGGGGATCGAACCTGGGACCTTCCAGCTGTAAGACAAGAGTGCTAACCACTGAGCCACACTCTCCTTTTCACGTTAACAGTCTGTGGCCTCGGGACGATTGATTTAGTGTCTGTGGGGCTTTGCTTGTGTAACTGTGTAACTGTGTAATTGTGTAGTTGTGTGATTGTGTGATTGTGTAGTTGTGTGATTGTGTAACTGTGTGATTGTGTAACTGTGTAATTGTGTAGTTGTGTAGTTGTGTGATTGTGTAACTGTGTGATTGTGTGATTGTGTAGTTGTGTGATTGTGTAACTGTGTGATTGTGTAACTGTGTAATTGTGTAGTTGTGTAGTTGTGTGATTGTGTAACTGTGTAACTGTGTAATTGTGTAGTTGTGTGATTGTGTAACTGTGTGATTGTGTGATTGTGTAGTTGTGTGATTGTGTAACTGTGTGATTGTGTAACTGTGTAATTGTGTAGTTGTGTAGTTGTGTGATTGTGTAACTGTGTGATTGTGTGATTGTGTAGTTGTGTGATTGTGTAACTGTGTGATTGTGTAACTGTGTAATTGTGTAGTTGTGTAGTTGTGTGATTGTGTAACTGTGTAACTGTGTAATTGTGTAGTTGTGTGATTGTGTAACTGTGTGATTGTGTGATTGTGTAGTTGTGTAGTTGTGTAGTTGTGTGATTGTGTAACTGTGTAACTGTGTAATTGTGTAGTTGTGTGATTGTGTAACTGTGTGATTGTGTAACTGTGTGATTGTGTGATTGTGTAGTTGTGTGTCTGCGTAGGTTTCCCCTACCACTAAAAACATGTACAATAGGTGAATCCTCCGGCCAGGTGTTTCTGACCATCAGCCTGGTTCCACATCTGGAGATGGGTCCCTGAGCGCTGGCAGAGAGCTAAAGTATTCATGTGTGCCTGTTGTTGACTTTGAAAGGTCCTTTAAAGTCCTTTATGCCAAAAAAAAGTGTAATCCTCTCAATCAGTTCCTCAGATCTTCACCACAGTCTGAAACATCTCTCTGCGGTTTCTCTCAGACTCTGATTTGTTTAAAGAACTTCAAAATGTTTAGTTTTCATTAAAGCTGGAGATAAGGCTCCGGATCACTCTCTCCTGTGTAGTTCTATTGAAGGTCTTTGCCCTGGAACCGGAGGCTCGCCGCTTCTGCTCCAGCTCCACGTCTGAGACACAATGTTCTCCTTCACAAAGCCCTGCCCTGAGTCACACGGCTCTGAGGGAGAGATAAACGCCTCTTTAATGTGGCGTTCAGGGACCTCGGGGGAAAGAGCTGGTGTTTTGGGGGGAGGGGGACGACCACACTGCACATGCACAAAGGTTATCGAGTCCTCATCTGGACTCTGTAGTTAGACCTGTGCGATATCAACAAAAAATTAAAATCTCAATGTTTTTTGGATCTTTCTCATAAGCGATATTTCTTCTAAAAAGCCGATCATTTAAACTGAGGCGTAACCGTGGTAACAGTCCTAGTTTGTTGCTCATTTCTCTGTGATTTCTGAGGCCGATACACAGGAAACATTATACTGTCCCAAAGTTCAAAGTCTCTTCAGCTCATGTGAACTATGCTCGGACTCACTGCTCGGACTCACTGCTCGGACTCACTGCTCGGACTCACTGCTCGGACTCACTGCTCGGACTCACTGCTCGGACTCACTGCTCGGACTCACTGCTCGGACTCACTGCTCGGAACTCACTAGTCGGACTCACTGCTCGGACTCACTGCTCGGACTCACTAGTCGGACTCACTGCTCGGACTCACTGCTCGGACTCACTGCTCGGACTCACTGCTCGGACTCACTAGTCGGACTCACTGCTCGGAACTCACTAGTCGGACTCACTGCTCGGACTCACTGCTCGGACTCACTAGTCGGACTCACTAGTCGGACTCACTGCTCGGACTCACTAGTCGGACTCACTAGTCGGACTCACTGCTCGGACTCACTAGTCGGACTCACTAGTCGGACTCACTAGTCGGACTCACTAGTCGGACTCACTAGTCGGACTCACTGCTCGGACTCACTAGTCGGACTCACTAGTCGGACTCACTAGTCGGACTCACTAGTCGGACTCACTAGTCGGACTCACTGCTCGGACTCACTAGTCGGACTCACTAGTCGGACTCACTAGTCGGACTCACTAGTCGGACTCACTAGTCGGACTCACTGCTCGGACTCACTGCTCGGACTCACTAGTCGGACTCACTAGTCGGACTCACTAGTCGGACTCACTAGTCGGACTCACTGCTCGGACTCACTGCTCGGACTCACTGCTCGGACTCACTAGTCGGACTCACTAGTCGGACTCACTGCTCGGACTCACTAGTCGGACTCACTAGTCGGACTCACTAGTCGGACTCACTAGTCGGACTCACTAGTCGGACTCACTGCTCGGACTCACTAGTCGGACTCACTGCTCGGACTCACTAGTCGGACTCACTGCTCGGACTCACTGCTCGGAACTCACTGCTCGGAACTCACTGCTCGGACTCACTGCTCGGACTCACTGCTCGGACTCACTGCTCGGACTCACTGCTCGGACTCACTAGTCGGACTCACTAGTCGGACTCACTAGTCGGACTCACTGCTCGGACTCACTGCTCGGACTCACTAGTCGGACTCACTGCTCGGACTCACTGCTCGGACTCACTAGTCGGACTCACTAGTCGGACTCACTAGTCGGACTCACTGCTCGGACTCACTAGTCGGACTCACTGCTCGGACTCACTAGTCGGACTCACTAGTCGGACTCACTGCTCGGACTCACTAGTCGGACTCACTGCTCGGACTCACTAGTCGGACTCACTGCTCGGACTCACTGCTCGGACTCACTGCTCGGACTCACTAGTCGGACTCACTAGTCGGACTCACTAGTCGGACTCACTGCTCGGACTCACTGCTCGGACTCACTGCTCGGACTCACTGCTCGGACTCACTGCTCGGACTCACTAGTCGGACTCACTAGTCGGACTCACTGCTCGGACTCACTAGTCGGACTCACTGCTCGGACTCACTGCTCGGACTCACTAGTCGGACTCACTGCTCGGACTCACTGCTCGGACTCACTAGTCGGACTCACTGCTCGGACTCACTGCTCGGACTCACTAGTCGGACTCACTAGTCGGACTCACTGCTCGGACTCACTAGTCGGACTCACTGCTCGGACTCACTAGTCGGACTCACTGCTCGGACTCACTAGTCGGACTCACTGCTCGGACTCACTAGTCGGACTCACTGCTCGGACTCACTAGTCGGACTCACTGCTCGGACTCACTGCTCGGACTCACTGCTCGGACTCACTAGTCGGACTCACTAGTCGGACTCACTAGTCGGACTCACTAGTCGGACTCACTGCTCGGACTCACTAGTCGGACTCACTAGTCGGACTCACTAGTCGGACTCACTGCTCGGACTCACTGCTCGGACTCACTGCTCGGACTCACTGCTCGGACTCACTGCTCGGACTCACTAGTCGGACTCACTAGTCGGACTCACTAGTCGGACTCACTGCTCGGACTCACTGCTCGGACTCACTGCTCGGACTCACTAGTCGGACTCACTGCTCGGACTCACTAGTCGGACTCACTGCTCGGACTCACTGCTCGGACTCACTAGTCGGACTCACTAGTCGGACTCACTAGTCGGACTCACTGCTCGGACTCACTGCTCGGACTCACTAGTCGGACTCACTAGTCGGACTCACTAGTCGGACTCACTAGTCGGACTCACTGCTCGGACTCACTGCTCGGACTCACTGCTCGGACTCACTGCTCGGACTCACTAGTCGGACTCACTAGTCGGACTCACTGCTCGGACTCACTAGTCGGACTCACTAGTCGGACTCACTGCTCGGACTCACTAGTCGGACTCACTAGTCGGACTCACTGCTCGGACTCACTGCTCGGACTCACTGCTCGGACTCACTGCTCGGACTCACTGCTCGGACTCACTGCTCGGACTCACTAGTCGGACTCACTGCTCGGACTCACTAGTCGGACTCACTGCTCGGACTCACTAGTCGGACTCACTGCTCGGACTCACTGCTCGGACTCACTGCTCGGACTCACTAGTCGGACTCACTGCTCGGACTCACTGCTCGGACTCACTGCTCGGACTCACTAGTCGGACTCACTGCTCGGACTCACTAGTCGGACTCACTGCTCGGACTCACTAGTCGGACTCACTGCTCGGACTCACTAGTCGGACTCACTGCTCGGACTCACTGCTCGGACTCACTAGTCGGACTCACTGCTCGGAACTCACTAGTCGGACTCACTGCTCGGACTCACTGCTCGGACTCACTGCTCGGACTCACTAGTCGGACTCACTGCTCGGACTCACTAGTCGGACTCACTGCTCGGACTCACTAGTCGGACTCACTAGTCGGACTCACTAGTCGGACTCACTAGTCGGACTCACTGCTCGGACTCACTGCTCAGACTCACTGCTCGGACTCACTAGTCGGACTCACTGCTCGGACTCACTAGTCGGACTCACTGCTCGGACTCACTGCTCGGACTCACTAGTCGGACTCACTAGTCGGACTCACTGCTCGGACTCACTAGTCGGACTCACTGCTCGGACTCACTGCTCGGACTCACTGCTCTGACTCACTGCTCTGACTCACTGCTCGGACTCACTACTCGGACTCACTGCTCGGACTCACTGCTCGGACTCACTGCTCGGACTCACTGCTCGGACTCACTAGTCGGACTCACTGCTCGGACTCACTAGTCGGACTCACTGCTCGGACTCACTAGTCGGACTCACTGCTCGGACTCACTAGTCGGACTCACTGCTCGGACTCACTGCTCGGACTCACTAGTCGGACTCACTGCTCGGAACTCACTAGTCGGACTCACTGCTCGGACTCACTGCTCGGACTCACTGCTCGGACTCACTAGTCGGACTCACTGCTCGGACTCACTAGTCGGACTCACTGCTCGGACTCACTAGTCGGACTCACTAGTCGGACTCACTAGTCGGACTCACTGCTCGGACTCACTGCTCAGACTCACTGCTCGGACTCACTAGTCGGACTCACTGCTCGGACTCACTAGTCGGACTCACTGCTCGGACTCACTGCTCGGACTCACTAGTCGGACTCACTAGTCGGACTCACTGCTCGGACTCACTAGTCGGACTCACTGCTCGGACTCACTGCTCGGACTCACTGCTCTGACTCACTGCTCGGACTCACTACTCGGACTCACTGCTCGGACTCACTGCTCGGACTCACTGCTCGGACTCACTAGTCGGACTCACTGCTCGGACTCACTCCTCAGCATGGACCTCACGGGGTTAAAAAGACGTGGTGCCCTGGGCGGCCGCCTGGGTCGCCTATGCCCGGGGCCCAACTATTGGCCAACATGGTTTTAGTGGTAGAGGAACCTGGAGAACATGCAAACTCCACAGGAAGGTCCGGCAGGGGATCGAACCTGGGACCTTCCAGCTGTAAGACAAGAGTGCTAACCACTGAGCCACACTCTCCTTTTCACGTTAACAGTCTGTGGCCTCGGGACGATTGATTTAGTGTCTGTGGGGCTTTGCTTGTGTAACTGTGTAACTGTGTAATTGTGTAGTTGTGTGATTGTGTAACTGTGTGATTGTGTGATTGTGTAGTTGTGTGATTGTGTAACTGTGTGATTGTGTAACTGTGTAACTGTGTAATTGTGTAGTTGTGTGATTGTGTAACTGTGTGATTGTGTGATTGTGTAGTTGTGTGATTGTGTAACTGTGTGATTGTGTGATTGTGTAGTTGTGTAGTTGTGTAGTTGTGTGATTGTGTAACTGTGTGATTGTGTAACTGTGTAACTGTGTAATTGTGTAGTTGTGTGATTGTGTAACTGTGTGATTGTGTGATTGTGTAGTTGTGTGATTGTGTAACTGTGTGATTGTGTGATTGTGTAGTTGTGTAGTTGTGTAGTTGTGTGATTGTGTAACTGTGTGATTGTGTAACTGTGTAATTGTGTAGTTGTGTAGTTGTGTGATTGTGTAACTGTGTGATTGTGTGATTGTGTAGTTGTGTGATTGTGTAACTGTGTGATTGTGTAACTGTGTAATTGTGTAGTTGTGTAGTTGTGTGATTGTGTAACTGTGTAACTGTGTAATTGTGTAGTTGTGTGATTGTGTAACTGTGTGATTGTGTGATTGTGTAGTTGTGTAGTTGTGTAGTTGTGTGATTGTGTAACTGTGTAACTGTGTAATTGTGTAGTTGTGTGATTGTGTAACTGTGTGATTGTGTAACTGTGTGATTGTGTGATTGTGTAGTTGTGTGTCTGCGTAGGTTTCCCCTACCACTAAAAACATGTACAATAGGTGAATCCTCCGGCCAGGTGTTTCTGACCATCAGCCTGGTTCCACATCTGGAGATGGGTCCCTGAGCGCTGGCAGAGAGCTAAAGTATTCATGTGTGCCTGTTGTTGACTTTGAAAGGTCCTTTAAAGTCCTTTATGCCAAAAAAAAGTGTAATCCTCTCAATCAGTTCCTCAGATCTTCACCACAGTCTGAAACATCTCTCTGCGGTTTCTCTCAGACTCTGATTTGTTTAAAGAACTTCAAAATGTTTAGTTTTCATTAAAGCTGGAGATAAGGCTCCGGATCACTCTCTCCTGTGTAGTTCTATTGAAGGTCTTTGCCCTGGAACCGGAGGCTCGCCGCTTCTGCTCCAGCTCCACGTCTGAGACACAATGTTCTCCTTCACAAAGCCCTGCCCTGAGTCACACGGCTCTGAGGGAGAGATAAACGCCTCTTTAATGTGGCGTTCAGGGACCTCGGGGGAAAGAGCTGGTGTTTTGGGGGGAGGGGGACGACCACACTGCACATGCACAAAGGTTATCGAGTCCTCATCTGGACTCTGTAGTTAGACCTGTGCGATATCAACAAAAAATTAAAATCTCAATGTTTTTTGGATCTTTCTCATAAGCGATATTTCTTCTAAAAAGCCGATCATTTAAACTGAGGCGTAACCGTGGTAACAGTCCTAGTTTGTTGCTCATTTCTCTGTGATTTCTGAGGCCGATACACAGGAAACATTATACTGTCCCAAAGTTCAAAGTCTCTTCAGCTCATGTGAACTATGCTCGGACTCACTGCTCGGACTCACTGCTCGGACTCACTGCTCGGACTCACTGCTCGGACTCACTGCTCGGACTCACTGCTCGGACTCACTGCTCGGACTCACTGCTCGGACTCACTAGTCGGACTCACTGCTCGGACTCACTAGTCGGACTCACTGCTCGGACTCACTAGTCGGACTCACTAGTCGGACTCACTGCTCGGACTCACTGCTCGGACTCACTAGTCGGACTCACTGCTCGGACTCACTGCTCGGACTCACTAGTCGGACTCACTGCTCGGAACTCACTAGTCGGACTCACTGCTCGGACTCACTGCTCGGACTCACTAGTCGGACTCACTAGTCGGACTCACTGCTCGGACTCACTAGTCGGACTCACTAGTCGGACTCACTAGTCGGACTCACTAGTCGGACTCACTAGTCGGACTCACTGCTCGGACTCACTAGTCGGACTCACTGCTCGGACTCACTAGTCGGACTCACTGCTCGGACTCACTAGTCGGACTCACTGCTCGGACTCACTAGTCGGACTCACTGCTCGGACTCACTAGTCGGACTCACTAGTCGGACTCACTGCTCGGACTCACTGCTCGGAACTCACTGCTCGGACTCACTGCTCGGACTCACTGCTCGGACTCACTGCTCGGACTCACTAGTCGGACTCACTGCTCGGACTCACTGCTCGGACTCACTAGTCGGACTCACTGCTCGGACTCACTGCTCGGACTCACTAGTCGGACTCACTGCTCGGACTCACTGCTCGGACTCACTAGTCGGACTCACTAGTCGGACTCACTAGTCGGACTCACTGCTCGGACTCACTAGTCGGACTCACTAGTCGGACTCACTGCTCGGACTCACTAGTCGGACTCACTAGTCGGACTCACTGCTCGGACTCACTAGTCGGACTCACTGCTCGGACTCACTAGTCGGACTCACTGCTCGGACTCACTGCTCGGACTCACTAGTCGGACTCACTAGTCGGACTCACTAGTCGGACTCACTAGTCGGACTCACTGCTCGGACTCACTAGTCGGACTCACTGCTCGGACTCACTAGTCGGACTCACTAGTCGGACTCACTGCTCGGACTCACTGCTCGGACTCACTAGTCGGACTCACTGCTCGGACTCACTGCTCGGACTCACTAGTCGGACTCACTAGTCGGACTCACTAGTCGGACTCACTGCTCGGACTCACTGCTCGGACTCACTGCTCGGACTCACTAGTCGGACTCACTGCTCGGACTCACTGCTCGGACTCACTAGTCGGACTCACTAGTCGGACTCACTAGTCGGACTCACTGCTCGGACTCACTGCTCGGACTCACTGCTCGGACTCACTAGTCGGACTCACTAGTCGGACTCACTAGTCGGACTCACTGCTCGGACTCACTGCTCGGACTCACTGCTCGGACTCACTGCTCGGACTCACTGCTCGGACTCACTGCTCGGACTCACTAGTCGGACTCACTAGTCGGACTCACTGCTCGGACTCACTAGTCGGACTCACTGCTCGGACTCACTGCTCGGACTCACTAGTCGGACTCACTGCTCGGACTCACTGCTCGGACTCACTAGTCGGACTCACTGCTCGGACTCACTGCTCGGACTCACTGCTCGGACTCACTAGTCGGACTCACTGCTCGGACTCACTAGTCGGACTCACTGCTCGGACTCACTAGTCGGACTCACTGCTCGGACTCACTAGTCGGACTCACTGCTCGGACTCACTAGTCGGACTCACTGCTCGGACTCACTGCTCGGACTCACTGCTCGGACTCACTAGTCGGACTCACTAGTCGGACTCACTAGTCGGACTCACTGCTCGGACTCACTAGTCGGACTCACTAGTCGGACTCACTAGTCGGACTCACTGCTCGGACTCACTGCTCGGACTCACTGCTCGGACTCACTGCTCGGACTCACTGCTCGGACTCACTAGTCGGACTCACTAGTCGGACTCACTAGTCGGACTCACTAGTCGGACTCACTAGTCGGACTCACTGCTCGGACTCACTGCTCGGACTCACTGCTCGGACTCACTGCTCGGACTCACTGCTCGGACTCACTAGTCGGACTCACTAGTCGGACTCACTAGTCGGACTCACTGCTCGGACTCACTGCTCGGACTCACTAGTCGGACTCACTAGTCGGACTCACTAGTCGGACTCACTGCTCGGACTCACTGCTCGGACTCACTGCTCGGACTCACTGCTCGGACTCACTAGTCGGACTCACTAGTCGGACTCACTGCTCGGACTCACTAGTCGGACTCACTAGTCGGACTCACTGCTCGGACTCACTAGTCGGACTCACTAGTCGGACTCACTGCTCGGACTCACTGCTCGGACTCACTGCTCGGACTCACTGCTCGGACTCACTGCTCGGACTCACTGCTCGGACTCACTAGTCGGACTCACTGCTCGGACTCACTAGTCGGACTCACTGCTCGGACTCACTAGTCGGACTCACTGCTCGGACTCACTGCTCGGACTCACTGCTCGGACTCACTAGTCGGACTCACTGCTCGGACTCACTAGTCGGACTCACTGCTCGGACTCACTAGTCGGACTCACTGCTCGGACTCACTAGTCGGACTCACTGCTCGGACTCACTGCTCGGACTCACTAGTCGGACTCACTGCTCGGAACTCACTAGTCGGACTCACTGCTCGGACTCACTGCTCGGACTCACTGCTCGGACTCACTAGTCGGACTCACTGCTCGGACTCACTAGTCGGACTCACTGCTCGGACTCACTAGTCGGACTCACTAGTCGGACTCACTAGTCGGACTCACTAGTCGGACTCACTGCTCGGACTCACTGCTCAGACTCACTGCTCGGACTCACTAGTCGGACTCACTGCTCGGACTCACTAGTCGGACTCACTGCTCGGACTCACTGCTCGGACTCACTAGTCGGACTCACTAGTCGGACTCACTAGTCGGACTCACTGCTCGGACTCACTAGTCGGACTCACTGCTCGGACTCACTGCTCTGACTCACTGCTCTGACTCACTGCTCGGACTCACTACTCGGACTCACTGCTCGGACTCACTGCTCGGACTCACTGCTCGGACTCACTGCTCGGACTCACTAGTCGGACTCACTGCTCGGACTCACTAGTCGGACTCACTGCTCGGACTCACTAGTCGGACTCACTGCTCGGACTCACTAGTCGGACTCACTGCTCGGACTCACTGCTCGGACTCACTGCTCGGACTCACTAGTCGGACTCACTGCTCGGACTCACTAGTCGGACTCACTGCTCGGACTCACTAGTCGGACTCACTAGTCGGACTCACTAGTCGGACTCACTAGTCGGACTCACTGCTCGGACTCACTGCTCAGACTCACTGCTCGGACTCACTAGTCGGACTCACTGCTCGGACTCACTAGTCGGACTCACTGCTCGGACTCACTGCTCGGACTCACTAGTCGGACTCACTAGTCGGACTCACTGCTCGGACTCACTAGTCGGACTCACTGCTCGGACTCACTGCTCGGACTCACTGCTCTGACTCACTGCTCGGACTCACTACTCGGACTCACTGCTCGGACTCACTGCTCGGACTCACTGCTCGGACTCACTGCTCGGACTCACTGCTCGGACTCACTGCTCGGACTCACTGCTCGGACTCACTGCTCGGACTCACTGCTCGGAACTCACTAGTCGGACTCACTGCTCGGACTCACTGCTCGGACTCACTAGTCGGACTCACTGCTCGGACTCACTGCTCGGACTCACTGCTCGGACTCACTAGTCGGACTCACTAGTCGGACTCACTAGTCGGACTCACTGCTCGGACTCACTGCTCGGACTCACTGCTCGGACTCACTAGTCGGACTCACTGCTCGGACTCACTAGTCGGACTCACTAGTCGGACTCACTGCTCGGACTCACTGCTCGGACTCACTAGTCGGACTCACTGCTCGGAACTCACTAGTCGGACTCACTGCTCGGACTCACTGCTCGGACTCACTGCTCGGACTCACTAGTCGGACTCACTGCTCGGACTCACTAGTCGGACTCACTGCTCGGACTCACTAGTCGGACTCACTAGTCGGACTCACTAGTCGGACTCACTAGTCGGACTCACTGCTCGGACTCACTGCTCAGACTCACTGCTCGGACTCACTAGTCGGACTCACTGCTCGGACTCACTAGTCGGACTCACTGCTCGGACTCACTGCTCGGACTCACTAGTCGGACTCACTAGTCGGACTCACTAGTCGGACTCACTGCTCGGACTCACTAGTCGGACTCACTGCTCGGACTCACTGCTCTGACTCACTGCTCTGACTCACTGCTCGGACTCACTACTCGGACTCACTGCTCGGACTCACTGCTCGGACTCACTGCTCGGACTCACTGCTCGGACTCACTAGTCGGACTCACTGCTCGGACTCACTAGTCGGACTCACTGCTCGGACTCACTAGTCGGACTCACTGCTCGGACTCACTAGTCGGACTCACTGCTCGGACTCACTGCTCGGACTCACTAGTCGGACTCACTGCTCGGAACTCACTAGTCGGACTCACTGCTCGGACTCACTGCTCGGACTCACTGCTCGGACTCACTAGTCGGACTCACTGCTCGGACTCACTAGTCGGACTCACTGCTCGGACTCACTAGTCGGACTCACTAGTCGGACTCACTAGTCGGACTCACTAGTCGGACTCACTGCTCGGACTCACTGCTCAGACTCACTGCTCGGACTCACTAGTCGGACTCACTGCTCGGACTCACTAGTCGGACTCACTGCTCGGACTCACTGCTCGGACTCACTAGTCGGACTCACTAGTCGGACTCACTGCTCGGACTCACTAGTCGGACTCACTGCTCGGACTCACTGCTCGGACTCACTGCTCTGACTCACTGCTCGGACTCACTACTCGGACTCACTGCTCGGACTCACTGCTCGGACTCACTGCTCGGACTCACTGCTCGGACTCACTGCTCGGACTCACTGCTCGGACTCACTGCTCGGACTCACTGCTCGGAACTCACTAGTCGGACTCACTGCTCGGACTCACTGCTCGGACTCACTAGTCGGACTCACTGCTCGGACTCACTGCTCGGACTCACTGCTCGGACTCACTGCTCGGACTCACTAGTCGGACTCACTAGTCGGACTCACTAGTCGGACTCACTGCTCGGACTCACTGCTCGGACTCACTGCTCGGACTCACTAGTCGGACTCACTGCTCGGACTCACTAGTCGGACTCACTAGTCGGACTCACTGCTCGGACTCACTGCTCGGACTCACTGCTCGGACTCACTGCTCGGACTCACTGCTCGGACTCACTGCTCGGACTCACTGCTCGGACTCACTAGTCGGACTCACTGCTCGGACTCACTGCTCGGACTCACTAGTCGGACTCACTGCTCGGACTCACTGCTCGGACTCACTGCTCGGACTCACTAGTCGGACTCACTGCTCGGACTCACTGCTCGGACTCACTGCTCGGACTCACTAGTCGGACTCATTGCTCGGACTCACTGCTCGGACTCACTGCTCGGACTCACTGCTCGGACTCACTAGTCGGACTCACTGCTCGGACTCACTGCTCGGACTCACTGCTCTGACTCACTGCTCTGACTCACTGCTCGGACTCACTGCTCGGACTCACTAGTCGGACTCACTGCTCGGACTCACTGCTCGGACTCACTGCTCGGACTCACTAGTCGGACTCACTGCTCGGACTCACTGCTCGGACTCACTAGTCGGACTCACTGCTCGGACTCACTAGTCGGACTCACTAGTCGGACTCACTGCTCGGACTCACTGCTCGGACTCACTAGTCGGACTCACTGCTCGGACTCACTGCTCGGACTCACTAGTCGGACTCACTGCTCGGACTCACTGCTCGGACTCACTGCTCGGACTCACTGCTCTGACTCACTGCTCGGACTCACTGCTCGGACTCACTGCTCGGACTCACTAGTCGGACTCACTGCTCGGACTCACTCCTCAGCATGGACCTCACGGGGTTAAAAAGACGTGGTGCCCTGGGCGGCCGCCTGGGTCGCCTATGCCCGGGGCCCAACTATTGGCCAACATGGTTTTAGTGGTAGAGGAACCTGGAGAACATGCAAACTCCACAGGAAGGTCCGGCAGGGGATCGAACCTGGGACCTTCCAGCTGTAAGACAAGAGTGCTAACCACTGAGCCACACTCTCCTTTTCACGTTAACAGTCTGTGGCCTCGGGACGATTGATTTAGTGTCTGTGGGGCTTTGCTTGTGTAACTGTGTAACTGTGTAATTGTGTAGTTGTGTGATTGTGTAACTGTGTGATTGTGTGATTGTGTAGTTGTGTGATTGTGTAACTGTGTGATTGTGTAACTGTGTAATTGTGTAGTTGTGTAGTTGTGTGATTGTGTAACTGTGTGATTGTGTAACTGTGTAACTGTGTAATTGTGTAGTTGTGTGATTGTGTAACTGTGTGATTGTGTGATTGTGTAGTTGTGTGATTGTGTAACTGTGTGATTGTGTGATTGTGTAACTGTGTAGTTGTGTGATTGTGTGATTGTGTAACTGTGTGATTGTGTAACTGTGTAATTGTGTAGTTGTGTGATTGTGTAACTGTGTGATTGTGTAACTGTGTAACTGTGTAGTTGTGTGATTGTGTGATTGTGTAACTGTGTGATTGTGTAACTGTGTAATTGTGTAGTTGTGTGATTGTGTAACTGTGTGATTGTGTAACTGTGTAATTGTGTAGTTGTGTGATTGTGTAATTGTGTGATTGTGTAACTGTGTGATTGTGTAACTGTGTAATTGTGTAGTTGTGTGATTGTGTAATTGTGTGATTGTGTGATTGTGTAACTGTGTGATTGTGTAACTGTGTAATTGTGTAGTTGTGTGATTGTGTAATTGTGTGATTGTGTAACTGTGTAGTTGTGTGATTGTGTGATTGTGTGATTGTGTAACTGTGTAGTTGTGTGATTGTGTGATTGTGTGATTGTGTAACTGTTCCTGGTGTGGGCGACGCACTCTGGGGCAGTTGAACATTTGAACGTCCACATCTGGCCCAGTGACCGTTGGAATGAACTCATAAACTGAGCCTGCGGTCGGAGGACGTCAGTGTTGCCGACGAAGCTCCCGAGATGTAGAGTCACCTCGAGTCTCTCGCACTAAAACCAAAACATCAGGTTAGAAATCTAGGAGTAATCGTGGACTCAGACCTGAACTTAAACATCATCAGCTTTTTACCATCTGAAGAACATGAAGATCAGAGGAATAGTGTCAAAACCAGACTTGGAGACACTCATCCATGCGTTTGTCTCCAGCAGGTTAGACGACTGTAACGGCTGCTCACTGGCCTTTCTAAACGAGCTGTTAGAGCTGCAGAACATCCAGAACGCTGCTGCTCGAGTCCTGACAAGAACCAGGAAATACCACCATATTAGTCCAGTGCTCCGGTCTCTGCACTGGCTTCCTGTCACTCAGAGAATAGAATTTAAAACAGCTCTGCTTGTGTACAAGTCTTTTCATGGTTTAGCACCAAAGTCCATCTCTGACGTGTTAGAGCCGTATGAACCATCTCGGGCCCTGAGAACTTCAGGGAGGGGTCTCCTGGTGGTTCCCAGAGTCAGGACTAAACACGCTGAGGCTAAAGCTAAAATCTGGAACAGTCTTCATGAGGATGTGAGACAGGCCTCGACTCTGACAATGTTCAAATCCAGGCTGAAAACTGCTCTTTTTACCCGAGCAGATGAAAACTGAAAGTATTTTATCTGCACTCTGGCCTTTTACTGTCATTGATTAACTTATGTTTTAATGATTGATTTGATCAGTTTTCTTGCTAAACTGAGAAGCTTTGAGTTGCCTTGTGTCTGAATTGAGCTCTACAAATAAACTTGCCTAGAGGTGAAGGAAAAGCAGAACCTTAAAGCCGCCACAGTTAAGACTCTGGGACGTGTTTCACAACAGCTCCACCCAGAGTTACCTCACCCCCCCCCCCCCCCCCCCCCCACCTCCCGGGGCGCAGACGGTTCAGCCTCAGTGCAGACGCTCCCCGTGTGAACGGCCAGCGGGACAGAGGCGGCTTGTTCTTGTTCTGGGAGTGTTTTTCGTTGTTCGCGTCGACAGGAAACAGACGTCAGCCTCCAGTCCGGGTCAGGACAGAGCCCGGGTTTTACATTTCCCCCATTCACAAAGTCTACAGACTCTTCCCTCTGACGGGCCGTGAGATGTTTGGGGTTTAGGTCCTACTGTTATCGAAATAATGAAAGCATCAGAAGCAGGAACCAAAAACAAAAAATCTTCTCTCTTTAGATCCAAGTGTAGATGCTGCTGGTCCAGGGTCGGGATTAAAGGAAGGGACTTCTTTGTTTCAGCTCAAATAATTTTTTTCCCCCTATTTAAAAAAAAAAAGTAAAATATCTTATTTTTGCCCCAATTTATCTCGTTTTCCGACATCAACATTTTCCGTCATTTTGCTTCCATTATTAATATTTCGATTATTTCCATCTTTTTCTTTAAACCAATTTATTCCCCATTTTTCTCCCAATATGCAGATCTTCCACACATAATACAAGGTGACAGCCAAAAAATGGTCAGGGGTTTCTCAGACTAATGTTGGAGTTCTGAGTCCGAACATCACGTGCACTTTACTCTATCAGGTCAACTTTTTGAGATACAGCCTTAGTGTTACGGATTACGTACAACTACGTTATTATGAATTCTGCTCATCAAATTTGATGGAGTAAATAAAAACTGAATGACTTTGGATACGTTGACTTTTATTTCTTGAGGAAAACGGAAAAAACGTCAAGGGTTTCTCAGCTGATGATCCGCAGAAATTTGTTTTTGACGCAAAATCCTGACCTGATTGAGCAAAACCAAGGTCATTTTCGGACTCAGAGCATCAACATTAGTCTAATTCAGCTGGAAAACCCTGGACTATTTTCAAAAAATATTTTTTTGTTACCCAATGTTATTGTTCTGTTTCTGGATGTCACATATTTTAGTATCGAAAAGTAGAGTCTGTAACGGTACCCAGCCCTGACTCAAACTCATCGACATTTTCCCACAATCCACATTCCCTGACTCGTAAGAAGCCACAGACTAAACGTTTGACTCTGTCCTGGTGTCTCTTTCAGCCAACTGTGTCCCTCAGTGTCAGAACGGAGGGATGTGTCTGAGGCCCCAGCTCTGCATCTGCAAACCGGGCTCCCAGGGCCCGTCCTGCGAGGTCCACACGGGGGTCCACACGGGGCTGGACCAGACCAACGGCATCCCCACCACGGGAGGAGGAGTCCACACGGAGCTCCAGACCCCGGCGGTGCCTCAGAGGCCCATCCCCCAGCAGGCCCTCCCTAACGGATACCTCCAGTCCCGAGTCCAGACCCTGCCCATCAAGTACTCCGTGAATCCCCAGTACATCCAGCAGCACGTGCAGCAGCAGTGAGTACCTCCAGAACCCTTCATACCCTCCAGAACCCTTCACACCCTCCAGAACCCTTCACACCCTCCAGAACCCTTCATACCCTCCAGAACCCTTTATACCCTCTAGGACCCTTCACACCCTCCAGAACCCTTCATACCCTCCAGAACCCTTTATACCCTCTAGGACCCTTCACACCCTCCAGAACCCTTCATACCCTCCAGAACCCTTTATACCCTCTAGGACCCTTCATACCCTCGAGAACCCTTCATACCCTCTAGGACCCTTCATACCCTCGAGAACCCTTCATACCCTCTAGGACCCTTCATACCCTCTAGGACCCTTCATACCCTCTAGGACCCTTCACACCAGAGCAGAAACCCTCATATCTTCCAGAACCCTTCACACTAGAGCAGAACCCTTCATACCCTCTCGGGCCCTTCACACCAGAGCAGAAACCCTCATATCTTCCAGAACCCTTCACACCAGAGCAGAACCCTTCATACCCTCTAGGGCCCTTCACACCAGAGCAGAAACCCTCATATCTTCCAGAAACCTTCACACCAGAGCAGAACCCTTCGTAACCTCTAGAACCCTTCACACCAGAGCAGAACCCTTCATACCCTCCAGAACCCTTAACACCAGAGCAGAACCCTTCATACCCTCTAGAACCCTTCACACCAGAGCAGAACCCTTCATACCCTCTAGAACCCTTCACACCAGAGCAGAACCCTTCATACCCCCCGAACCCTTAACACCAGAGCAGAACCCTTCATACCCTCTAGAACCCTTAACACCAGAGCAGAACCCTTCATACCCTTCATAGCCTCGAGAACCCTTCACACCAGAGCAGAACCCTTCATACCCTTCATAGCCTCGAGAACCCTTCACACCAGAGCAGAACCCTTCATACCCTTCATAGCCTCGAGAACCCTTCACGCCAGAGCAGAACCCTTCATACCCTTCATAGCCTCGAGAACCCTTCACGCCAGAGCAGAACCCTTCATACCCTTCATAGCCTTGAGAACCCTTCACACCAGAGCAGAACCCTTCATACCCTTCATAGCCTCCAGAACCAAACTCTCTCTTTCCGATGTTTATTCTCTGACGTTTTGTGGCTTTGAGCCGGAGATTTATCCAGGAAGTGACTCCAACATGTCTGTGCGTCTCCCTGGTCTTTCCCGTGCTTATTCATTCACCAATACTGACATGTTTGGTATCCACGTGTAGCACGAAAGGCTGTGACCGAGATGACGCTGTAATCCAAATATGGTCATTTCCTGTGTGGGAGACAGAGCGGCTAAAGACAGGAGGAATATACACATGTGCAGACAAAGAGACAGTTTTGTTGTTTTACTTTATATAACAGGGAGACTGTGGCTCTGCTCCCGCTGAGGTTTTTTCAGTTGCGTCTGCAGTAAATTGTTCCCAGACCCGAGTCCGTCTGAAGCTGCTCTCGATTTAACGCCGAGTATCTCTCGAGCCCTTGGTGTTCGGGGTGTTCCTCCTGCAGCCGTTATGAGGCCTTTGTCAGGTTTTCAGTTCAGTGGTTAGTGATGATGACACACGTGCACCAGCAGGAGTAAAGTGCCTATGCTCGTGTTACGCAAATCATCAGCACTTCCAACCACTAACTCACACGTACAGTCACCTATTGTACATGTTTTTAGTGGTCGGGGACACGAGGAGAAGAGAAAGGACAGTTCTGATCATGTGCCCTAATGGAAAAACTCTGCTCAGACGTTGTAGGAGCCTCTACAGTACGAGGCCGTATCATAACAACAACAGACCCCAGCCATCAGGGGGCGCTACTGTCTGTCACGCTTTAACCTCTTTACCTGAATCTAAAAGTGTCTGGCGCACAGCTACAGGCCAGAGTAACGCCTCATTTGAAAGCTAAGACCCACTAAACTGATTTTTTTTTGGTTCTTGTTGCGTTGACGTTACGTTTTGCTTTTTTAATTGTGTGATTGTTTATGTTCTTTTCACACTTCTTTGGAAACGTTTGTTGCTTTTTTGTCATGTTTTGTTCACAGCCTATAGGCCAGTGCAAGGATATCTGTCTGTCTGTCTGTCTGTCTGTCTGTCTCTGTCTGTCTGTCTGTGTGTCTGTGTGTCTGTCTGTCTGTCTGCCTGCCTGTCTGTCTGTCTGCCTGTCTGTCTGCCTGTCTCTCTGTCTGTCTCTCTGTCTGTCTGTCTGTCTGTCTGTCTGCCTGCCTGTCTGTCTGTCTGTCTCTCTGCCTGTCTCTCTGTCTGTCTCTCTGTCTGTCTGCCTGTCTGTCTGTCTCTCTGTCTGTCTGTCTGTCTCTCTGCCTGTCTCTCTGTCTGTCTCTCTGTCTGTCTGCCTGTCTGTCTGTCTGTCTGTCTGTCTGTCTGTCTGTCTGTGTGTCTGTCTGTCTGTGTGTCTGTCTGTCTGTCTGTCTGTGTCTGTCTGTCTGTCTGTGTGTCTGTCTGTCTGTCTGTCTGTGTGTCTGTCTGTCTGTGTGTCTGTCTGTGTCTGTCTGTCTGTCTGTCTGTGTCTGTCTGTCTGTGTGTCTGTCTGTCTGTGTGTCTGTGTGTGTGTGTGTCTGTCTGTCTGTGTGTCTGTCTGTCTCTGTCTGTCTGTCTGTCTGCCTGCCTGTCTGTCTGTCTCTCTGCCTCTCTGTCTGTCTGTCTCTCTGCCTGTCTGTCTGTCTGTCTCTCTCTCTGTCTGTCTGCCTGCCTGTCTGTCTGTCTCTCTCTCTGCCTGCCTGCCTGTCTGTCTGTCTGTCTCTCTGCCTGTCTCTCTGTCTGTCTCTCTGTCTGTCTGCCTGTCTGTCTGCCTGTCTGTCTGTCTGTCTGTGTCTGTCTGTCTGTGTCTGTCTGTCTGTGTCTGTCTGTCTGTCTGTCTGTCTGTGTGTCTGTCTGTCTCTGTCTGTGTGTCTGTCTGTCTGTGTGTCTGTCTGTCTGTCTGTCTGCCTCTCTCTCTGTCTGTCTGCCTGCCTGTCTGTCTGTCTCTCTGCCTGCCTGTCTGTCTCTCTGTCTGTCTCTCTCTCTCTCTGCCTGCCTGTCTGTCTGTCTCTCTGTCTGTCTGTCTGTATCCCGTCTACAGTAAAGTGTTTTCTTCACTCGATGCTGTGACACGTTCTTGGTCCTGATGTTCTGATCTTTACCGGGTCAGCGCGGGAACTTTGCTCCATACATTTGTGTGGAAACTTTCAGACTTTACATTCGTGACCACTTTAAAGATGGCGTCCTCCTCAGAGGAAGGAAAGAGCTTCACTGAAGCCTGGTCCACACGGGACCATTTTCCAAACCGGTCACGTTTTTGTCGGTATTCTGACACTTTTTTCAAGAAGCTTTTAGATTTGGTTAAAGCCGAGGGTTAATCACTATGGGACGGTCCCGTAACGCGTGGGTGTGGTCTCCCTCTGACCACACCCCCTCCAGCTTTGGCCTGAAGTTCTTCCAAACTCAGACGTAACAAAGGGAGGTCCTCTCGAACTCTAGAAGTGTGTCTTCTGTCCCACAGCGTCGGTTCCGTCGTAATGTCTAGAGTTTTCTCCGCGTTGAGTATTTCTAAGACGAAAGCTGTGGAGACGGAGAATCTGAAAGTGAAAGACTTATATAAGTAATATGTTAAAGGTCGAGAAACCCGTCTGTGCTAAAGTGAAACATCTGCTCTTCAGTCGCTCCATGAGGCTCCACACGTTACAGATCATGTCTAAAGCCCGACAGATTTATTCATCTTTGTATCAAATAAATCAATAAAAAATAAATCGATAGTGGAATGTATGAAATGACTGAATACTTTCCTTCATGATCTACAGAAAGTTTCAGATAAAGATGTTAATATAAAAAGGGAACTCCGCTCCAGCTGCAGCTCTCGATCGCCCGGGCCCATGTGCCTGGTGGTTCTTGGCCGAGCGTCTCCATGAAGCTCCCACGTTAGCGCCGGTCTGCGCTGGAGCTCCGGATCAGCCGTCTGAGCCGCGCAGGAAATGAGCGGCCGGAGTAATGGAGTATTTCAAGTATTCGGCCTCACAGTAGTCAGTATTCGGCGCAGTACTCTGTGGGGGCGTGGCCCGCTGGACGTGGGGTTTGTGGTGGAGTTCCCGCGGTGGAGGTTCAGGGAGGTCACGCTGAGCTCCGGGTCCGTCCGTCTGCTCCTCGTTTATAGAAGTATGACTTTTACACAATCGGGATTTAAACTTTCTATCTGACCGACCCGGCGGCCGCAGGGGCGTCGGCCGCACCGCTTTACTTTCATCAACGCTTTGAGCTCCGGGACCTGGAGTTTGTATAAGTAATATAGTTTATATTTACAGAACTCAAAGCTGAAGATGAATATGTTCTGTATTAGTTACAGTTTTAACGATATCTCTGAGTTGCACGTCAGTTACTTTTGACCAAATCTAAACTGACAATAGTAATAATTATTACTGACAATAGTAATAATTATTACTGACAATAGTAATAATTATTACTGACAATAGTAATAATTATTACTGACAATAGTAATAATTATTACTGACAATAGTAATAATGCACCAAGTGCTTGTCCTTCACGTTCCCTCAGTCTCTCGTGCAGATCTTATCCAGGACCGGCCCTGGGACTGGATCTCTCCTTCTGTGGTTCTCCTGAAGGTTTCTCGTTTCTCCCCCCGGGTTTTTGAGTTGTTCCTCTCTGTGCTGGAGGGTCTAAGGACAGGGGGGGGGGGGGGGGGACGCCCGAGCTGCTCGTCTCCACTGCTGACGCTGATTTGGACTTTATGTTCAGCTGAACTTTAAATCGTCTTATTTACTGTTTTATTGCCGTAATGTTCGTGCAGCTGTGAGGAAAGTCCTGTTGTGATGTTGGGCTAAAAACCATGGATTGATTCCTGCGACGGTGGTGCAGATGGTAGAGCGGGTCGTCTCATGATCGGAAGGTCAGGGGTTCGAATCCCGCCTCCTGAAGGTGCACATTGTCGTTGTGTCCTTGGGCAAGACACTTCACCCTCTTACCTCCAGTGTCTGCGTACACTGGTGTATGAATGGGTGAGAGGTTCCTGCTGTAAAGCGCTTTGAGCCTAATGTTGGTGAAAAAGCGCTTTATAAGTTGAGACCATTCATCAGCGCTGAACTTGATTTGGGGCGTTTCAACACAAACCATTTAAATGCACTCACATTGTAATGACACATGTGTTGTTTCAGTAATATGTTCTGTTCCTCGGTTACTAAAGTCATATATTTCTGTAACGTGTCGAGGCAGATCCTACAGTCAGGAACGCTCTGAGGTGAGATGATGAAGGTCATAGGAAAGGAAAGGAATCTTATTTGTAAAGCGCTTCACACATGAACGGGAGGGGGTTCATTCACTCCATGCTGATAAGCTGCATTTGTAGCCACAGTTTCCCCTGGGGCAGACTGACAGAAGCGAGGCTGCACACATCTGCGCCAACGGCCCCTCCGACCACCACCAACCACTCACACATAGACATTGGGTGAAGTGTCTTGCCCAAGGACACAACGACAGGTTGTGTCCTTGTTTTGACCCATTATTGGCGGGTCAGATCTGAAGCTCAGGGCCTGGTACTTGGAGACTTTGGGAAACAGGAGCCTGGGGGGGGGGGCAGTGAGTGATATAAGAATAATATAAGAATATAATTATTATTATAAGATTTAATTGTATATCACTACGTGAGCGCCACCATGTTGTAAAGTGAAGCAACAGTTTTGGAAACAACAAAATGATGATCCTCGTCTTCATCAGATGCAGCTGCTGTAGCTTCATCTGAACCTGAATGAAACCAGAACATGATGAAGTACTTAAATACTTTTCACAGTGAACTCGAGTAAACATCAAAGACAAACTGTGGACATTTATTTGTGAGACTTTGTACCAAGTTGGAGATGGTTTTCAGTGTTACATTTGATCCAAGTTTTTTCCGGCAGCTTGTGGGCGACAGATGTGCCCGACACATCTGCAGACTCTCCATCGTTCATGGATCAAAAGATATTCGTGAAACGTTTCCTTTTCTGTCGCCGGTGACGCCGCGGGGCACAGAGGAATTTAATTATGTCATTTCAAACTTTTAGAGACAGATCTTGATCCTCTCTGTCTCAGTGTTTGATCCTCTGTCTCAGTGTTTGATCCTCTGTGTCTCGGTGTTTGATCCTCTGTCTCAGTGTTTGATCCTCTGTCTCAGTGTTTGATCCTCTGTCTCAGTGTTTGATCCTCTGTGTCGGTGTTTGATCCTCTGTGTCTCGGTGTTTGATCCTCTGTGTCTCGGTGTTTGATCCTCTGTGTCTCAGTGTTTGATCCTCTGTCTCAGTGTTTGATCCTCTGTGTCTCGGTGTTTGATCCTCTGTGTCTCAGTGTTTGATCCTCTGTCTCAGTGTTTGATCCTCTGTGTCTCAGTGTTTGATCCTCTGTGTCGGTGTTTGATCCTCTGTGTCTCGGTGTTTGATCCTCTGTGTCTCAGTGTTTGATCCTCTGTGTCTCAGTGTTTGATCCTCTGTGTCTCAGTGTTTGATCCTCTGTGTCTCAGTGTTTGATCCTCTGTGTCTCGGTGTTTGATCCTCTGTGTCTCAGTGTTTGATCCTCTGTGTCGGTGTTTGATCCTCTGTGTCTCAGTGTTTGATCCTCTGTGTCTCAGTGTTTGATCCTCTCTGTCTCAGTGTTTGATCCTCTCTGTCTCAGTGTTTGATCCTCTGTGTCTCGGTGTTTGATCCTCTGTGTCTCGGTGTTTGATCCTCTGTGTCTGTGTTTGATCCTCTCTGTCTCAGTGTTTGATCCTCTGTGTCTCAGTGTTTGATCCTCTGTGTCTCAGTGTTTGATCCTCTTTGTCTCAGTGTTTGATTCTCAGTGTTTGATCCTCTCTGTCTCAGTGTTTGATCCTCTGTGTCTCAGTGTTTGATCCTCTGTGTCTCAGTGTTTGATCCTCTCTGTCTCAGTGTTTGATCCTCTGTGTCTCAGTGTTTGATCCTCTCTGTCTCAGTGTTTGATCCTCTCTGTCTCAGTGTTTGATCCTCTGTGTCTCAGTGTTTGATCCTCTGTGTCTCAGTGTTTGATCCTCTCTGTCTCAGTGTTTGATCCTCTGTGTCTCAGTGTTTGATCCTCTCTGTCTCAGTGTTTGATCCTCTGTGTCTCGGTGTTTGATCCTCTGTCTCAGTGTTTGATCCTCTGTCTCAGTGTTTGATCCTCTGTGTCGGTGGTTGATCCTCTGTGTCTCAGTGTTTGATCCTCTGTGTCTCAGTGTTTGATCCTCTCTGTCTCAGTGTTTGATCCTCTGTGTCTCGGTGTTTGATCCTCTGTGTCTCAGTGTTTGATCCTCTCTGTCTCAGTGTTTGATCCTCTGTCTCAGTGTTTGATCCTCTGTGTCTCGGTGTTTGATCCTCTGTGTCTCAGTGTTTGATCCTCTGTCTCAGTGTTTGATCCTCTGTGTCTCGGTGTTTGATCCTCTGTCTCAGTGTTTGATCCTCTGTGTCTCAGTGTTTGATCCTCTGTGTCTCAGTGTTTGATCCTCTGTCTCAGTGTTTGATCCTCTGTGTCGGTGTTTGATCCTCTGTGCCTCAGTGTTTGATCCTCTGTGTCTCGGTGTTTGATCCTCTGTGTCTCAGTGTTTGATCCTCTGTCTCAGTGTTTGATCCTCTGTGTCTCAGTGTTTGATCCTCTGTGTCTCAGTGTTTGATCCTCTGTGTCGGTGTTTGATCCTCTGTGTCTCAGTGTTTGATCCTCTGTGTCTCAGTGTTTGATCCTCTCTGTCTCAGTGTTTGATCCTCTCTGTCTCAGTGTTTGATCCTCTCTGTCTCAGTGTTTGATCCTCTCTGTCTCAGTGTTTGATCCTCTCTGTCTCAGTGTTTGATCCTCTGTGTCTCGGTGTTTGATCCTCTGTGTCTCGGTGTTTGATCCTCTGTGTCTCGGTGTTTGATCCTCTGTGTCTCAGTGTTTGATCCTCTGTCTCAGTGTTTGATCCTCTGTGTCTCAGTGTTTGATCCTCTGTGTCTCAGTGTTTGATCCTCTGTGTCTCAGTGTTTGATCCTCTCTGTCTCAGTGTTTGGTTCTCAGTGTTTGATCCTCTGTGTCTCAGTGTTTGATCCTCTGTGTCTCAGTGTTTGATCCTCTCTGTCTCAGTGTTTGATCCTCTGTGTCTCAGTGTTTGATCCTCTGTCTCAGTGTTTGATCCTCTGTGTCTCAGTGTTTGATCCTCTGTGTCGGTGTTTGATCCTCTGTGTCTCAGTGTTTGATCCTCTGTGTCTCAGTGTTTGATCCTCTCTGTCTCAGTGTTTGATCCTCTGTGTCTCAGTGTTTGATCCTCTCTGTCTCAGTGTTTGATCCTCTGTGTCTCGGTGTTTGATCCTCTCTGTCTCAGTGTTTGATCCTCTCTGTCTCAGTGTTTGATCCTCTGTGTCTCGGTGTTTGATCCTCTGTGTCTCGGTGTTTGATCCTCTGTGTCTCAGTGTTTGATCCTCTCTGTCTCAGTGTTTGATCCTCTGTGTCTCGGTGTTTGATCCTCTGTGTCTCGGTGTTTGATCCTCTCTGTCTCAGTGTTTGATCCTCTGTGTCTCAGTGTTTGATCCTCTCTGTCTCAGTGTTTGATCCTCTGTGTCTCGGTGTTTGATCCTCTGTGTCTCGGTGTTTGATCCTCTGTCTCAGTGTTTGATCCTCTGTGTCTCAGTGTTTGATCCTCTGTGTCTCAGTGTTTGATCCTCTGTGTCGGTGTTTGATCCTCTGTGTCTCAGTGTTTGATCCTCTGTGTCTCAGTGTTTGATCCTCTCTGTCTCAGTGTTTGATCCTCTGTGTCTCGGTGTTTGATCCTCTGTGTCTCGGTGTTTGATCCTCTGTGTCTCAGTGTTTGATCCTCTGTGTCTCAGTGTTTGATCCTCTGTGTCTCGGTGTTTGATCCTCTGTGTCTCGGTGTTTGATCCTCTGTGTCTCGGTGTTTGATCCTCTGTGTCTCGGTGTTTGATCCTCTCTGTCTCAGTGTTTGATCCTCTGTGTCTCAGTGTTTGATCCTCTGTGTCGGTGTTTGATCCTCTGTGTCTCAGTGTTTGATTCTCAGTGTTTGATCCTCTGTGTCGGTGTTTGATCCTCTCTGTCTCAGTGTTTGATCCTCTGTCTCAGTGTTTGATCCTCTCTGTCTCAGTGTTTGATCCTCTGTGTCTCGGTGTTTGATCCTCTGTGTCTCGGTGTTTGATCCTCTGTGTCTCGGTGTTTGATCCTCTGTGTCTGTGTTTGATCCTCTGTGTCTCAGTGTTTGATCCTCTGTGTCTCGGTGTTTGATCCTCTGTGTCTCGGTGTTTGATCCTCTGTGTCTCGGTGTTTGATCCTCTGTGTCTCAGTGTTTGATCCTTTGTGTCTGTGTTTGATCCTCTGTGTCTCGGTGTTTGATCCTCTGTGTCTCAGTGTTTGATCCTCTGTGTCTGTGTTTGATCCTCTGTGTGTCTGTGTTTGATCCTCTGTGTGTCTGTGTTTGATCCTCTGTGTCTCAGTGTTTGATCCTCTGTCTCAGTGTTTGATCCTCTGTGTCTCAGTGTTTGATCCTCTGTGTCTCAGTGTTTGATCCTCTCTGTCTCAGTGTTTGATCCTCTGTGTCTCGGTGTTTGATCCTCTGTGTCGGTGTTTGATCCTCTGTGTCTCAGTGTTTGATCCTCTCTGTCTCAGTGTTTGATTCTCAGTGTTTGATCCTCTCTGTCTCAGTGTTTGATCCTCTGTGTCTCAGTGTTTGATCCTCTGTGTCTCGGTGTTTGATCCTCTGTGTCGGTGTTTGATCCTCTGTGTCGGTGTTTGATCCTCTGTGTCTCAGTGTTTGATCCTCTCTGTCTCAGTGTTTGATTCTCAGTGTTTGATCCTCTCTGTCTCAGTGTTTGATCCTCTCTGTGTCTCAGTGTTTGATCCTCTCTGTGTCTCAGTGTTTGATCCTCTCTGTCTCAGTGTTTGATTCTCAGTGTTTGATCCTCTCTGTCTCAGTGTTTGATCCTCTCTGTGTCTCAGTGTTTGATCCTCTCTGTGTCTCAGTGTTTGATCCTCTCTGTGTCTCAGTGTTTGATCCTCTCTGTCTCAGTGTTTGATTCTCAGTGTTTGATCCTCTGTGTCTCAGTGTTTGATCCTCTGTGTCTCAGTGTTTGATCCTCTGTGTCTCAGTGTTTGATCCTCTCTGTCTCAGTGTTTGATCCTCTCTGTCTCAGTGTTTGATCCTCTGTGTCTCAGTGTTTGATCCTCTGTGTCTCGGTGTTTGATCCTCTGTGTCGGTGTTTGATCCTCTGTGTCGGTGTTTGATCCTCTGTGTCTCAGTGTTTGATCCTCTCTGTCTCGGTGTTTGATCCTCTCTGTCTCAGTGTTTGATCCTCTGTGTGTCTCAGTGTTTGATCCTCTGTGTCTCAGTGTTTGATCCTCTGTGTCTCAGTGTTTGATCCTCTGTGTCTCAGTGTTTGATCCTCTGTGTCTCGGTGTTTGATCCTCTGTGTCGGTGTTTGATCCTCTGTGTCTCAGTGTTTGATCCTCTCTGTCTCAGTGTTTGATTCTCAGTGTTTGATCCTCTGTGTCTCAGTGTTTGATCCTCTGTGTCTCGGTGTTTGATCCTCTGTGTCGGTGTTTGATCCTCTGTGTCGGTGTTTGATCCTCTGTGTCTCAGTGTTTGATCCTCTCTGTCTCAGTGTTTGATTCTCAGTGTTTGATCCTCTGTGTCTCAGTGTTTGATCCTCTGTCTCAGTGTTTGATCCTCTCTGTGTCTCAGTGTTTGATCCTCTCTGTGTCTCAGTGTTTGATCTTCTGTGTCTCAGTGTTTGATCCTCTCTGTGTCTCAGTGTTTGATCCTCTCTGTCTCAGTGTTTGATCCTCTCTGTCTCAGTGTTTGATCCTCTGTGTCTCAGTGTTTGATCTTTCTGTCTCAGTGTTTGATCCTCTGTGTCTCAGTGTTTGATCCTCTGTGTCTCAGTGTTTGATCCTCTCTGTCTCAGTGTTTGATCCTCTGTGTCTCAGTGTTTGATCTTTCTGTCTCAGTGTTTGATCCTCTGTGTCTCAGTGTTTGATCCTCTCTGTCTCAGTGTTTGATCCTCTGTGTCTCAGTGTTTGATCCTCTGTGTCTCGGTGTTTGATCCTCTGTGTCGGTGTTTGATCCTCT
The DNA here is from genome assembly GCA_021464625.1 of Proterorhinus semilunaris. Classification (NCBI taxonomy): domain Eukaryota; kingdom Metazoa; phylum Chordata; class Actinopteri; order Gobiiformes; family Gobiidae; genus Proterorhinus; species Proterorhinus semilunaris. The sequence goes on from CM038357.1 coordinate 1,983,390, forward strand.
GTGTCGGTGTTTGATCCTCTGTGTCTCAGTGTTTGATCCTCTCTGTCTCAGTGTTTGATTCTCAGTGTTTGATCCTCTCTGTCTCAGTGTTTGATCCTCTGTGTCTCAGTGTTTGATCCTCTGTGTCTCAGTGTTTGATCCTCTGTGTCTCAGTGTTTGATCCTCTCTGTGTCTCAGTGTTTGATCCTCTCTGTGTCTCAGTGTTTGATCCTCTCTGTCTCAGTGTTTGATCCTCTCTGTCTCGGTGTTTGATCCTCTCTGTCTCAGTGTTTGATTCTCAGTGTTTGATCCTCTCTGTCTCAGTGTTTGATCCTCTGTGTCTCAGTGTTTGATCCTCTGTGTCTCGGTGTTTGATCCTCTGTGTCGGTGTTTGATCCTCTGTGTCGGTGTTTGATCCTCTGTGTCTCAGTGTTTGATCCTCTCTGTCTCAGTGTTTGATTCTCAGTGTTTGATCCTCTCTGTCTCAGTGTTTGATCCTCTCTGTGTCTCAGTGTTTGATCCTCTCTGTGTCTCAGTGTTTGATCCTCTCTGTCTCAGTGTTTGATTCTCAGTGTTTGATCCTCTCTGTCTCAGTGTTTGATCCTCTCTGTGTCTCAGTGTTTGATCCTCTCTGTGTCTCAGTGTTTGATCCTCTCTGTGTCTCAGTGTTTGATCCTCTCTGTGTCTCAGTGTTTGATCCTCTCTGTCTCAGTGTTTGATTCTCAGTGTTTGATCCTCTGTGTCTCAGTGTTTGATCCTCTGTGTCTCAGTGTTTGATCCTCTGTGTCTCAGTGTTTGATCCTCTCTGTCTCAGTGTTTGATCCTCTGTGTCTCGGTGTTTGATCCTCTGTGTCTCGGTGTTTGATCCTCTGTGTCGGTGTTTGATCCTCTGTGTCGGTGTTTGATCCTCTGTGTCTCAGTGTTTGATCCTCTGTGTCTCAGTGTTTGATCCTCTCTGTCTCAGTGTTTGATCCTCTGTGTGTCTGTGTTTGATCCTCTGTGTCTCAGTGTTTGATCCTCTGTGTCTCAGTGTTTGATCCTCTGTCTCAGTGTTTGATCCTCTGTGTCGGTGTTTGATCCTCTGTGTCGGTGTTTGATCCTCTGTGTCTCAGTGTTTGATCCTCTCTGTCTCGGTGTTTGATCCTCTCTGTCTCAGTGTTTGATCCTCTGTGTCTCGGTGTTTGATCCTCTGTGTCGGTGTTTGATCCTCTGTGTCGGTGTTTGATCCTCTGTGTCTCAGTGTTTGATCCTCTCTGTCTCAGTGTTTGATTCTCAGTGTTTGATCCTCTCTGTCTCAGTGTTTGATCCTCTGTGTCTCAGTGTTTGATCCTCTGTGTCTCAGTGTTTGATCCTCTGTGTCTCAGTGTTTGATCCTCTCTGTGTCTCAGTGTTTGATCCTCTCTGTGTCTCAGTGTTTGATCCTCTCTGTCTCAGTGTTTGATCCTCTCTGTCTCGGTGTTTGATCCTCTCTGTCTCAGTGTTTGATTCTCAGTGTTTGATCCTCTCTGTCTCAGTGTTTGATCCTCTGTGTCTCAGTGTTTGATCCTCTGTGTCTCGGTGTTTGATCCTCTGTGTCGGTGTTTGATCCTCTGTGTCGGTGTTTGATCCTCTGTGTCTCAGTGTTTGATCCTCTCTGTCTCAGTGTTTGATTCTCAGTGTTTGATCCTCTCTGTCTCAGTGTTTGATCCTCTCTGTGTCTCAGTGTTTGATCCTCTCTGTGTCTCAGTGTTTGATCCTCTCTGTCTCAGTGTTTGATTCTCAGTGTTTGATCCTCTCTGTCTCAGTGTTTGATCCTCTCTGTGTCTCAGTGTTTGATCCTCTCTGTGTCTCAGTGTTTGATCCTCTCTGTGTCTCAGTGTTTGATCCTCTCTGTGTCTCAGTGTTTGATCCTCTCTGTCTCAGTGTTTGATTCTCAGTGTTTGATCCTCTGTGTCTCAGTGTTTGATCCTCTGTGTCTCAGTGTTTGATCCTCTGTGTCTCAGTGTTTGATCCTCTCTGTCTCAGTGTTTGATCCTCTGTGTCTCGGTGTTTGATCCTCTGTGTCTCGGTGTTTGATCCTCTGTGTCGGTGTTTGATCCTCTGTGTCGGTGTTTGATCCTCTGTGTCTCAGTGTTTGATCCTCTGTGTCTCAGTGTTTGATCCTCTCTGTCTCAGTGTTTGATCCTCTGTGTGTCTGTGTTTGATCCTCTGTGTCTCAGTGTTTGATCCTCTGTGTCTCAGTGTTTGATCCTCTGTGTCTCAGTGTTTGATCCTCTGTCTCAGTGTTTGATCCTCTGTGTCTCGGTGTTTGATCCTCTGTGTCGGTGTTTGATCCTCTGTGTCTCAGTGTTTGATCCTCTCTGTCTCAGTGTTTGATTCTCAGTGTTTGATCCTCTGTGTCTCAGTGTTTGATCCTCTGTGTCTCGGTGTTTGATCCTCTGTGTCGGTGTTTGATCCTCTGTGTCGGTGTTTGATCCTCTGTGTCTCAGTGTTTGATCCTCTCTGTCTCAGTGTTTGATTCTCAGTGTTTGATCCTCTCTGTCTCAGTGTTTGATCCTCTCTGTGTCTCAGTGTTTGATCCTCTCTGTGTCTCAGTGTTTGATCCTCTGTGTCTCAGTGTTTGATCCTCTCTGTGTCTCAGTGTTTGATCCTCTCTGTCTCAGTGTTTGATCCTCTCTGTCTCAGTGTTTGATCCTCTGTGTCTCAGTGTTTGATCTTTCTGTCTCAGTGTTTGATCCTCTGTGTCTCAGTGTTTGATCCTCTCTGTCTCAGTGTTTGATCCTCTGTGTCTCAGTGTTTGATCTTTCTGTCTCAGTGTTTGATCCTCTGTGTCTCAGTGTTTGATCCTCTCTGTCTCAGTGTTTGATCCTCTGTGTCTCAGTGTTTGATCCTCTGTGTCTCGGTGTTTGATCCTCTGTGTCGGTGTTTGATCCTCTGTGTCGGTGTTTGATCCTCTGTGTCTCAGTGTTTGATCCTCTCTGTCTCAGTGTTTGATTCTCAGTGTTTGATCCTCTCTGTCTCAGTGTTTGATCCTCTGTGTCTCAGTGTTTGATCCTCTGTGTCTCAGTGTTTGATCCTCTGTGTCTCAGTGTTTGATCCTCTGTGTCTCAGTGTTTGATCCTCTCTGTGTCTCAGTGTTTGATCCTCTCTGTCTCAGTGTTTGATCCTCTCTGTCTCGGTGTTTGATCCTCTCTGTCTCAGTGTTTGATTCTCAGTGTTTGATCCTCTCTGTCTCAGTGTTTGATCCTCTCTGTCTCGGTGTTTGATCCTCTGTGTCTCAGTGTTTGATCCTCTCTGTTTGCTCGGGCAGTCGGAGGGAAGGCGCTGCAGAAGCTCAGAGACATATTTGGAGAGCGTTGTAATCGTCGCTGCTTCAGGAGCCAGACTTTGTTTCTTCTTCTCAGCCTCAGCTTTAGCTTCGGAGACGAGTCAGACAAACACACACAGAGTTTCTGTGTCTCAGTGCGTTTTATTATTAGCAGATTCGGTGCGAACTGCGTTGGGATGAAGGAATGCACCGCAGCTTTTCAGATGTGCTTCCACTGGAGCTTTCGTAAGAAGTGGAGTTTATCACATGTCGGGCTGAGAGGAGCGTGTTCGGGACAACAGTGCGATCGAGAGGAGATCCAGGAATCCTCCCACGGGGCTCAAAACCTTGTCTTTTAATGCACCACTCAGCATAGGGACATCATCTACAAAAAGTTAGGGTCGCTGGGTGGGGGTTTGTGGATGGGGAGCTACAACCCCATTTCAACTGGCCAGCTCTACACACGGGCTTTGTAACTACACTATGTAGGGCTACATCATACTTCACATATAACTCAATTAAATACATATATAATAATAATGATAATAATTAAACTCAAATTAAAATTATACTGAGGACAACTGGAAAGTGACGTGCCTTTATGTTACCAAGGCTTGGCATTGGTCACATGCTGAAATATATTAAAGGGGGGGTATTATGTAAAATCGACTTCTTCAAGCTTTATATCATGTTATTATGTCGTTCCCTCATTAAACACGTGCCTGGAGTGTTGCCTCGGCTCATTCACATATTTTTGAATAATCAGTAAAAGCTTAGACGGCGGCCATTTTAGGTGTAGCTATGCCTCAGTCCTCCTAGGAACGCCCCCACCTCCTGGAGACGCCTCTGGACCTTTCGTCACCAGCCAAGCCCCCAACCACTGCTCCTCAGCTCAGCAGAGCCCCCCCCCCCGCACAGTGTTGTTGTTTCAATGCCACAGTAGTGTGCTGAAGGGGGCGTGTCGGAAAGCTTCTTAAAGAGACAGAGGCCTATTTCAAGACGTTCAGTACGGCCATTTTGAGAGAGCAATTTTATTCAAGGCAGTTATTTTAATTTACTGCATATACAGACCAACAGAAGGTCATCATTGTAGTGCTATGGACTGGGGCTATGTGAGTGAAAAAAGCATAATACCCCCTCTTTAAGAGTTTCCTTTTGTCACGAAACATCGTACGTGAAACGAGATCGTGGTCGTCGTGTTTCTATATGAACATTATAAACAATAATGTAATATAGTCTGTGTTAAAAAAGCTGCTTTGAAAAGTAACTGGTTCCTCTGACATTGATGCAGATGAATATATGACGCTGCTAATTGTATGATTGATGTCATTGCAATAGGATGAAGTTATTATTATAGTTCTGTCATGTCTTTATGTAGATGCTCTCTTGTAGCCCACTCCTTTTGAGCAGAATGTTTACTGCTCAAATAAACGAATAAATTAAACTAAACTAAGGCTAAATGAGGAGGACATGACCCTGGAGCGCCGTCACATGGACTCGTCCTGGTCTTGGTTGAGCTCTTCTGATGTTGGTCCAGTATTGATTAACCCTAGAACACTATTGCCGGGTGATTTTCACCCGAGCAAAAAAAATTATGTGATTTTCATGATGCTGCGTTTGTCTGAGTGTCCTGGGTCTCTGAGGAGCTTCAGCATTGTCTTTGACATCTTTGATGGCATGGGTGTTTTCCTAATCCAAAACACACTTTTTCCTACAGGCACATGTTTGGGTGATTTTCACCCAGCAATAGTGATAGAAGGTAGGGTAGGTTTTGGGTGGATTTTACCCAGGGTTAGTGTTAGTGTATAAAATCACACAATCTTGCCCCCTTTTGAGGTTGACAACATTCTGGACGGCCACATTTACTTTGCCTACTTCAACTACAGCTTTGCTCCTGTTGCAGAGTTGGTGTCCTTGGCATCCAAGTGAGTAACACAAAGCTAAAGGTTGATTTACCTTAGCAATTGTTAGCTAACTAAAGTGTGTCCGCGCCATCACTCCCCTGCATGTACCAAGTGCATGTAAGGAATAAGGCGAGTAAGAGCGGTCCTGCATGTTGTCTTTATTTAGTGCAGTGGTTATGAATAACTATCACAAAGTGGTGATTTCCAAGAGAATTCATATGATGACGTTATTTTAGTCTCTGGTCATTTTTACCTATTCAAAATATGACATATTTTGTTTCTCTCTCCTGCAGCTATTTGTGTGTCCGGGACACTGAGCCTCCACCAGGGAAGTCTCAAATATCTTGGGAACGGGTGGAACAAAAACCAAGTTTCCATGTTGTTGGGGTTTTTTTTAGGAATTTTTTCCCCCCAAATTCCTGATTTTCAACTCGTTTTTGAGCATTTTTATGTGGACCCCTCGTGATGCTTTTCTTTGATTTTGTTGGACATATGACAGTTTAAAATAAAAGAACACTACTCAAATTTGTCATGTTTATATATAATTTGATGACAAGTACTTTTTACTGGGTGTATTATCTCGGGTAAAAATCACCCGGCGTTAGTGATGGTGTTTGGAATTTGAGCGATAGTGTTCTAGGGTTAAATCTGTCCAGTCCAGTCTGCTGTGGAGGACAGAGAGGCTGCAGTGACTCCTTCTGCAGACAGGGGGCGCTCTGTGAAACCCACAGCTTCAGACCTGGAGCAGTGTCTGGACAGACTCTCGTGGAGATGTTACAGCTTTACCTCCAACAGACCAGGCTGGAATATCTGCCCTTCTGTAGCACGTAAATGACCTGTGTGACCTTTATGAAACCTGTGCAGACACGAGGAGAACATCCAGACTCCATGGAAAGGCCCGTCTGGCTCAGAGGGTCATGTTTTCATTCAGCTCCTTTATCAGCTTTAAACACTGGGAAACGTGCCATTCGGTTCAATGGGAGGAGATCCAGGGATTGTCTGAGGCATTGAGGTCTGGTTGGACAATGGCCGTTTTGGGAAAGGTCAGGTGTTCGGCCTCCACTTTATTACAAGAATAGCTTTGGCTTTGTTTATTTCCCTCACGACTCTATTCCTACAGGCACAGTAAAGTCCTGAGAAGCTTTTAGATTTGGGTAAAGTCGAACTGGAGCAAATGTACTTGGTTAAGGCAGGGGTTGAGATGTTAAACCCCGGTGCTCCCGGTGCTTCATGTGCAATATTTAAACCCCGGTGCTCCCGGTGCTTCATGTGGAGTATTTAAACCCCGGTGCTCTCGGTGCTTCATGTGCAGTATTTAAACCCATGTGCTCCCGGTGCTTCATGTGCAGTATTTAAACCCCTGTGCTCCCGGTGCTTCATGTGCAGTATTTAAACCCCTGTGCTCCCGGTGCTTCATGTGCAGTATTTAAACCCCTGTGCTCCCGGTGCTTCATGTGCAGTATTTAAACCCCGGTGCTCCCGGTGCTTCATGTGCAGTATTTAAACCCCGGTGCTTCATGTGCAGTATTTAAACCCCTGTGCTCCCGGTGCTTCATGTGCAGTATTTAAACCCCTGTGCTCCCGGTGCTTCATGTGCAGTATTTAAACCCCGGTGCTCCCGGTGCTTCATGTGCAGTATTTAAACCCCGGTGCTCCCGGTGCTTCATGTGCAGTATTTAAACCCCGGTGCTTCATGTGCAGTATTTAAACCCCGGTGCTCCCGGTGCTTCATGTGCAGTATTTAAACCCCGGTGCTCCCGGTGCTTCATGTGCAGTATTTAAACCCCGGTGCTCCCGGTGCTTCATGTGCAGTATTTAAACCCCGGTGCTCCCGGTGCTTCATGTGCAGTATTTAAACCCTCTGAGCTCCGGCATCTCCAGCTCGGACAGATTTAACCCGGAGTCAAACCCGCGGCAGACGAGGAGGAGATAAAAATACTTAAAGAGCGACAGCTGTTTCGTAGGAGCAAAGGGCACAGGCTCCAGCTGCTGCTGTGCCCTTCAGCAACGCACTTCCCCTCGCTGGCCAGACCAGAGCTTTGGCGTTTCCCTCCACGATTTCTAAAATCCACCGCCTCAGAAGAGTCTATATCGAGTCTAAAATCATAGTGTGAACTCAGCATAAGGTGCACTCCCGAGCGTGAAGAGCAGGTGTGTGTGTGTGTGTGTGTGTGAGTGAGCGTGAAGAGCAGGTTTGTGTGTGTGTGTGTGTGTGTGTGTGAGCGTGTGTGTGTGTGTGTGTGTGAGCGTGAAGAGCAGCTTTGTGTGTGTGTGTGTGTGTGTGTGTGAAGAGCAGCTTTGTGTGTGTGTGTGTGTGTGAAGAGCAGCTTTGTGTGTGTGTGTGTGTGAAGAGCAGCTTTGTGTGTGTGTGTGTGTGAGCGTGAAGAGCAGCTTTGTGTGTGTGTGTGTGTGTGAAGAGCAGCTTTGTGTGTGTGTGTGTGTGTGAGCGTGAGCGTGTGTGTGTGCGTGTGTGTGCGTGAAGAGCAGGTTTGTGTGTGTGTGTGAGCGTGTGTGTGTGAGCGTGAGCGTGTGTGTGTGTGTGTGTGAGCGTGAAGAGCAGCTCAGGAGGAGGTGGATGTTCAGGCTTTTCCTGATGAAGCATCCGGTCGTAATAAAGTCGCTCGTTTACAGCTCGTCCAATGAGCCATAACTGAGTAAAATCCTCTGCGTTTCGCGCTCGCTCAGCTCTGAGTGAAGCTTCTTTGTTACTCGTTATATTGGGCAGAGCCTCTGTGGGACCTGAGGCGTAAATAGAGGAACACTGTGGGATCAGGTTTCACTGAGGGGGGGGGGGTCGTCATGGGGAACAGTGTTCTCTCTCTTTTAGCCGTTGTCCGGACGATCGTTAAGGCTACGTTAGCTTATGTAGCATGAAGCTAACGTAGCTTCCTGGTTAGCATTGTCCGTGTTTAAGCATTTATGGGCAGTTGAACCACTGTAGGAGAGAAATATCTTCATGATTCAGCGTCAAAGTAACGGTGGAGAAATGGGACAACGTTTTTCCCTCCGGCTGCTTCAAACACGACCATAATGTCTCTATAGGCTCTCAGTCGTACAGGAGTTATCCATCTTCGTCTGCGCTCTAAAGTGTAGAACGTTTTGCCTCTTCATCCAAAAGGCTTTGTCAGCGACACTTAGGCCCAATCCCATTTCTCTCACTTGGTCTGAGAACACTCGCTATGAGTTCCCTCCACATTAGAGTCCCCTCAGTGAGGGAAGTGCAAGTGAAGGTTCTCCCCTAAGGAACGGGACAACACTAATATGCAATTTGGCGCAGAGAACGTGTTCCTTACGTCACGCGCAACATCGACGTGTCTGATTTCACCCCAGTCTAGAAGATAGCAGTCATACAGTTTATACACATAAACTACAATAACAAGAAATACGTAGCTCCTGCCTGTTGTGTGTGCCATGTGGATTTATCTACGTTTGATAAATCAACGGAGAGGAAATATACGAAACAGTCGCCGTATGTTTGTGACGGTCGGGATGTTTCAGGTGTTGTTTGTTTAATTTTGGCACTTGGCTCAACTTGGCTGCCAACTACCATTGTGTCTAAAAACAAGACGACCTACACATTTAGACCGTATAGTTTGCATCCAGTCTATTAAACAATTAAACATAATGCATTACTGTTTTCAATCAATAATCATCTATGTCACATAAGTAGAACGTAAACAAGCAACAGTCCACACAGGAGAAAGGGTTCGGCTTGAGACCATTTTATTTACTGAAAGCTTGAATCAGAGTCAGTAGATTGAGAACCTGAATAAGCGCCAAACATCCACATGTACACCGGGGCACACACCGGGACACACACCGGGACACACACCGGGGCACACACCGGGACACACACCGGGACACACACCGGGGCACACACCGGGGCACACACCGGGACACACACCGGGACACACACCGGGGCACACACCGGGACACACACCGGGGCACACACCGGGGCACACACCGGGACACACACCGGGGCACACACCGGGGCACACACCGGGACACACACCGGGGCACACACCGGGACACACACCGGGGCACACACCGGGACACACACCGGGGCACACACCGGGGCACACACCGGGACACACACCGGGGCACACACCGGGACACACACCGGGGCACACACCGGGGCACACACCGGGGCACACACCGGGGCACACACCGGGGCACACACCGGGACACACACCGGGGCACACACCGGGGCACACACCGGGACACACACCGGGGCACACACCGGGGCACACACCGGGGCACACACCGGGGCACACACCGGGACACACACCGGGGCACACACCGGGACACACACCGGGGCACACACCGGGGCACACACCGGGACACACACCGGGGCACACACCCGGCCGTGAGTGTCTATGGACGGGCAGACTCTGGCGAAGCACTCGGCATTTTTACGAACGTCGTCAAATAGCGACTTACAAACTATAACTTAGAGGACCATTGCATAAACATCTAACTAAGATATTCCAACACATTTCAGAATTTTGACAGGCTTATTTGCGTATATATTCTTAGATTTGTAGTACCAGTAGCCGCCATGTTTATACTCCCTCGGCCGCAAGTCAGCTCCTGACCTGACTCGCTGCGGAGGGGCCTTTTCAAGGGGAGATAGCCACTTCCTCTTGCTCCCTAAAGTATTGGGACACCCTACCCTTAAACGTGAACGCGCATAACCGAGTGCTAGGGTCTAAAACGAGTGCAAGTGAGAGAAATGGAATTGGGCCTTAACTCTCCAGGAGGGCTCATGTTGTGACCCCTGTGTGACCCCTGTGTGACCCCTGAGTGACCCCTGAGTGTTTACATGCATGTGTTTCATGTTTGAGAGCACATATCCTCAGATCGTTGGGTTTCAGTGACATCACGTCTAAAGGCGTATAATATTATAAAGAGGTCAAATGATTTAGTTTTTGAGGACATGTTTGGTCATGGACCCCGTGACTCATATTAACGATCGTTTTTGTAATTCATACAAGACTTCATAGGGAAATAACGGATCCACTGGGAGGTCACGTGACGCTCATGTGCATGAAGCCTATAGCGGTGATCAGCTGACCTGAGAGTAGCTGCTAAGAGTGAGCTGAAACTTAAGTGTTGCTGACGAAGCCTTTTGGATGACGAGGCGAAACATCCGACACTATAACGACGTTTCTGATCCAGCTTCTCGTGTCTTGTTCTGGTGAGTGGACAAACAGCCGAAACGTCATTCATAAAAACAGCCCGGTCTGTGAACACGGGTTTTGGCCTCATCATAGAACTATTGTAAAAATGCGATGGCTCGTGTAAAGGGATAAAGTTCCCAGCGATGTCTGAGACCACACGTTCTCCGGTTCCTCGCTGAGAGGCTCTGTGTTCAGGGAGGAAGTGCGGCCCGTGACCTCAGCGCTGAAGAACCGCAGGAATGTACACAGGAAGTGATGTCATCGTGAGGTCACGTCTGGCTTGTGTCAGCGCGAGTTTAGCTCCAGCGACGGGTCAGAAACACGAGCGGGACTTTTCTTCATCGACATGTTCTGACCAAAAACGGAGCTGCAGCTGCTCCACGTTTCCCACTGGAATCAAACCGAGACGTGTCAGAAATGTGAAACTCCAAAGTCACAAAAGATCTGTGAAGCTCGTTCATCGAGACTTGCAGATCACCCTGGCTTTGTCCTTCACTGGCATTAGGTCACCCACAGTATGGGCATGTTTGATACTGGGGGGATTCACGGCTCTTTTCCAGGAGCCAAGTCTTTGGGATCTGTTCAAAAGACTCTTCTTAATATAAAATGTGAATACGCCGGAAAACTCCCCATATCTCAGACGCCATCGATAAAAGGCACTGACAAAAACGTGTTTGTGAATCAGAGACAAAGAGGCTGTGACTGACTGATCATGTTTGACTTCAGAGCTAAAGCTTTCACTCGTGTGGTTCCAGGGTTGGGCTGATTCTTGTGTTCGTTCTGGGGAAAAAAGAACCGGCTCGAACCGTTCACCTTAAAGCAGGGGTGTCAAACGTACGGCCCACGGGCCAGAACCGGCCCGCCAGTGGGTTCAGTCCGGCCCACGGGATAAATATGCATTATTGAAGAAGAATAAACTTCATTTTCTTTCAAATTTGCAGTTCTTATATTGTCCGCTAGGGGCGCTGTGTTTGAGTCAGTTCTATCGCTTTACCTGCTTTTTCTGTTGACTCTGGCGCCCTCTTCAGGGAAGTGTCTTTGTCAAAACAGAGAAAAGTGACACAGAGAGAAAAATGGACCTATCCCTTTATGTATACAGTGATCCTTGTTGAATGTTTTTACATTATTTTATCGATTGATATAATTGATAAATGTTGACATCTCTTTTGCAAGAAAAAAAAAAGACTTGAAAAGAGGACCATTCACTCTAATGAAGACTATGCAGCACTTTGAGAAACTTGTAAAGTGTAAGCTGTTGTTATTATTATTCATTTATTGGAAAAAAAATGTTTTTCCTGTTTACATTATATGTGGCCCGCGACCCAAAATGAGTTTGACACCCCTGTCTTAAAGGAACCGGCCAGTGTTTCTCCAGACTGAGACCTGCTCTTACCTGAGCGTAGACGAGCTGATGCGTACCTGTCTAGTCTTTACGCGTGCGCTCAGTCACGCACAAAAACCAAAGATGTTGTTAGCATTCAGCCTCTCCTCCTCTCCCTTATGGGGCCAAACGGGGGTGAAGTTAGAAGCGACCGAGCTCTTCCACGTTTCCTTATATCCAAGTCTAGTCACAGAAAATTAAACATGTGGATTTGTCGCAGTAATACTTCACTGCGCAGACGTCGAAGCGCTCCTTAGGTGTTATTCCACCTCACAATATAGTTCCCCTTTTTATCGGAATAGAAAATCCACATGTTTAATTTTCTGTGACTAGACTTGGATATAAGGAAACGTGGAAGAGCTCGGTCGCTTCTAACTTCACCCCCGTTTGGCCCCATAGGGGAGAGGAGGAGAGGCTGAATGCTAACAACATCTTTGGTCTTTGTGCGTGACTGAGCGCACGCGTAAAGACCAGACAGGTACGCATCCGCTCGTCTAAGCTCAGGTAAGAACAGACCTCAGGATGGAGAAACACTGGCCGGTTCCTTTAAAGGGCCGCTCGGTCACGGGTCATTTTTAAAGCATAAAACGTCTCCGTCATTAAACTAAAGAAAGGTCGTCTCAGCTGAACTCTCTCTCTCTCTCTGTTCTCTCCTGTGCAGGGTCCGCCAGGTGCCGATTCATCCAGGACAGGGTCAGTTTGTCCTGAAGCCTAAGTACTACCACACCCACTCCACCCAGAGCCACACCCACTCCACCCAGAGCCACACCCAGAGCCACACCCACCTGCAGCCCGACAGAGCCATCCCGCTCTCCGTGACGCCTCAGTTCGGTGAGTTGTGTCCCGTAGGATTTACACTCGTCCAAACTGAGCTGTTCCAGACGCAGATTCCAAACAGATGAATAAGAACATCATGAATCAGCACTTTTACATTTATAAAGTCTTTTAAATTAAAATAGTCCGTTGCTGTAAACGTGTGAACAGTGACGTCACTTCCTTCTTAAGAGCCTATAGTTTCAAATAGAGGCAGTAACCATGGTAACTGTCTTATTTTCTAAGTCTTAGGCTGTGTCCGAATGTCCACACTAGTCCCTAACCCCTCATTCCCTACACAGGCCCGCACTATATACTCTACTATATACTCTACTATATAGTAGAGTATATAGTAGACTATATAGTAGACTATATACTCTACTATATACTCTACTATATAGTAGAGTATATAGTAGACTATATAGTAGACTATATACTCTACTATATAGTAGAGTATATAGTCTACTATATACTCTACTATATAGTAGAGTATATACTCTACTATATAGTAGACTATATAGTAGAGTATATAGTAGACTATATACTCTACTATATAGTAGACTATATACTCTACTATATAGTAGAGTATATAGTAGACTATATACTCTACTATATAGTAGACTATATAGTAGAGTATATAGTCTACTATATACTCTACTATATAGTAGACTATATAGTAGAGTATATAGTCTACTATATAGTCTACTATATAGTAGACTATATAGTATATATTTTTATATAGTAAAAAAAAATCACTCCAGCGTTAGCTCAAAGACGTGCAGAAGTCGGTCAGAGCCCGGTGTCTGAAGCACCGGCAGAATGAGTGACTAAAAGTTCACTAAACTCCGGGAATAATGTATTTCTGTGATAAAGATCAACCTCATGAGACAGGGGAATATTTACGGATAAATACGAATACGTTTTATTTAACATGGATTTTACATGAATGGCTTGGATTATTCGAGAGGAAGCTATCGGTCATTTAACAGCTCGAGCTAAAGGTTAGCAGCTAACGTTAGCATGTTTCACCGTAACCGTTTATATCTAAGTCATTTATTAATGAGAAATACAAACACACGATTGAAACGGCTGGGGGGTGGAGTTTCACAAAACACGGAAATAAGCTCCAAAATGATTTCACAAACATCATCAATCAGAACGTTTACAACAGTTATAAAGTTGTCGGGCTCTTCGTTATTGCTGTGAATGCGTTTTCGCCGCTCGCTCGTTTAGCTCCAGAGGTCGAGCGCCGGACTTATGACCACGAGTCTGTGAGATCGAATCGAACTGGGCGTCCACTGGAGGAGCAGAACTCTGCGTCTTCATCCACATGTGGCACGACAGTGACCGACATGGCGCTGAAATCCAAATATGCTCATTTACTTTGAAGGAGTCCGTTTGGAAAAGATAAAAAAAAAGTTTGGAACAGTGAAATGGAAAATGTCCTCCAACACGGCTGTGGCGCTGCCTGGTCTTTCCCACGCTTCTTCATCCACAAATACTGACAGGTTTGGCCATTATTTCAGCTCAGCGGGACGACCTCTGGGTTCTGATGGGACTTGTGTGTTGTGTGTTGTGTTGTGTTACTTGGTGTTTCTCTCGAGTGACTTGTGTCGCTCTTTAAGAACAAAGTCAGTCCAAACCCTGGTCTTTATCCTGACCCTGAACGGCTCCTTCAGACTCTGTCGTCTCGTGTTTTCGGTTCGGGTCCTGGATGTGTTTGCATATTTAAGTTTCTGTCCCGATGGCACAGCCTCATTCAGCTGCGGCCTGGGAATTACTTACATGTAAATAAATAGATTATTCTTGGTATGTTTTAGGTTAAAGTCTTTAACTTTATTTAAATCAACCACAGCTGTGCTTTACACAAAATACATCACAACAAAAATCACGAGATACAAACAAGGCATGATGAAACTACCATCGAGACCAAGAGGACACACGCACGTATGCGTGTATACACACGTGTACACACGCATACGTGCACGTATGCGTGTGTACACGTGTATACGTGCACATACACACAAACTCCTCTGGTTTTCAGGCTCATCCAGGAGCAGGTCAGCTTTGACTTCAGTTTGGTTTATTGAATTGTCTGTAATAAGTGTAATATTATTTATTACACTAATTATATTATTAAGTAATTAATAAACTATGGCCAGGCGACTGAGCTGCCTTTAAACCCAGGACTTTGTGAATGAATTACAATCAATGTCATGTGATGTAGAGTACACAAATAAAATAGTATTCTGTGGCAAAAATAGCTAAAAATATTGTTTTACAACAAAAGCAGAAAACTGTAAAACATCTGTGAGGAGGGTCATGTGACCCAGAGCGAGTGTGTGAGAGGGAACATTACAAGTAACACTTTTAAAGAGTTTGGAAGAGTTTTTTTTTTTTTTACTTAGAACTAGTTTATTCAAAACTAGACCAGATCAGAAATCCCTCTTTGGAACTCATTTGTCACAAAATAAAATCACACATTTAAACCTGACTTTAAACCATTATTTAGATTTTTGTTTTGTTTCTGAAAATATCAGACATGTTTATTTCTACATAAAACGCCTCATGTTTCTATGAATGAATTGAGGTTCTGATTCTCACAGCTCCGGTCCTGGTTTGGTCTTTCCTTATTCCAGCGGTGAAGCACATCTGGAAAAGCGTTCGTCTGAATTGGAGCCAGATCCAGGCCAGACCCGGCTACTGTCTGGCCCCCGGACCAAAACCGGACTTAACTTTAATGACCCACTTCCACCTCCGGCCAAAACCGCAGAAACACCACACAGGGACTAAACCGGGACTAAACCGGGACTAAACCGGGACTAAACCGGGACTAAACCGGGACTAAACCGGGACTAAACCAGGCCTAAACCAGGACTAAACCAGGGCTAAACCGGGACTAAACCGGGACTAAACCAGGCCTAAACCAGGACTAAACCAGGACTAAACCGGGACTAAACCGGGACTAAACCAGGCCTAAACCGGGACTAAACCGGGACTAAACCAGGCCTAAACCAGGACTAAACCGGGGCTAAACCGGGACTAAACCGGGACTAAACCGGGACTAAACCAGGCCTAAACCAGGACTAAACCAGGGCTAAACCGGGACTAAACCAGGGCTGAACCGGGGTTGAAAAGACAAACCAAAGATGGACTAAAGATGGACTAAAGAGGGATTAAAGACGGACTAAAGAGGGACTAAAAAGGGACCAAAGATGGACCAAAGAGGGACTAAAGAGGGACTAAAAAGGGACCAAAGATGGACTAAAAAGGGACCAAAGAGGGACCAAAGAGGGACTAAAGACGGGCCAGAGAGGGACTAAAGATGGACCAAAGATGGACCAAAGAGGGACTAAAGAGGGACTAAAGAGGGACCAAAGAGGGACCAAAGATGGACCAGAGAGGGACTAAAGAGGGACTAAAGACGGGCCTAAAGAGGGACTAAAGAGGGACTAAAGAGGGACCAAAGATGGACCAAAGATGGACCAAAGAGGGACTAAAGAGGGACTAAAGACGGGCCTAAAGAGGGACTAAAGACGGGCCAGAGAGGGACTAAAGAGGGACCAAAGATGGACCAAAGAGGGACTAAAGAGGGACTAAAGAGGGACCAAAGAGGGACCAAAGATGGACCAGAGAGGGACTAAAAGGGACTAAAGAGGGACTAAAGAGGGACTAAAGAGGGACTAAAGAGGGACTAAAGAGGGACTAAAAGGGACTAAAGAGGGACTAAAGACGGCCTAATCAGGACTCTCCCCGACGTGGGCTTCAGCCTCTGTGGTGTTTATGACTCTGCCCCGGCTCTGCCAGAGGGAGCGGCTGGACTCGGGGCGAGCGCCTGACGGGGGCGCAGCAGTAGTTGAGGGTTTGGCTCGGGTTCGGAGCCAGACTGAGGGCATTGGGTTTGTGAGTGTGGAGCGGGTTCAGAGATTGTTGGACGTGTTTCTGCGTGAGACCACAACCTTGTGCTTGTTCTGCTCATGAGCGAGGATTCAAAAGAGTCTGGCCTTAAAGTGCAGGGAGAACCAGATGTTTATATCTCCAGATGTTTACATGCACTTTATGAAGACACATGAAACCAGAACTCACTTTTACTTTTTTAGCTCAGTTAGAATTTAAAACTAATATTTCTATTTGCTAAATACCAGAAGAATGAGAGATACAACTTTTTACAAAGTCATAAGTTTACACACACTCCTTTAAACAGTTTAAAGCCCAGATGATGATGTCATGACCTTGGAAGCTCAAGTCTGGTTCATCCTTGAGAGAACTTTACAGACACTTGAAGGTTCAGGTTCATTGGTTCAAACCATGATGGAAATGTCCAGTCATCAGACAGATCAGAAAGAAGGTTCTGTGTCTGAGACGTGAAGATCAACCCGAGAACAAATGAAGAAGACCTGGTGAAACAGGACCTGCACCAACATGGGCTGAGAGGGAACCAGGAAGAAGCTCTGACTTCAGAAGAAACACAAGGATAAAGACTTTAATGTTTGGAGACGTATCCTGTGTCTGTTGTCCCGCGGGACGTCCCGCAGGTCTCCCTGTTTCTGAAGGTGCAAAGTTATTTTTCACGTTTTCACGTCGGGCAACAGTTGGTCATGATCAGAAGGTCGGGGGTTCGAATCCCTCCTGCAGGTGCACACACTGGGCAAGACGCTTTGGGCCTAAAGAGGGAGAAACTGTGATCTAAGATGAGACCATCTCATTTCCATCATGAGTCTGTAACCACTCATTCCTTGTTTTTAAATGTTCTCTCTCTCAGTGGGGAACCACACGGGGCGGATCAAGGTGGTGTTCACTCCGACCATCTGTAAGTACACCTGTGTGGGCGGAGCCTGCCGGAACACCTGTCAGAAAGGAAACACCACCACCATCATCAGCGAGAACGGCCACTCCACCGACACGCTGACCGCGCCCAACTTCAGAGTGGGTACGTACCACTACACCTGACCACGCCCACTCACAACAGACCACGCCCACACACACCTGATCACGCCCACTCACAACAGGCCACGCCCACACACACCTGATCACGTCCACTCACAGCAGGCCACGCCCACACACACCTGATCACGCCCACATACACCTGAACATGCCCACTCACAGCAGGCCACGCCCACACACACGACCACGCCCAATCACATCTGACCACACCCACTAACAACAGGCCACACACACACACACACCTGACCACACTCACTTTCCCCCTCTCTCCCCTCCTCTCTCCCCCCTCTCTCTCCCCCTCTCTCTCTCCCCTCCTCTCTCCCCCCTCTCTCTCCCCTCTCTCTCTCCCCCTCTCTCTCCCCCTCTCTCTCCCCCCCTCTCTCCCCCTCTCTCTCCCCTCTCTCTCTCCCCCTCTCCTCCTCTCTCCCCTCTCTCTCTCCCCTCTCTCTCTCCCCTCTCTCTCCCCCTCTCTCTCTCCTCCTCTCTCCCCTCTCTCTCCTCCTCTCTCCCCTCTCTCTCCTCTACCCCTCTCTCTCCCCCTCTCCTCCTCTCTCCCCTCTCTCTCTCTCCCCTCTCTCTCTCCCCTCTCTCTCCCCCCCTCTCTCTCTCCTCCTCTCTCCCCTCTCTCTCCTCTCCCCCTCTCTCTCCTCCTCTCTCCCCCTCTCCTCCTCTCTCTCTCCTCCTCTCTCCCCCTCTCCCCCTCCCCCCCTCTCTCCCCCAGGCGTCAGAGGGGGCTCTCACTCTTTGCTCTCGTGTGTGTGGACCCCTCCCCCCTCGGTATTTCCCATAATCCCGGGGGCGTGGCCTCGTCCTGGATTCGGGGCAGGTCTGAACTGGTTCCTCTGAGGGTTTGGAGTCTGAGTGCGAGACAAGAGTCAGAAAACCTTAGTCTGGTTTAACCGGAGTCCGTGTGTCTCCACTCGGGCTGAGGTCAACACTCTAACGATCCTCGGAAATATCTGGAACTGTGAGACAATGGGGAATATATAAAAAAATGGGCAAAAAATAAATACAATTCTAATATTTGAGCGGAAACTACCAAGTCACTTCCTTTAACCTCTTAACCCATCTTCTCCAGTTTGGCATTACCCAAATCTAAAAGCAAAAAAGAGCGACAAAAATGTGCTGGAAAAGCAACAAAAAAGGCGGAAAATAAGAGGTTAGGGACAAACTAAAAAAACGATTTCTCCCACTGTGAGTTAAACACTGTCCCTGTGTCGCGCGTGACCAAAGCGCGTGAGGAACATCTCGCCCTGGGACAGGTCCTGAGGGTCCTCTACACTTAAACCTGAGGTGTTCTGATGTCCTCGTCTGTTGCAGTGGTTTGCCATCTGCCCTGTATGAACGGCGGCAGGTGCAGCTCGCGGGAAAAGTGCCAGTGCCCGCCCTCCTTCACCGGGAAGTTCTGTCAGATGCCCGTTCACCACCAGGGCCAGACCACAGGGGGCGCTGCAGGGGGACAAGTGCACTCCACCCACACTCTGCCCCTGACCTACGGGAACAGACACACACAAGGTAAGACCACACTACGCCATCCCGCCAACATTCATTACACACGTGCTCAGACGCTCCCAGAGGCTCCGAGAGGCCCTGAGAGGCCCTAAGAGAGGCCCTGAGAGACTCCGAGAGGCCCCTAGAGGCCCTGAGAGAGGCCCCGAGAGGCCCCGAGAGGCCCTGAGAGGCCCTAAGAGAGGCCCTGAGAGACTCCGAGAGGCCCCTAGAGGCCCTGAGAGAGGCCCCGAGAGGCCCTGAGAGGCCCTAAGAGAGGCCCTGAGAGACTCCGAGAGGCCCCTAGAGGCCCTGAGAGAGGCCCCGAGAGACTCCGAGAGGCCCCTAGAGGCCCTGAGAGAGGGTCCGAGAGACCCCGAGAGGCCCCTAGAGGCCCTGAGAGAGGGTCCGAGAGACCCCGAGAGGCCCTGAGAGAGGCCCTGAGAGACTCCGAGAGGCTCCGAGAGGCCCCTAGAGGCCCTGAGAGAGGCCCCGAGAGGCCCCGAGAGGCCCTGAGAGGCCCTAAGAGAGGCCCTGAGAGGCCCTGAGAGGCCCTAAGAGAGGCCCTGAGAGACTCCGAGAGGCCCCTAGAGGCCCTGAGAGAGGCCCCGAGAGACTCCGAGAGGCCCCTAGAGGCCCTGAGAGAGGGTCCGAGAGACCCCGAGAGGCCCCTAGAGGCCCTGAGAGAGGGTCCGAGAGACCCCGAGAGGCCCTGAGAGAGGCCCCGAGAGGCCCTGAGAGAGGCCCCGAGAGGCCCTGAGAGGCTCTGAGAGAGGGTCCGAGAGGCCCTGAGAGGCTCTGAGAGGCCCCGAGAGGCTCTGAGAGAGGGTCCGAGAGGCCCCCGAGAGGCCCTGAGAGAGGGTCCGAGAGGCCCTGAGAGAGGCCCCGAGAGACTCCGAGAGGCCCCTAGAGGCTCCGAGAGGCCCTGAGAGAGGCTCCGAGAGGCCCTGAGAGGCCCTGAGAGAGGCTCCGAGAGACTCCGAGAGGCCCTGAGAGGCCCCTAGAGGCCCTGAGAGAGGCTCCGAGAGGCCCCTAGAGGCCCTGAGAGAGGCTCCGAGAGGCCCTGAGAGAGGCTCCGAGAGGCCCTGAGAGAGGCCCTGAGAGACTCCGAGAGGCCCTGAGAGAGGCTCCGAGAGACTCCGACTAGCTTAATGGGCCATGGAGAGAAGTGGGCCGGCCCGGGGTACGGGTCAAATACGGAGGGTGGTTTTATTAATACTCGACCACGTGGCACTAGGCAAAGAGAAAGAGAGAGAATCAAGCTCCTCCCCCTCCTCCTGATTGGCCCTGACAGTAAAAGCTCGCCTCATTGGTTAAAGTGATGACCCAGACGTCTCTCTGTCCCGTGTCCGTCCGCAGCCTTTAACCCCAGCTTCGTGAACATCCACATCCAGCACCCTCCGGAGGCATCGGTCCAGGTGCACCAGGTGTCGCAGGTGGACAACTTCGGCCCCGCCCACACGCCCTCCTCTGGCTCCTCCTCCTCGTACTCGTACAGTCAGAAGGTGCAGCATCACGGATACAACATGGTGTATCCGGGACAGCATTACCCTTCGTTCAGCCCGGCCTCCAAGAACACTCTGGGGCGGTGCTTCCAGGAGACCGCGGGCACGCAGGTGAGCGGGACGTATAAACGTTTATATACGTTTATATACGTTTAGATTTACTCTATAATACGTAATAACATGGAAAGTCTCTTAATGCAGTTTGTTATGATCTTTGTGCAGCTTTAAATCATTTGTGTTTTTCATGTTCATTCATCTGAAACACTTCAGAACGTCCAGTCAGAGTCACGTGACTTCCTGGACCTTTTACTGTAGACATTCTTTGTTGGTTTCCCACCTGTAAATCTCTCGTCCCTCCTCTCTCCTCCCTCCTCTCTCCTATCTCCTCTCTCCTCCCTCCTCTCTCCTCCTTCCTCTCTCCTCTCTCCTCCTTCCTATCCCCTCCCTCCTCTCTCCTCTCTCGTCCCGCCTCCCTCTCTCCTCCCTCCTCTCTCCTCCCTCCTCCCTCCTCCCTCCCTCCTCTCTCCTCCCGCCTCCCTCCTCCCGCCTCCCTCTCTCCTCCCTCCTCTCTCCTCCCTCCCTTCCTTTTCCCCCCCTCTCTCCTCCTATACCAGTGTGGGAAGGCGCTGCCCGGGCTGACGAAGCAGGAGCTGTGCTGTAACTCCATCGGGACGTCCTGGGGCTTCCAGAAGTGCCAGAAGTGTCCCAACAAACCCTGTGAGCTCATGTTGCTTCACCTTGTATATTTACTAAGTAGTTCTAAAGACAGATATTGTGGTAATGTTTAAGTTCAGCCGTCGTCCATGAAGCTCCTTCAGCTCAGAGGAGAAGCTTTATCGTTTTCAGGGAGCTCCTGTATCCTCAGGTCGGGGACACGCCCTGTAATCCTCGTGAGGCGTTAAAGCTCCGCCCTGGTCCGTGCTCTCCCTCTCTGGCCTCCGCCTCATGTTGTAGGTCCTCCTCGTGCGGAGCAGAGGGCGGTCCCAGGGAGTTGATCCAGCGACATGTGAACTGCAAGTTACTTTCAGTGACTGCAGTTCTCTGAGTGTGCGTGGTTTGAAATGAACCATCAGGATGAAGCTGGGCATGATCGGCTGTTTGATGTAAAATAGTTTGTCCCAAGGAAAGCTTTTCCATTAGTTTATTATTATTATTATTAATCGATATAATTGATAATTGATCGGTAACGTCATGACAAGAACATGTAAAACTTTATTGATCTCACACTGGAGATCAGTGACTTTCTCCCTCACAGCTTTTACCTTTTAAAATACTCAAACCCCCAGGATCGATATCGGTATCGGAAGCAAAACAGTTGGATTGGTGCATCTCGAGTCGTGTACGACAAATATTTTACTACAAGTATTGGAAACTAAGTATCGTTAAAGTACCGGTATCGATAAAAAGTAACAGTACTCAGCCCTAGGCCTCTGTAATGTCTCATGTTCTGCCCTCTCCACAGCCATCCCTCTGATCGACTGCCCCCCCGGCTACAGCAGAGTCAACGCCTCCTTCTGCCAAGGTACCCCCCGCTGCCCCCCCCCCCCCCCCCCCGCTGCCCCCCACGCTGCCCCCGGAGCCCCAGGCCGGTACTGTCTCACTGACCTCGTCCGTGTTCCCGCAGATTTCGACGAGTGCTCGGTGCCCGGCGTCTGCCCCAACGGGATCTGCCTGAACGTGATGGGCAGCTACAGGTGCTCGTGCCACGCCGGCTTCATGCCCGACCCCTCCCTCACCGCCTGCCTGCGTAAGAACCCGCTCGGTGCTGCCTTCAGGCGCACGGCTACACCTGGGAATGACGGGCCTTTTCTGAGCTGCTGGTGTTTGTGTCGCGAGAGACGAGCGAGTTACGGGAAATAACGAGTAAAATGTTTATCCTCTGAGATTCATCCAGGAAGTGACTCCAACATGTCTTTCCCACGCTTATTCATTCACACATACTGACATGTTTGGTATCCACGTGTAGCAGGACAGGCTGTAATCCAAATATGGTCATTTCCTGTGTGTGTGTTGAACAAAGGTTTAGCTTCTACTGGTATCGAAAAGTTAAAAGTCTCCAAAGTATGTAAAGAAAAAAATTAATTATATATATTAATTATATAAATATACCCAGACCAGCTCCCTTTAACACGATTAACACAATGTATTAAAAACCGCTTGTTTCGGCTACAATCGGCTTTCACAGCATTAACAAAGTCTACACTGTATTTATGATTCATTTCATGTTTTCCTCATTAAAAACAAACTGTGCTTTTCTTTAAAGAGGGGGTATTATGCTTTTTTCAATCACATAGCACCAGTCTATAGCACTACAATGATGACCTTCTGTCGGTCTGTATATGCAGTAAATTAAAATAACTGCCTTGAATAAAATTGCTCTCTCAAAATGGCCGTACTGAACGTCTTGAAATAGGCCTCTGTCTCTTTAAGAAGCTTTCCGACACGCCCCCTTCAGCACACTACTGTGGCATTGAAACAACAACACTGTGCGGGGAGGGGGGGGGCTCTGCTGAGCTGAGGAGCAGTGGTTGGGGGCTCGGCTGGTGACGAAAGGTCCAGAGGCGTCTCCAGGAGGTGGGGGCGTTCCTAGGAGGACTGAGGCATAGCTACACCTAAAATGGCCGCCGTCTAAGTTTTTACTGATTACTCAAAAATATGTGAATGAGCCGAGGCAACACTCCAGGCATGTGTTTAATGAGGGACTGACATAATAACAGGATATAAAGCTTAATACCCCCCCTTTAAAAAATAAGGACATGTTAGAAGAAGACCCTAAACGTTTGAGCGACCCGGTTTATAAAAGAAAGTGGAAAAATTGGGGGAAATTTGGGACAAAAAAATAAATACATAAAAAAGATCTGATTCATTTATTGAGCTTTAAACCCAATAAAAGAAGAAAGAGAGAAATTAGAATTTTTACAGATCTTTTGTTTAGTCGCAGAAGGATCAGTGCGTAAATAACCAGATCCGAAATCCCTTTGAGCAAATTAAACCACACATTGAAGCCAAGCTCCGTTATTTAGATTATTATTACTGGTGATGACGGCACGTGTGCACAGCGCCACCTCCTGGTCCGCAGTGATAATCGTGAGGCTTTTAAATCACACGAATACAGTAGAAAGTATTCGGTGACAGTAACTCGCCGCCTCTCGTCTCTGCTGCTTCTTTCGGTGAAGGGTCCTCTCTCTCTCTCTCTTTCCCTTTTATGTATTTCCTGTTCGCCGGCGTCGCCGCAGTCGAGTCGCCCGCGGTTACCGTCGTCGAGGAGAAGGGGGCGTGTTTCCGGTTGGTGGGTCCGGGGCGGCAGTGTCTGCACCCGGTGTCTGCGCAGCTGAGCCGCCGCCTCTGCTGCTGCAGCGTGGGCAAAGCCTGGGGCCCCCACTGCGACCGCTGCCCCGCCCCCGGCACAGGTAAGCCCCGCCCACAGGTGAGGCGGTGACGTAATGCGGCGTTTCCTGTGTGTGGAGAAGCCAGGCGCAATACTGAAGCACGGCGAGGAGGTTTTATGGCATTAAGCAGCTCTGGGATAAGTTTAGTGGCCACACAAAGCAAGCTAGGAGTTAGCATTTAGCTCAGAGACACAAATTCTAACCAAAGTCAAATCTATAAAGGTCTGTCTATTCATTCATGATTTCTAACGAGGCTTTTATTTCATTTCATTGGTTTATTTAAATCATAATTCACTCTCTTTAAAGGATCTTGTTCTTATTTGACGTCTAAAATGAAATAAAAAGCAACATCTAGCAGTGTGAAAAAGTATGTTCCAAATGATTATGCAAATGAGTTTCAGTTTCATGTTTTAATGTGAGTCCAGTGAAGGGAAAAAACTCCTGAAAAAGGACGTTCCACATTTTCAAGCGATACGGGAAAGAAAAAGGATCTCTGCTGATGGAAAGCGTGAAATAAAACCTTCGATATTTCCTGAGAGATGAAGCGTGATCCTCGTACAGTTCAGAGATCTGTGTCTGATTCAGAGACACACGGGTTTGTGCGGATAAAGGCATCAGATTAAGAGAACAGCTGCTACAAAACATTTGCATTCTGACACCCTGCAAAGAAATCCAAGCAGAAACTCAAAGGTTTAATGGATTTAAGTATTTTGAAGCTGCTCAAATGAGGCTCCTGTGTTAAAATGTAACTTAACCTGTTTTTGATTCAAATAACTGATTTCAGTAAATGTATTATTTTTATGTATTTATTTATTTGAAAGGAGAGATGCATTGTACCAGGTTATAGCACTTCCCTGACCTCCTAACGCTGCAAATTCAACAAATGAACATTTTCAGTTCTTTACAACCTTTAATTGTTTTGAAACACTGCTGTGCATGATCATTTGTAACAGGAGATTTTAAGATGTTATATTTGTTTTGGTAAAATCACTGGGAGGATTTTTTCATCACATTCATATGATCCTCGTTAAAGATTTGAATATTATAATGACTGTAATTTGCATAATCATTAGGAACAAACTTCAGGCTCAATACTGGTTTAAACCGGTAGATTTGATAGATGTGTTTCCTTTCTTCAGTGTTTTGTTATTGTGTGCAGGGACAGTTCTGTTCATGAACACATTACACTGGATGCAGCCATGGGGTCATTTGCATTACTAACGTCCCACAGTCATCCTGGCCTATTGTACATGTTTTTGGTGGTCGGGTGAGAACTTTTGGAGGTTGGTTTTACTCGTGCTTGTGTCTGTTTGCAGCTAAGTTTAAGGAGATCTGTCCCGGAGGAATGGGCTACACTGTGCTCCCCAACCCGGTCCACAAACCGGCGCTGCCCCAGAACCCGGTGCAGCCGGTGCCCAGGCCGCCGCCCCCTGCCCCGCGGCCCGCCCCCACGCCGCTGCCCACGCCCCAGAGGCCCGTGGAGGCGTTCGGGTACACGGAGGAGCCGCTGCCAGGTCAGAGCTTTAACACGGGTCACTAACCGGGTTTGATTTATTTCCTTAAAGGTGAGAGAACTGAAAACTCACCTGCATTTCAAACTTCGGCTGTAGATATTACTGACATCAATATCAGGGCAAGTTTCTGTCATTTTATGTTTTCATGTAAAAATGTTTCATTTTAAAAGTTTGAAACGTGTTTGAGTCTAAAGCGAAAGAGAAACTCGATCCTGTTTCATTTATTCAAGGACAATAATCATCGATTCCATAAAAGACGGTTCGCCTGGAGCAACAACAGTTACTCTTCTCTTCCCTTTGGTTCTCATGGAGCTGTAAGAGCACCCCCTGGTGGCCAGAGGCGACTCCAAAATACTTTGGTAACAGTTCCAATGGAGACTGATGTCATCCAGTCAGATACACTGAAGAGTTCAATCGTTTCAACGGGACATTTTCAAACACAGTCCACGTTTCGACGCTCTGCTCAAAGTGTGACCACGCTGGGGTAGCTCTGTGGAGGCTCCGCCCACCCCGCCTTTTCATTCCCATGAGCGGCTGAAGGGAACTCTCTCTTGTCTCTGTGCTCAAGATGAAGTTGGAATCTTGCCACAGCTTTGGGTCGTCTGAGGGCCCACTGTGAGTTAAACACTGTCTGTGCCAGTCCGCACTCTGCCGTACGTGACCCAAACCACCTCCCCCCGCCCCGTCCCGGTCGCAGAGTCTGGTTGGAGGAAAAAGCTTAGTAAGAGGCTCCTACTAAAGATCAGGAGTCTGGAGTGATGGAACCACTCTGGTACGATGAGGAGAGGAAGGTCTTTCCCAAATAAATCTTTGTAAAAGCTCTTTATTGTCGGATCAGGGAAAGTGTTTGTGTCTGAACCTGAAAGCTGAAATGAGTCTGAGTCAGCGTTTCTTGAGTCTGGAGGTTTGCTGGACGTCTTTAGCATTGGGGGGGGGGGGGGGGGGGGGGGGGGGATTAGCGCCGCAGACTCGGACCCGGCAGGCGGAGAAGTCGGCGCCTGGCAGCTCCGCCACAACAATGAACCACATCACTGTAATAACGGCTTCAAACGCCGCCAGGAACTTAATCCGGAGAACAAGACGACGGCGTGAGGAGAAGCGGCTCCCAAAGCCACAGCCGCCACTCCGGCTTTGGAAACGATTCAACATCACGGCTTTCTAACGTCGAGGAACTTCTACAAATACGCTCTCTTTCCCACGCTTATTCATTCAGGTTTGGTATCCACGTGTAGCATGAAACGCTGTAATCCAAATATGGTCATTTCCTTTGTGGGGAAACTGTTAGTAAGTAAATTACTTCTGTACTCTGTAGCTGAAGTCTCGAACGTTTCGCCTCTTCATCCAAAAGGCTTCGTCAGCAACACTAAGCCTTTTGGCGAAACGTTCGAGACTTCCACTACAGAGTACAGACGAGGACTCAAGAACCTTCATTGAAGATGGACAACTCCTGAACGACTGAGAGCCTACACTGATCAGTAAATTACAATTTCATTCGAAAAACCAGATCAAAACAAAGCAACAACACGTGAGGAAAAAGATCCGTTTATATCAGATTTGTAGGTCTTAGCTTTCAAATCTGGCCTAAAGGCTGTAAGCTCCAGTCGTTCAGGTGGGGGTGAAGAGGTTAAACCTGGGTCTGAACATCATTTAGATTTTGTCACAAAAAAAAAAATCATTATTTTTATGCATAAAACGCCTGAAAACATGAAAGTATATTTATGTCGTCTCTGCAGCAGAAGTTCCACTCGGATCTTCATGATTCTTCCTGTGTTTCCTCAGTGCTGATCGAGAAGACGTCTCCTCCAGCTCCAGTGGAGATCCTCCCCTCCAACGCGGGACAGGACATCGCCCCCACCAAGGTCACCGCGGGTCAGTGCTTCAGCTACTCAGGGTCTCAGAAGATATCACTGTGCCTGGAGACCAGCAAGAGACTAGCTGGAGGCTAGCGGGAGACTAGCCTCCAGCTAGCTGGAGGCTAGCTGGAGGCTAGCAGGAGACTAGCGGGAGGCTAGCTGGAGGCTAGCGGGAGACTAGCGGGAGACTAGCTGGAGTAGGGCAGGGCGATGTGGCCTACAATCTATATCACGATATAAAAAAGAAATATCACGATAACGATATATTTCACGATATAATTGACCATGGACAAATTACTTCAAAATCCCAGCCTTACGCCTATTGGGAAGATCATCCGTCCATCCATCTTCTTCCTCTTGTCCGTTGCCGGGTCGTGGGGGCAGCTGTTGGAGCACCAGCCCCTATGGCGCCCCCTGCAGGTGGTGGGTCCACAGAAGGACGGCCTCATGGTTCTAACCGGGCCTGTTGGTCTCTCATAAGGGGCTTCTGAACCGCTCTTTGTCTGACCCGTCACCGAGGACCTGTTTGCCCTGGGAGACCCTACCAGGGGCACGGAGCCCCCGACAACAGAGCTCCAGGACCATTCAGGCTCAAACCCTCCCCCACGTTAAGGAGGGGGGGGGGGGCTCCAGGAGGACATACTAATTTCCAGGCAGATATGATCTACTCAAGCAGTTTACATCCTTCATTTCATTTGACTTTTTAAGCCCCCGCCCCCGTGTTCTACAGTCAGTGTTTATGCTGCTCTGATGGAGGAACATGAATTACATCGATATCAAAATTATATCGCGATAACGATATGGCCCACCCCTAAGCTGGAGACTAGCTGGAGGCTAGCTGGTCATGGAAATGTCTCCGAGACGTTCTGAAAATGAACAGGTTCAATCTCAGCAGAGTCTCCGAGAGGTTCCACACGGTTTTCCTCAACCTGTGGGACGTTTCTGTGACGTCCCCGCAATGCCTCACCGGTCGGAGATCTGAATGAGACTCCACGCGACTGTTTGAGATCTTGGTCTCATCGCAGGGACGTCACAGAATCGTCCCACAGGTTGAGGAAAACAAATAGTGTTTGAAACGTTTCCACAGCTCTGAGACTTTTCCCCGAGACCTGGAGACTCGCTGTCTCTCCAGGGGACGTCTCCGTGACCAACTCGAGTCTCCGGCGAGGGTTTCTGTGACCTCAGTAAAGTCCTGTCTTGTCTTTTCATGGCTTTTGGAACCGAGAGGCTCATGTGTTGAGACTCCATCGTCCTCCAGGGGGCGACGGACTGAAAACAACTCAGATCAGTGTAAATGCGACACGTTTTAACCTCTTAACCCCCGCCTTAACTGAGTGCATTTTCTCCAGTTCGACTTTACCCAAATCTAAAATCTGTTTGACTGCAGCGCAACAGTGTAACGCCTCATTTGAAAGCTAAGACCTGCAAAAGTGATTGTAACTTGTTGTCATGTTTTGATCACTTTTTCTGGCTTCATCCTTGTTTTTGTCGCTATTGAGGCTTTTCTTCTAAGCTTTTAGATTTGGGTAAAGCTCGGTTAAGGCGGGGGGTAAGAGGTTAAAGAGAAAATGGAGAAGTCAGACCAGTGGCCCCTCAGTGCTCTTCCAGAATATAGGACATATGACGGTCTGCTCCTGTCCTCCTCTCTGCCCTTGTCCTCCTCTCTGCTCCTGTCCTCCTCTCTGCTCCTGTCCTCCTCTCTGCTCCTGTCCTCCTCTCTGCCCCTGTCCTCCTCTCTGCCCCTGTCCTCCTCTCTGCCCCTGTCCTCCTCTCTGCCCCTGTCCTCTCTGCCCCTGTCCTCCTCTCTGCTCCTGTCCTCCTCTCTGCTCCTGTCCTCCTCTCTGCCCCTGTCCTCCTCTCTGCTCCTGTCCTCCTCTCTGCTCCTGTCCTCCTCTCTGCTCTCGTCCTCTCTGCTCCTGTCCTCTCTGCTCCTGTCCTCCTCTCTGCTCCTGTCCTCCTCTCTGCTCCTGTCCTCCTCTCTGCTCCTGTCCTCCTCTCTGCTCCTGTCCTCCTCTCTGCCCCTGTCCTCCTCTCTGCTCCTGTCCTCCTCTCTGCCCCTGTCCTCCTCTCTGCTCCTGTCCTCCTCTCTGCTCCTGTCCTCCTCTCTGCTCCTGTCCTCTCTGCCCCTGTCCTCCTCTCTGCTCCTGTCCTCCTCTCTGCTCCTGTCCTCCTCTCTTCTGTCCTCTCTGGTCCTGTCCTCCTCTCTTCTGTCCTCTCTGCTCCTGTCCCCTCTGCTCCTGTCCTCCTCTCTGCTCCTGTCCTCCTCTCTGCTCCTGTCCTCCTCTCTGCTCCTGTCCTCTCTGCCCCTGTCCTCCTCTCTGCTCCTGTCCTCCTCTCTGCTCCTGTCCTCCTCTCTGCTCCTGTCCTCTCTGCCCCTGTCCTCCTCTCTGCTCCTGTCCTCCTCTCTGCTCCTGTCCTCCTCTCTGCTCCTGTCCTCCTCTCTGCTCCTGTCCTCTGCGGTGGCTCGGCTTCTTCCTGTCGTCCAAACCTGTCATTTTCTCAAAGTGCCACTTGTTCAGGCTCAGCTCCGTGAGAAGAACTCACCGCAGAGACATGAAGGTCTGTGTGAAGGAGCGGCTCCTCGTGAGTCCAAACCATGAGGAGTCGCTCCTCGTGAGTCCAAACCAGGAGGAGCCGCTCCTCGTGAGTCCAAACCAGGAGGAGCGGCTCCTCGTGAGTCCAAACCAGGAGGAGCCGCTCCTCGTGAGTCCAAACCAGGAGGAGCCGCTCCTCGTGAGTCCAAACCAGGAGGAGCCGCTCCTCGTGAGTCCAAACCATGAGGAGTCGCTCCTCGTGAGTCCAAACCAGGAGGAGCCGCTCCTCGTGAGTCCAAACCAGGAGGAGCCGCTCCTCGTGAGTCCAAACCATGAGGAGTCGCTCCTCGTGAGTCCAAACCATGAGGAGTCGCTCCTCGTGAGTCCAAACCAGGAGGAGCCGCTCCTCGTGAGTCCAAACCAGGAGGAGCGTGAGGCGAGACTTTGTTCAGAATAAGCCACGGGTTTAGGAAATGTTTGAGGATCTGCACTTTTCTTGAGGAGTCTTTTAGTTGAGAACTTTTACAGATAAAAGCAGGACATGTGTCTCTCTCGTCTCACTCGTCTCACTTGTGTCTCTCGTGTCCCCGTCAGAGGTGGACGAGTGCCAGATCAACCCGTTCATCTGTGGTCCCGGCGTCTGCTACGACTCCCCCCACGGCTTCACCTGCCACTGCCCGCCCGGGTACCGCCCTGACGACGCCTGCGCAGGTATGAGGGTCGCTCCTCGCTGAATGGGCCCAGTGTTCAGTCCAGTGTTCAGTTTCACCAGAAACTCATTTAGTTTGATCTGAGCGTCGCCCGTTACAGCGGACTGAAGGCGAGAGGCTTTAACGTCTAGTTTAAACTAAAAACAACCAAACCCGCTCTTTACCGTGTTTATTCTCTTTATTCTCTTTATTCTCTCTGACGCTTTGAGAGATTTATCCAGGAAGTGACTCCAGCATTTTGCAACAAGTCTGGACCAGTTTGGAAAAGTTTTAAAAAGGAGGAAAATGTTTTGGAACATTTTTGAAGAAAATTCATAATTTCGGAATATTTTTTTTTCCATTCTGGAATAATCTTTTATTTTTTATTTTTTTTAAAGTAAATTTTTTATTTATTTTTTACATTTGGTAACAGTTGTAAAACGTCCTCCTGTGTTTCTCCCTGGTCTTTCCCACGCTTATTCATTCACAAATACTGACATGTTTGGTATCCATGTGTAGCAGGAAAGGCTGTGACCGGAAATCCTGCGTTCAAACCCGGCTCTGTCTCTTATTTAATGTTCTCACATAATCCGCTCTCGCTGCTCCGGCTGCAGAACAAAGCGTTACTGAAGGTGGGTGTGTGTGTTTCAGACATCGACGAGTGCCTGGAGGACCCCCTCCTGTGCTCCGGGGGGCGCTGCAGGAACACGGAGGGCAGTTTCCTGTGCCAGTGTCCGAGAGGCTTCAGCCTGGACGAGGACGAGAGCCGCTGCGTCGGTCAGTTACGCCCGAGTCTAAACCTTTTTTACGCTCAGTGGATTTTCTGTTGAAACTAACACCCAGGGCGTCCCGACCAGGGGGGGTTTAGCACTCACAGCTAGAAGGTCCAGGATCGATTCCTCCTGGACGGGGCCTTTCTGTAGAGTTTGCATGTTCCCCCCGTGTCTGTGTAGGTTTCTTCCGGTTTGCCCACCACTAAAAACATGTACAATAGGCCATGAGAGTGAGAGTGTTTGAGAGAGAGACTGTGGGGCCACAGATGGAAATGAGCCCATGGCTTCAATCCGACGTGGCCTGTTTACATGCATGAGTCCCATGTGTGTTCATTAACACGCACAGTCCCGACCAGATAAACCAATAAATAAAAGTCATATGTCGCGATAATATCGACTTATCGTTCAATAAATGACAGATACACATTTTCAGGCTCAATATTTATCGTCTGTTCATTTATTTGCATTTTTCTAATATTTTTACTTCCCCCATTATTATACTGTATAAACACACACATGAGCAAAGCCTTTTCTCACGTGGACTTCATGTTTTGCTACCAGTCCTTTTATACACACTTTGAAAAAGCCTATTTTTTATCATTATTATTATGGATCTGTTCTTTTTTGGTTTTTATAATCTGAACATGAACTACGGTTTTATTCGAGCAGCTTCCACTTCACACACTGGTTCCGCGGCTCCTGGAGATGTTGAAGGACCAGGGAGGTCTGGAGTCTCTGCAGCTGCTCAGCTTTAAAACCACGGAGCTGCTTTTACCGCTCGGCTCCGACCGCGAGTCAAACCTCACACGACAAACACCAAACACGCCGACCTCCAAGAACAGCCTCCGCCTCCGTGTCCCGTTTGGCCTGATTTAGCCCCGGCGTTAGCGACATCTGCGCCGAACATCTGTAAAACTCGCTCCGGCCACTTCCACGTTGGCATTAGAGGTTTTGGGGTTTTAAATGTTTATGCGTCAGAAACAGGTGCAGCGGTGGATTCGTTCTTTTTGGGCCTTGTGGGCTCCTGCAGTGATGCTAGCGCGGTTAAAGCTACATTTAGCGCGCGCCGCGGGTTAGCCTGAGGTAATGCGCTCAACGGGTTTGTGGAGGAAATAACGACCGTCATGGCATTCCCTGCACGAGCAAAACTAACTCGACCTCCTCTGTCGTGAGTCAGAGGCAGGACGTCTGCACAGCGCCACCTACTGCTCACCGACTCTTATCAGCTGTTCTTCCCGGGCGTGGCCGACAAAAAAAAAAAACTAAAGCAGGTCCACTTTTGGGCTAACTCTGAGCTCCTCTTTAGAGCAACTGAAGACCAAAGCAACTTCTGCTGATGAACGCATGATCATGAGGATCATCGACTGTGTCATTTTAGTACAAAGTATTGTGTGTGCACGGAGTGTGTGCTGCCCCCTCATGGCCAAACAGTAAATTGATCTTGATTTTCTTTTGGTGGAAGTTTGTGTCAAAGTAGGGCTGGGCGATATGGACCAAAAGTCAGATCCCGATATATTTTGGTTGAATATCGATTTACGATATATATCCCGATATTTTTTCCGCAAAGTGAGAGCTCTGAAATTATATGTTAAGTCAAAGTCAAATACGAGTAGTTCTATTGAAAACTCCCTATAAAATGTAACAACATAAACACTGTATAACAAAGCTCCGTAAGGTAAAAAAATGTCTTAATTAAAAATAGCCAATAAAATAAAATAGGGGCAGCATTTATATCTAAAGAGTTCACAAATTGTTCATTTATCTGAATTTGAAATATCCCGATATAGGCGATATGGTCTAATTCTATATCTCATTAAAAAATATATCGATATATCTTAAATATCGATATATCGCCCAGCCCTATGTCAAAGTAGAAGCACGTCATGACCTCACGGCGACCTGATGCTCACGCCCAGCGAAGGAGGAAGTGCTGACACTGTCGTCCCCCCCCCCCACATCCTCTAAACGTCCTCCTGATGTTTCCACAGACATCGATGAGTGTTTGGACGGGAGCGTGTGCGCCTCCGGGATCTGCTCCAACTCTGCGGGAGGCTTCAGCTGCGGCTCGTGTCCCGACGGCTACGAGGGGCGCGGCGGGCACTGCCAAGGTGTGTGTGTGTGCGTGTGTGTGTGTGTGTGTGAGTGTGTGTGCTCTGAGTGTGAGTGTGTGTGTGTGTGCTCTGAGGACACACTGATCAGCAGCAGATCTAAGTTTGTGTTGTTTCCAGACGTGGACGAGTGTGCAGACCCCAGCGTGTGCACCAGGGGGCACTGTTTGAACACGGAGGGATCGTTCCGGTGCGACTGCGGCGCCGGATTCAGAGAGTCCTCGTCCGGACGCCAGTGCGACGGTAACGACGTGATACAAACCGTTTATGTTTCGCAGCTGTTAGTCCTGAGCCGCATGGTTCTGTTAGTCACGGTGTTGACATGTGTGACGGCGTGATCGTTGTGTGTTAGTCACAGTGTTGACGTGTGTGACGGCGTGATCGTTGCGTGTTAGTCACAGTGTTGACATGTGTGATTGCGTGATCGTTGTGTGTTAGTCACAGTGTTGACGTGTGTGACGGCGTGATCGTTGCGTGTTAGTCACAGTGTTGACGTGTGTGACGGCGTGATCGTTGCGTGTTAGTCACAGTGTTGACGTGTGTGACGGCGTGATCGTTGCGTGTTAGTCACAGTGTTGACATGTGTGATGGTGTGATCGTTGCGTGTTAGTCAGTGTTGACATGTGTGATCGTTGCGTGTTAGTCACAGTGTTGACATGTGTGATTGCGTGATCGTTGTGTGTTAGTCACAGTGTTGACGTGTGTGACGGCGTGATCGTTGCGTGTTAGTCACAGTGTTGACGTGTGTGACGGCGTGATCGTTGCGTGTTAGTCAGTGTTGACGTGTGATCGTTGCGTGTTAGTCACAGTGTTGACGTGTGATCGTTGTGTTACAGACGTGGACGAGTGCCTGGGGGCGTCGGCCTGCGGGTCTGTGGGAGACTGTGTGAACAACGTGGGCTCGTACTCCTGCATCTGCCCCAGCGGCTTCAGGGAGGGGCAGGACCAGGGCAACCGCACACGCTGCACCGGTGAGGGGGGACTCAGGGGGGCTCAGGGGGTCCCGGCGCGGGTTTAGTCCGGGTTTAGTCTCTGACGTTCCTGATGTTGATGTTTCAGACGTGGACGAGTGCTCGGAGGATCCCGACCTGTGCTCTCCTCACGGCGACTGTTTGAACTCAGAGGGATCGTTCCTCTGCGTCTGCGAGAGCGGCTTCACCTCCAGCCATCACCTGGGCCACGCCCCCACCTGCGATGGTACGTCCCCTAAACACGCCCCTAAACACGCCCCTAAACCCACCCCGACCTGCGATGGTACGTCCCCTAAACACTCCCCTAAACACTCCCCTAAACACGCCCCGACCTGCGATGGTACGTCCCCTAAACACTCCCCTAAACACGCCCCTAAACACGCCCCTAAACACTCCCCTAAACACGCCCCGACCTGCGATTGTACGTCCCCTAAACACTCCCCTAAACACGCCCCTAAACACTCCCCTAAACACGCCCCTAAACACGCCCCCACCTGCGAAGGTACGTCCCCTAAACACGCCCCTAAACACACCCCGACCTGCGATGGTACGTCCCCTAAACACTCCCCTAAACACGCCCCTAAACACACCCCGACCTGCGATTGTACGTCCCCTAAACACGCCCCTAAACACGCCCTTAAACACGCCCCTAAACACTCCCCTAGGTCTCCGAGGCACCCGCCTTCAACTGCCACCAAGTCCTCTCTGCACCCGACCCCTACGGATCACTCTGCGGGTGGGAACCCCCAGGCGCTCAGAGCCCCAACCCCAGGGCTGGCTCCAGGGTGGGGCCCCAGCTGCGCCATACCCGGCAACATCACGGTCCTCGTTATTATTCTCTCCATAAGAGTCTTCTGAACTGATCTTAGTCTGACTCGTCTACCAGGACCTGTTTGCCCAGGGAGACCCTCCCACAGGCATAACCCCGCCCTGTTAAGATGGCGGCTCCCGGGGCCTGTGATATTTGTGAACAGGTTATTAACCCGTATAAATCATCATCATCACCTTTTGCAGATATTGACGAGTGTGGCCTGAACGACACTGTGTGTGAACCTCACGGGTTCTGTGAGAACAGACTGGGCTCCTTCAGGTGTCTGTGTGACCAGGGCTACCAGGAGGGCCCCGGGGGACAGAGCTGTGTGGGTGAGTGTCCCGAGGGAGGGGGGCAGAGCTGTGTGGGTGAGTGTCCCGAGGGAGGGGGGCAGAGCTGTGTGGGTGAGTGTCCCGAGGGAGGGGGGCAGAGCTGTGTGTGTGAGTGTCCCGAGGGAGGGGGGCAGAGCTGTGTGGGTGAGTTCAGGAGGGAGGGGGACAGAGCTGTGTGGGTGAGTTCAGGAGGGAGGGGGACAGAGCTGTGTGGGTGAGTTGCGGAGGGAGGGGGACAGAGCTGTGTGGGTGAGTTTAGGTGGGAGGGGGACAGAGCTGTGTAGGTGAGTTAAGGAGGGAGGGGGACAGAGCTGTGTGGGTGAGTTCAGGAGGGAGGGGGACAGAGCTGTGTGGGTGAGTTTAGGTGGGAGGGGGACAGAGCTGTGTAGGTGAGTGTCCCGAGGGAGGGGGACAGAGCTGTGTGGGTGAGTTCAGGAGGGAGGGGGACAGAGCTGTGTGGGTGAGTTCAGGAGGGAGGGGGACAGAGCTGTGTGGGTGAGTTGCGGAGGGAGGGGGACAGAGCTGTGTGGGTGAGTTTAGGTGGGAGGGGGACAGAGCTGTGTAGGTGAGTTAAGGAGGGAGGGGGACAGAGCTGTCTGGATGAGTTCCAGAAGGAGGGGGACAGAGCTGTGTGGGTGAGTTCAGGAGGGAGGGGGACAGAGCTGTGTAGGTGAGTTTAGGTGGGAGGGGGACAGAGCTGTGTAGGTGAGTTTAGGTGGGAGGGGGACAGAGCTGTGTAGGTGAGTTTAGGAGGGAGGGGGGCAGAGCTGTGTAGGTGAGTTTAGGTGGGAGGGGGACAGAGCTGTGTAGGTGAGTTCAGGAGGGAGGGGGACAGAGCTGTGTAGGTGAGTTTAGGTGGGAGGGGGACAGAGCCGTGTGGGTGAGTTCAGGAGGGAGGGGGACAGAGCTGTGTA
Source organism: Proterorhinus semilunaris (assembly GCA_021464625.1). Lineage (NCBI taxonomy): Eukaryota > Metazoa > Chordata > Actinopteri > Gobiiformes > Gobiidae > Proterorhinus > Proterorhinus semilunaris. The sequence continues at coordinate 2,019,758 of CM038357.1, forward strand.
GGTGAGTTTAGGAGGGAGGGGGGCAGAGCCGTGTAGGTGAGTTTAGGAGGGAGGGGGACAGAGCTGTGTAGGTGAGTTTAGGAGGGAGGGGGACAGAGCTGTGTAGGTGAGTTTAGGTGGGAGGGGGACAGAGCTGTGTGGGTGAGTTGCGGAGGGAGGGGGACAGAGCTGTGTAGGTGAGTTCAGGAGGGAGGGGGACAGAGCTGTGTGGGTGAGTTCAGGAGGGAGGGGGACAGAGCTGTGTGGGTGAGTTCAGGAGGGAGGGGGACAGAGCTGTGTGGGTGAGTTTAGGTGGGAGGGGGACAGAGCTGTGTAGGTGAGTGTCCCGAGGGAGGGGGACAGAGCTGTGTGGGTGAGTTCAGGAGGGAGGGGGACAGAGCTGTGTGGGTGAGTTCAGGAGGGAGGGGGACAGAGCTGTGTGGGTGAGTTGCGGAGGGAGGGGGACAGAGCTGTGTGGGTGAGTTTAGGTGGGAGGGGGACAGAGCTGTGTAGGTGAGTTAAGGAGGGAGGGGGACAGAGCTGTCTGGATGAGTTCCAGAAGGAGGGGGACAGAGCTGTGTGGGTGAGTTCAGGAGGGAGGGGGACAGAGCTGTGTAGGTGAGTTTAGGTGGGAGGGGGACAGAGCTGTGTGGGTGAGTTTAGGAGGGAGGGGGGCAGAGCCGTGTAGGTGAGTTTAGGAGGGAGGGGGACAGAGCTGTGTAGGTGAGTTTAGGTGGGAGGGGGACAGAGCTGTGTAGGTGAGTTTAGGTGGGAGGGGGACAGAGCTGTGTGGGTGAGTTCAGGAGGGAGGGGGACAGAGCTGTGTAGGTGAGTTTAGGAGGGAGGGGGGCAGAGCCGTGTAGGTGAGTTTAGGAGGGAGGGGGACAGAGCTGTGTAGGTGAGTTTAGGTGGGAGGGGGACAGAGCTGTGTAGGTGAGTTTAGGTGGGAGGGGGACAGAGCTGTGTAGGTGAGTTTAGGAGGGAGGGGGACAGAGCTGTGTAGGTGAGTTTAGGTGGGAGGGGGACAGATCTGTGTAGGTGAGTTTAGGTGGGAGGGGGACAGAGCTGTGTGGGTGAGTTCAGGAGGGAGGGGGACAGAGCTGTGTGGGTGAGTTCCGGAGGGAGGGGGACAGAGCTGTGTGGGTGAGTTCCGGAGGGAGGGGGACAGAGCTGTGTGGGTGAGTGTCCCGAGGGAGGGGGACAGAGCTGTGGGGGTGAGTTCCTGAGGGAGGGGGACAGAGGTGTGTGGGTGAGTTCAGGAGGGAGGGGGACAGAGCTGTGGGGGTGAGTTCCTGAGGGAGGGGGACAGAGGTGTGGGGGTGAGTTCCGGAGGGAGGGGGACAGAGGTGTGGGGGTGAGTTCCGGAGGGAGGGGGACAGAGCTGTGGGGGTGAGTTCCGGTGGGAGGGGGACAGAGGTGTGGGGGTGAGTTCCGGAGGGAGGGGGACAGAGCTGTGGGGGTGAGTTCCGGTGGGAGGGGGACAGAGCTGTGGGGGTGACCTGTGATGTTTATTCTCTGTCGCGTAGATATTTCCAGGAACATGGCGGTGATCTCCTCTTAAAGCGTGTTTTGTTCCTCAGACGTGAACGAGTGCGAGCTGCTGAGCTCCGTCTGCGGCGAGGCTCAGTGCGTGAACATGGACGGGTCGTTCCTCTGCGTCTGTCCCACAGGCTTCGAGTACAACGTCATGGTGGCCAAGTGCCAGGCCACGCCCACAGGTAGAGTCAACGTCTTCATAACCATTTGTTCCAGAAGGTTTTGTCTTTTCCTGCAGGTGTTTTGAGATGTTTTAGTTCCCCAGGGCGTGTCCACTTTGAGGTGTGTCCTGTGTCTCCGCAGTGTCGTCGGTGGAGAGGAAGGAGTGCTACTTCCGTCTGAACGATGAGAACCTGTGCGAGAGCGTCCTGACCAGCTCCGTCACGCTGCAGGAGTGCTGCTGCACGCTGGGCGCCGGCTGGGGAGACAACTGCGAGGTGCACCCCTGCCCGGTCAACGGGACAGGTGAGGGGCGGGGTCAGGTGAGGGGCGGGGTTAGAGTCCGGTGACAGGCGCGGTCAGGTGAGGGGCGGGGTTAGAGTCAGGTGACAGGCGGGGTCAGAGTCAGGTGACAGGCGGGGTTAGAGTCAGGTGAGGGGCGGGGTTAGAGTCAGGTGACGGGTGGGGTCAGGTGAGGGGCGGGGTTAGAGTCAGGTGACGGGCGCGGTCAGGTGAGGGGCGGGGTTAGAGTCAGGTGACGGGCGGGGTCAGGTGAGGGGCGGGGTTAGAGTCAGGTGACGGGCGCGGTCAGGTGAGGGGCGGGGTTAGAGTCAGGTGACGGGCGGGGTCAGGTGAGGGGCGGGGTTAGAGTCAAGTGAGGGGCGCGGTCAGGTGAGGGGCGTGGTTAGAGTCAAGTGAGGGGCGCGGTCAGGTGAGGGGCGTGGTTAGAGTCAGGTGACGGGCACGGTCAGGTGAGGGGCGGGGTTAGAGTCAGGTGACAGGCGGGGTCAGGTGAGGGGCGGGGTTAGAGTCAGGTGACAGGCGGGGTCAGGTGAGGGGCGGGGTTAGAGTCATAGATAGATAAACACGGCTCTAGCCCAGAGGTTCTCACACTTTCCCACCAATTATCATTTTTAGAGCAGGCGGAGATTCCACCGATTATGTCGTGTGTCTGTCTGTCCAAGTGACTAAAGAGGCTAAAGTATTAATGACTCAATGGCTTGATCTTAATTTATTTTAATTTTATTAATTTCCTCTGTTTGAGTCAAATTAAATGAATAAAATCAACATTTTGACTTCATAGCTTGTTACTCTTTTCCAACATTTTCTGGCAGACTATGAACATATTTAGCGCACACAAATAAAGTCGAGTCTATATCATGTCATTGTGAATGTTGTTGGCGCTCAAAGCTAGCCTTTAGCATGTAGCAGGAAGATAACGTTAGCATTCTGTGATATGTATGTATGTATTGAACCACTTTGCTCGTCTCCATGTCTCTGCATCTTTATGTAGTAAAAATATAAAGCGTTTGTGTAAAGGTTGTGTTTGTTGTCGTCTGTGCAGATCAGTTCGAGCAGATGTGTCCTTCAGGGCGGGGCTTTGTTCCTGCCGGAGACTCTCTGTACGGAGTCCCCACCAGGACAATCTACAAAGGTCAGACTTGTCCTCTGCTTCTCCTCTGACCCTCTCTTTAAGCGTCCACCTGCAAACGTCCTCACTTTACTGATTCTATCAAATAACCAAATCCATGTGTTCCCTAAGATGGTGAAGTTGAACTAACGAGACAAAGTACTGACTATTACTGAAAATAAATAGAAAACATTCTTCTCCAGATGCAGCGAGCAGGTGATGTGCAGGTCATGGGTTTTTTGGACCAAACATGTGGAGGTCAGAATGAACAGCCTGGGTTCAATAATGCGATATTGACAAAAAACATCTCAATATTTTGGAGGCTTTCTCCATAACAATGATGGAAACCACCGGAAATATGCAAAAATGTGCTGCAAACATCTTCAAAAAGATAATCGTCACATGACAAAAGAGCAGGAAAGAACTCTTTCTTCTTTTTCCCCCATTTTCAATTTTTTTTTTCACTCATTTGAAAAAAGTTCTTTAAAAAATACATATATATTTTTCCCCAATTAGTTTTATTTTTCATTTCTTCATTTTTTTAAATAACTTTTTCAGTATTATTATATTTTTTTAACGATTTTTCTATTTATTTATTTTTTACAGTTTTTCCCCCCATATTTCGTAATGTTTCTCCAAATTTTTTCTCTCTCATTTATACCAATTATTCCCAATTTTTTTTTTTCTCCTAATGTTTCTTTTTATCCATCCCCCATTTTCCCCCATTTCTCGACATTGGAGACAAACTCGATATTGTAAATTTGGACATGATCTTGATTAAAGTTCTGGCTCTTTCTGACCTGTTCCGCTCTGGCTGACGAGTGTGCGCTGTGTTTCAGACGCTGACGAGTGTGTGCTGTGTTTCAGACGCTGACGAGTGTGTGCTGTGTTTCAGACGCTGACGAGTGTGTGCTGTGTTTCAGACGCTGACGAGTGTGTGCTGTGTTTCAGACGCTGACGAGTGTGTCCTGTGTTTCAGACGCTGACAAGTGTGTGCTGTGTTTCAGACGCTGACGAGTGTGTGCTGTGTTTCAGACGCTGACGAGTGTGTGCTGTGTTTCAGGCGCTGACGAGTGTGTGCTGTGTTTCAGACGCTGACGAGTGTGTGCTGTGTTTCAGACGCTGACGAGTGTGTGCTGTGTTTCAGACGCTGACGAGTGTGTGCTGTTCGGGCAGGAGGTTTGTAAAGGCGGCTTCTGTCAGGACACTGAGGGCAGCTTCGAGTGTTACTGCAAATCCGGACAGGACTACGACCCGAGCCACCTGGAGTGCAGAGGTCAGTCCCACCATTGTCCCTTAGAAAAATGCAATACGGATTTTTACGCCTAGTTTATCCAAGATCCAAAATCCCTCTGAGCAAATCTTTGGAACTAAAATGTCCCAAAATAAAACCACACTTTTAAACCTGGCTCTGGCCATTAATCTTATATTGTCAATGTTGGTCCTTTTTGTCTGAAAACATAAAATGACAGAAAACGTGCAATGTGTTTTTTCCTCATATTTCAGTCAGTGATCTACAGCAGACGTTCCACATTGATATCTCTACAGTATTTTTGGTTGCCTGTTTTCCTGGAGATCTCCATGGTAACCGAGGGATTATACACGAGTAAAATCTGCTCGTAATGATCTGAACGCTCGGACATTCTCGGGTTTATTGGGTGTTACGCAGATGTCGCTCGCGAAGCCGTCCGAGCGAAGACTCCACAACGTGTTTCTGTTTTGTAGAAATGTGAGAAATGCAGCCGAGGGCCAGACGTCTGTCAGCGGCGGCCATGTTGGTGTGGACCTTCTGCAGAACGTTAGAAACCGGTCTGTTGACTCAGCTGGAGCCGTATTATTATTTAATACTTATTATGACAGACCGACCGGCTTATGGAGGCTCTCGCTCGTCCAGGAGTTTTCCCTCGTAGGGTCACTTCAACGACTACAATATTTCCCCATAGTTTTAGTCAAAGTCACATTGTGACTAAAATGAGACGAAAACGAAGGTATCTCCTTAATCTGGAGACTAGTTGGAGACTCCGCTGGTCACGGAGACGTCCTCTGGAAATAAGTCTCCAGGTCTCAGTGAAAACGAACAGGTTCCATTTCAGTGGAGTCTCCGAGAGATTCTGTGGTCTTAAGCAGTTGTTTGTCGTCCTCGAGCTGTGAGACGTTTCTGTGACGTCTCAGAGACCTGTGAGATACTGAGGAGATCCCACAGAGTCGTATGGAGTCTCTTTGAAAGTCTCTTCCGCTGAAATCGTACATGTTACTTTTCATTGAGACCTGGAGACTCGCCTCATCTCCAGGGGACGTCTCAGAGACATCTCTCTGACCAGCAGCGACTCGAGTCTCATACTAGTCTCCAGACCAGTGAGACACGCCCTTAGGGTTAGACTCAGGGCCAGTCTGTGCCATAGGCCCCTCCCCCCTCACACACACTGTCAGTCACCCTGGCCTATT
>CM038357.1:2030787-2158287 GCA_021464625.1 Proterorhinus semilunaris
AACCCACCATTTTCTCCAGTTTTACCCAAACCTTACCGCCTATAGGCCAGAGTAACGCCTAATTTGAAAGCTAAGACCTTCAAAGCTAATCAAAGCTTCTTGTTTCCGTTTAATAGCATTTTTTTTGTCTCGTTTTTGTCATGTTCTTATTGCTTTTTTAAAGCGTTTTGGCTGCATTTCGTTTAGTCTAATGTAACTTAGATGAAGCCACAAAAGAGCTTTGGCCTTAGCTTTCAAATGATGTAATTGCTGGAAATGGCAGCACTGGAAGATAATGGCTCCACGCATGAGTTCCCTTCAGTCTGTGACGGGTCCATTGTGATACTTCTGAGTTCCCAGAGTATTGAATCCCCTCAGTCCCACAGCCTTTCAGCTTCTCACAGTTTTGCTTTTGTTCTGTCAGATATAAACGAGTGCCTGGACGAGTCCGTTTGCTCCGGGGGTCAGTGCCTGAACACCGACGGGTCCTTCATGTGTTTCTGCACCCACCCCTTAATCTGGGACCAGGTGCAGAACACCTGTGTGCTGCTGTCCGACACCTCAGGTACTACTGCTGCACGGTTCTACTGCTGCACGGTTCTACTGCTCCACGGTTCTACTGCTGCACGGTTCTACTGCTGCATGGTTCTACTGCTGCATGGTTCTACTGCTGCATGGTTCTACTACAAACTACTGCTGCATGGTTCTACTGCTGCATGGTTCTACTACTGCATGGTTCTACTGCTGCACGGTTCTACTGCTGCATGGTTCTACTGCTGCATGGTTCTACTGCTGCATGGTTCTACTACAAACTACTGCTGCATGGTTCTACTGCTGCATGGTTCTACTGCTGCATGGTTCTACTGCTGCATGGTTCTACTGCTGCATGGTTCTACTACTGCATGGTTCTACTGCTGCATGGTTCTACTGCTGCATGGTTCTACTACTGCATGGTTCTACTGCTGCATGGTTCTACTACTGCATGGTTCTACTGCTGCATGGTTCTACTACAAACTACTGCTGCATGGTTCTACTGCTGCATGGTTCTACTGCTGCACGGTTCTACTGCTGCACGGTTCTACTGCTGCACGGTTCTACTGCTGCATGGTTCTACTGCTGCATGGTTCTACTGCTGCATGGTTCTACTACAAACTACTGCTGCATGGTTCTACTGCTGCACGGTTCTACTGCTGCACGGTTCTACTGCTGCATGGTTCTACTGCTGCATGGTTCTACTGCTGCATGGTTCTACTGCTGCACGGTTCTACTGCTGCATGGTTCTACTGCTGCATGGTTCTACTACTGCATGGTTCTACTGCTGCATGGTTCTACTGCTGCATGGTTCTACTACTGCATGGTTCTACTGCTGCATGGTTCTACTGCTGCATGGTTCTACTGCTGCATGGTTCTACTGCTGCATGGTTCTACTGCTGCACGGTTCTACTGCTGCATGGTTCTACTACTGCATGGTTCTACTGCTGCATGGTTCTACTGCTGCACGGTTCTACTGCTGCATGGTTCTACTGCTGCATGGTTCTACTACTGCATGGTTCTACTGCTGCATGGTTCTACTGCTGCATGGTTCTACTACTGCATGGTTCTACTGCTGCACGGTTCTACTGCTGCACGGTTCTACTGCTGCACGGTTCTACTGCTGCATGGTTCTACTACTGCATGGTTCTACTGCTGCATGGTTCTACTACTGCATGGTTCTACTGCTGCATGGTTCTACTACTGCATGGTTCTACTGCTGCATGGTTCTACTACTGCATGGTTCTACTGCTGCATGGTTCTACTGCTGCATGGTTCTACTACTGCATGGTTCTACTGCTGCACGGTTCTACTGCTGCACGGTTCTACTGCTGCACGGTTCTACTACTGCATGGTTCTACTGCTGCATGGTTCTACTGCTGCATGGTTCTACTGCTGCATGGTTCTACTACTGCACGGTTCTACTACTGCATGGTTCTACTGCTGCATGGTTCTACTACAAACTACTGCTGCATGGTTCTACTGCTGCACGGTTCTACTACTGCATGGTTCTACTACTGCATGGTACTACTACTGCACGGTTCTACTGCTGCACGGTTCTACTGCTGCATGGTTCTACTGCTGCATGGTTCTACTGCTGCATGGTTCTACTACTGCATGGTTCTACTGCTGCATGGTTCTACTGCTGCATGGTTCTACTGCTGCATGGTTCTACTACTGCATGGTTCTACTGCTGCATGGTTCTACTACTGCATGGTTCTACTGCTGCATGGTTCTACTGCTGCATGGTTCTACTGCTGCATGGTTCTACTACAAACTACTGCTGCACGGTTCTACTGCTGCATGGTTCTACTGCTGCATGGTTCTACTACTGCACGGTTCTACTGCTGCATGGTTCTACTACTGCATGGTTCTACTGCTGCATGGTTCTACTGCTGCATGGTTCTACTGCTGCATGGTTCTACTGCTGCATGGTTCTACTACTGCATGGTTCTACTGCTGCATGGTTCTACTACTGCATGGTTCTACTGCTGCATGGTTCTACTGCTGCATGGTTCTACTGCTGCATGGTTCTACTGCTGCATGGTTCTACTACAAACTACTGCTGCATGGTTCTACTGCTGCATGGTTCTACTACAAACTACTGCTGCATGGTTCTACTGCTGCATGGTTCTACTGCTGCATGGTTCTACTGCTGCATGGTTCTACTACAAACTACTGCTGCATGGTTCTACTGCTGCATGGTTCTACTGCTGCATGGTTCTACTGCTGCATGGTTCTACTGCTGCATGGTTCTACTGCTGCACGGTTCTACTGCTGCATGGTTCTACTACAAACTACTGCTGCATGGTTCTACTACAAACTACTGCTGCATGGTTCTACTGCTGCATGGTTCTACTGCTGCATGGTTCTACTGCTGCATGGTTCTACTACAAACTACTGCTGCATGGTTCTACTACAAACTACTGCTGCATGGTTCTACTGCTGCATGGTTCTACTGCTGCATGGTTCTACTGCTGCATGGTTCTACTGCTGCATGGTTCTACTGCTGCATGGTTCTACTACTGCATGGTTCTACTGCTGCATGGTTCTACTGCTGCATGGTTCTACTACTGCATGGTTCTACTGCTGCACGGTTCTACTGCTGCATGGTTCTACTGCTGCATGGTTCTACTGCTGCATGGTTCTACTACTGCATGGTTCTACTGCTGCACGGTTCTACTGCTGCACGGTTCTACTGCTGCATGGTTCTACTGCTGCACGGTTCTACTGCTGCATGGTTCTACTACTGCATGGTTCTACTACTGCATGGTTCTACTGCTGCACGGTTCTACTGCTGCACGGTTCTACTGCTGCATGGTTCTACTGCTGCACGGTTCTACTGCTGCATGGTTCTACTACTGCATGGTTCTACTGCTGCATGGTTCTACTGCTGCACGGTTCTACTGCTGCATGGTTCTACTACTGCATGGTTCTACTGCTGCATGGTTCTACTGCTGCATGGTTCTACTGCTGCATGGTTCTACTGCTGCATGGTTCTACTGCTGCATGGTTCTACTGCTGCATGGTTCTACTACTGCATGGTTCTACTGCTGCACGGTTCTACTGCTGCACGGTTTTACTGCTGCATGGTTCTACTGCTGCACGGTTCTACTGCTGCATGGTTCTACTGCTGCATGGTACTACTACAAACTACTGCTGCATGGTTCTACTGCTGCATGGTTCTACTACTGCATGGTTCTACTCAGGGATGTCCGGAGAGGTCATCATGGTTCACTCCTGATCCGGTCCGTGTTTTCCAGACGACCAGTCGGAGGAGCAGGGCGACTTCCAGGCCGTGTGTTGGCAGGCGGTGACCGACACCATGACCTGCACTGACCCCCTGGGCCCCGAGCGGGAGACGACCTACACCGAGTGCTGCTGCCTGTACGGGGAGGCCTGGGGCAGGGACTGCGCCCTGTGCCCCCACAAACACACGGGTACGAGCCTGGCACCGCCTACGGAGGAACAGAGCCTACAAAATAAAACATTCATCTGCACTACAGAGGAACAGAGCCTACAAAATAAAACATTACTCTGACTAAGGAGGAACAGAACCTACAAAATAAAACATTCATCTGCACTACAGAGGAACAGAGCCTACAAAATAAAACATTACTCTGACTAAGGAGGAACAGAACCTACAAAATAAAACAATCTGACTACGGAGGGACAGAACCTACAAAATAAAACAATCTGACTACGGAGGGACAGAACCTACAAAATAAAACAATCTGACTACGGAGGGACAGAACCTACAAAATAAAACATTAATCTGCATTACAGAGGAACAGAGCCTACAAAATAAAACATTAATCTGCATTACAGAGGAACAGAGCCTACAAAATAAAACATTAATCTGCACTACAGAGGAACAGAGCCTACAAAATAAAACATTAATCTGCACTACAGAGGAACAGAGCCTACAAAATAAAACATTAATCTGCACTACAGAGGAACAGAGCCTACAAAATAAAACATTATTCTGCACTACAGAGGAACAGAGCCTACAAAATAAAACATTAATCTGCACTAAGGAGGGACAGAACCTACAAAATAAAACAATCTGACTACGGAGGGACAGAGCCTACAAAATAAAACATTAATCTGCACTACAGAGGAACAGAGCCTACAAAATAAAACATTAATCTGCACTACAGAGGGACAGAACCTACAAAATAAAACATTAATCTGCACTAAGGAGGGACAGAACCTACAAAATAAAACATTAATCTGCACTAAGGAGGGACAGAACCTACAAAATAAAACAATCTGACTACGGAGGGACAGAGCCTACAAAATAAAACATTACTCTGACTAAGGAGGGACAGAACCTACAAAATAAAAAAATAAAAAATTATTAACTATTACAGTTGGTTTCTGCTTCTAATAAGAACTCTAAGCTCCATTTTGTGGAGTAAAAATCTGCAGTTTTATCACTTTATTGTTGTTTACGTTGATGTTTATGTGACTGTAGGTTTGACCTCTTTATCCACGTTAGGGAAAGTGATCACATGGTCCTTGTGTGTGTGTGTTACTGTAGCGTTTGTTTGTGTGTTTGCAGAGGACTACGCTCAGATGTGTAACCTTCCCTTCGACGACAGCAGACGGTCGTACGGTCGCGACGCTTTGGTGGCGGCTTCAGTTCTCAAAGTCCGTCCAGACCAGGCGTCGGTTTATTACGACTACGAGCAGCGTGAGTCGCCCTCGGCACCGTTTGTTTACCTCACGACACCAGCGGGTTTAACTGGTCCTGGATCAGTTCCTCTGGCTCAGGCCGGTAAACCCAGACATGGAGCTTCTGGATCAGTTCCTCTGACTCGGGTCGGTAAACCCAGACATGGAGCTTCTGGATCAGTTCCTCTGACTCAGGTCGGTAAAAACCCAGACATGGAGCTCCTGGATCAGTTCCTCTGACTCAGGTCGGTAAACCCAGACATGGAGCTTCTGGATCAGTTCCTCTGACCCAGGTCGGTAAAAACCCAGACATGGAGCTCCTGGATCAGTTCCTCTGACCCAGGTCGGTAAACCCAGACATGGAGCTTCTGGATCAGTTCCTCTGACCCAGGTCGGTAAACCCAGACATGGAGCTTCTGGATCAGTTCCTCTGACTCAGGTCGGTAAACCCAGACATGGAGCTTCTGGATCAGTTCCTCTGACCCAGGTCGGTAAACCCAGACATGGAGCTTCTGGATCAGTTCCTCTGGCTCAGGTCGGTAAACCCAGACATGGAGCTTCTGGATCAGTTCCTCTGACTCAGGTCGGTAAACCCAGACATGGAGCTTCTGGATCAGTTCCTCTGACTCAGGTCGGTAAACCCAGACATGGAGCTTCTGGATCAGTTCCTCTGGCTCAGGTCGGTAAACCCAGACATGGAGCTTCTGGATCAGTTCCTCTGACTCAGGTCGGTAAACCCAGACATGGAGCTTCTGGGTCAGTTCCTCTGGCTCAGGTCGGTAAACCCAGACATGGAGCTTCTGGGTCAGTTCCTCTGGCTCAGGTCGGTAAACCCAGACATGGAGCTCCTGGATCAGTTCCTCTGACCCAGGTCGGTAAACCCAGACATGGAGCTTCTGGATCAGTTCCTCTGGCTCAGGTCGGTAAACCCAGACATGGAGCTTCTGGATCAGTTCCTCTGGCTCAGGTCGGTAAACCCAGACATGGAGCTTCTGGATCAGTTCCTCTGACTCAGGCCGGTAAACCCAGACATGGAGCTTCTGGATCAGTTCCTCTGACCCAGGTCGGTAAACCCAGACATGGAGCTTCTGGATCAGTTCCTCTGGCTCAGGTCGGTAAACCCAGACATGGAGCTTCTGGATCAGTTCCTCTGACTCAGGTCGGTAAACCCAGACATGGAGCTTCTGGATCAGTTCCTCTGACCCAGGTCGGTAAACCCAGACATGGAGCTTCTGGATCAGTTCCTCTGACCCAGTTCGGTAAACCCAGACATGGAGCTTCTGGATCAGTTCCTCTGACTCAGGTCGGTAAACCCAGACATGGAGCTTCTGGATCAGTTCCTCTGACCCAGGTCGGTAAACCCAGACATGGAGCTTCTGGATCAGTTCCTCTGACTCAGGTCGGTAAACCCAGACATGGAGCTTCTGGGTCAGTTCCTCTGGCTCAGGTCGGTAAACCCAGACATGGAGCTTCTGGATCAGTTCCTCTGACCCAGGTCGGTAAACCCAGACATGGAGCTTCTGGATCAGTTCCTCTGACCCAGTTCGGTAAACCCAGACATGGAGCTTCTGGATCAGTTCCTCTGACCCAGGTCGGTAAACCCAGACATGGAGCTTCTGGATCAGTTCCTCTGACTCAGGTCGGTAAACCCAGACATGGAGCTTCTGGGTCAGTTCCTCTGGCTCAGGTCGGTAAACCCAGACATGGAGCTTCTGGATCAGTTCCTCTGACCCAGGTCGGTAAACCCAGACATGGAGCTTCTGGATCAGTTCCTCTGACTCAGGTCGGTAAACCCAGACATGGAGCTTCTGGATCAGTTCCTCTGACCCAGGTCGGTAAACCCAGACATGGAGCTTCTGGATCAGTTCCTCTGACCCAGGTCGGTAAACCCAGACATGGAGCTTCTGGATCAGTGGTTCTAACGCGTGTTTTCAGGGGGTTTAGTGAACCCTGGGTTTGTCAGCGCCAAGCGGCCAATCACCGCAGAGACACAGTTCATCTGAATATCAGAATCTAATCAATAAAACTCTTGATGAATATATTCTACAGCGCCATGAACCGAGCAGCTCAGAGGAGAAGGTTCAGAGGCCAGAGGGAGACGATGGTTCAGTCACTATTCTCAAGAACATTTAAAAACACTGGGCCTCACATTTGTTCTTTGCTGAAAACGTTCCTGTAAAAACAAGTCTCCAGTTCTGTTCACGATCTGCTCCTGATGGAACTCAACATTCTGAGTCATATATTTGTACATAAAATAAGTTATTAACTCTTGTATTATTATACGGCTCTTCACAAGTAGAACGTTCCATTGACTTGAATGTGATTTTCCAACGTTGTACCGGTCATTATTTTCTGATAGAGGACGTCTGAAAAAAATAATGACCGCTGCCATGGCAACGGAGTTCATGCTCTTAATACAGGTCTTTCATATCAGTAGAGACTCTGTCTCTGTCTCTGTCCCTGTCCCTGTCCCTGTCCCTGTCTCTGTCTCTGTCCCTGTCCCTGTCTCTGTCTCTGTCCCTGTCTCTGTCTCTGTCTCTGTCCCGGTCCCTGTCCCTGTCCCTGTCCCTGTCTCTGTCCCTGTCTCTGTCTCTGTCCCTGTCTCTGTCCCTGTCCCTGTCCCTGTCTCTGTCTCTGTCTCTGTCTCTGTCTCGGTCCCTGTCCCTGTCCCGGTCCCTGTCTCTGTCCCTGTCCCTGTCCCTGTCTCTGTCCCTGTCCCGGTCCCTGTCCCTGTCTCTGTCTCTGTCCCTGTCTCTGTCTCTGTCCCTGTCTCTGTCTCTGTCTCTGTCCCTGTCTCTGTCCCTGTCCCTGTCCCTGTCTCTGTCTCTGTCCCTGTCCCTGTCTCTGTCCCTGTCCCGGTCCCTGTCCCTGTCTCTGTCCCTGTCTCTGTCTCTGTCCCTGTCTCTGTCTCTGTCTCTGTCCCGGTCCCTGTCCCTGTCTCTGTCTCTGTCCCTGTCTCTGTCCCTGTCTCTGTCCCTGTCCCGGTCCCTGTCCCTGTCTCTGTCCCTGTCCCGGTCCCTGTCCCTGTCTCTGTCCCTGTCTCTGTCTCTGTCCCTGTCTCTGTCTCTGTCCCTGTCCCGGTCCCTGTCCCTGTCTCTGTCTCTGTCCCTGTCTCTGTCTCTGTCCCTGTCTCTGTCTCTGTCTCTGTCCCTGTCTCTGTCCCTGTCTCTGTCCCTGTCCCTGTCCCTGTCTCTGTCCCGGTCCCTGTCCCTGTCTCTGTCCCGGTCCCTGTCCCTGTCCCGGTCCCTGTCCCTGTCCCTGTCTCTGTCCCTGTCTCTGTCTCTGTCTCTGTCCCTGTCCCTGTCTCTGTCTCTGTCCCTGTCCCGGTCTCTGTCTCTGTCTCTGTCTCGGTCCCTGTCTCTGTCTCTGTCCCTGTCCCTGTCTCTGTCTCTGTCCCGGTCCCTGTCCCGGTCCCTGTCCCTGTCTCTGTCTCTGTCCCTGTCTCTGTCTCTGTCCCTGTCTCTGTCTCTGTCCCTGTCCCGGTCCCTGTCCCTGTCTCTGTCTCTGTCCCGGTCCCTGTCTCTGTCCCTGTCCCGGTCTCTGTCCCGGTCCCTGTCTCTGTCCCTGTCCCGGTCCCTGTCCCTGTCTCTGTCCCTGTCCCTGTCTCTGTCTCTGTCTCTGTCCCGGTCCCTGTCCCGGTCCCTGTCTCTGTCCCTGTCCCTGTCTCTGTCTCTGTCCCTGTCCCGGTCCCTGTCCCTGTCTCTGTCCCTGTCCCTGTCTCTGTCTCTGTCTCTGTCCCGGTCCCTGTCCCGGTCCCTGTCTCTGTCTCTGTCCCTGTCCCGGTCCCTGTCCCTGTCTCTGTCCCTGTCCCTGTCTCTGTCTCTGTCCCTGTCCCTGTCCCGGTCCCTGTCTCTGTCTCTGTCCCTGTCTCTGTCTCTGTCCCTGTCCCTGTCTCTGTCTCTGTCCCGGTCCCTGTCCCTGTCTCTGTCTCTGTCCCTGTCCCTGTCCCTGTCTCTGTCCCGGTCCCTGTCTCTGTCCCTGTCCCTGTCCCTGTCTCTGTCTCTGTCTCTGTCCCTGTCCCTGTCTCTGTCTCTGTCTCTGTCTCGGTCCCTGTCTCTGTCTCTGTCTCTGTCCCTGTCCCTGTCCCTGTCCCTGTCTCTGTCTCTGTCTCTGTCTCTGTCCCTGTCCCTGTCTCTGTCTCTGTCTCTGTCTCGGTCCCTGTCTCTGTCTCTGTCTCTGTCCCTGTCCCTGTCTCTGTCTCTGTCCCTGTCTCTGTCCCTGTCTCTGTCTCTGTCTCTGTCTCGGTCCCTGTCTCTGTCTCTGTCTCTGTCTCTGTCCCTGTCTCCGTCCATAAGAGAGGAGTCGGGGGAATCGTTCGTGAAGTTAACGGGAGTCCGACTTTCAACTTACCAGAGATTCACCACCTCCTCCTCTCCAACTGCACCTTCCACTAAGTAGCAACGCTAGCAATAAGTAGCTAGCCGTGCTGCTACTAGCCTAGCCACACTGCCTGGAATCAACAAACGTTGCCAAGCAACGCGCGAACTTTTGGGAACTAATTGTTGCGGAAATCATTAAATAAACCTTCGGCCTTCATAAAAGTGTATGAAGTTTATTTTGTGTGTGTTAATTTGGCAAATAGCCGAATAATAAACGGATAATGTTTACAACGCTCGTCATTATCAGGAAAATAAGGACCTTCAGGGCAAAACAAGACAGTTTTTAAAGATGTTCATGAAGGAGGTGCAGTGACTTTAGTAAGACGTGCTTCATTAATGTGTTTTTCAGCCGCGTCCAACGCCTTCGAGGGCCTTCAGTCCGAGGAGTGCGGGATCCTGAACGGGTGTGAAAATGGCCGCTGCGTCCGGGTCACGGAGGGATTCACCTGCGACTGTTTCGACGGCTTCACCCTGGACCTGTCCCGCATGAGCTGCATCGGTACAAACGCTCACATTGTTACAGAAACCCATGAGCGCCTTCTCGCCCCTAACCGTCCCGCTTCCCCCCCCAGACGTGGACGAGTGCTCGGAGCTGAACCGCCGCATGTCCCTGTGCAGAAACTCGCGCTGCGTCAACACGGTCGGCTCGTTCCGCTGCGAGTGCCTCCCCGGCTTCGCTCCGTCGGACCGGCCCAACGACTGCGTCCCAAAGCGCCCGGGGCCCGACGAGGGGCGCGAGGGGCGGGGTCACCGGGCCAGGCAGCGGCACAGGGCGGCGCACTGAGGCCAGCGGGGGGCGCAGCGGACTGAACCCACTCACTGCAACAGGCCATTTCACAGACTGACCACAGGAGGGCGCCAACGGGAGATCGGGATCCAGGGTTTTCAGTCGAAGGATGTGGGAGGCGTAAAAAAGTATAGAACCGCGGAAAAGCTGCGTCTGGTCACCTGCAGGGGCGTGTCCAGGGGGCGTGTCCGGGGGCGTGTCCAGGTGTTTGAGGATGTGGACTTGGCTCGAGTTGTAAACGACACTTTCTACAGATCAGGCCACATTTTCATCACAGTTATTAGAAGTCATTTCTACGGCAAATACTTTCATTTAAGGAATCATTTAGCGGAGCAACTTTCCCTTTTATTGGAGTAATATTCAATATATTTGTATAGCACATTTACGACAAAGGATAAGCAAACAGACACAATGTAAACAATATAAAAATAGGGAGTAAAAATACACAATATAGAGTCAAACTGCAGGTCGACTTGAATCAAACAGACGTGTTTTCAGGGCGGTTTTAAAGGTTTCTGAGGTTCGTTAATAAAAAAAGTGATTCAGTGTGATAAAAGTAACTCGTCCACAGCTGTCAAGTGTTCCGATTTTGGAGCTTGGTTGTGCCGGAGAATGTCCCTTATTTTTCAAATCTAAAACTTGACAAGTATGAACTCGTTACTGGAGAAATGAATCACTGAGTTACAAACACATCTTCACTTCAGAATGTTGGAATAAACATGAGACTGTTTGATCAGACGAAACAGAGAATATCAGTATTATTGTTTATAAAAGACCGAGCTGAACCGGACACCTGGTCAGGCCTTAGAAGAACTCTTATTATTTCCTTTTGTGAGCCTCGTCATAAATGCATAAACAGCACTGGCGCTTAATCCATCAGGGACTCGTGGTTGTTTGCTTTTGTAGCAGCGCCACCAGGGGGCAGCGTAGAGCGGTCTGGACGTCATCGCAGAGGTCACTCCCGATCATGTGACTGTAGTGAACAACCGATCCTACATCTCTAACCTCTCACCTCCAGTTCGGCTTTACCCAAATCTAAAAGGTTACAGAATAATAATGAGCCTGACAGGGCTGTAGGCACTGTTCATATCCTGATCTCTCATTATGTCAGTGCCCTCTGCTGGACACGTGTGAAATTCGTTATTTTTATGGAAGCAGCCCCCTAGTGGCCGGAGTGAGCATTCTGGTCATTTCTTCAATCATAACTCCACCCAGGAAATGGGCTCGAGAGACTTACTTTTTTTTTTTTTACATACTCAGAAATGTATGCCTTACAAGCCGTGGGCCGGATTGAATCACCTCTGGGCCAGATGTGGCTAAGCTAAGACCTACAAAACTGATCTTTTTCCCTCTCAGTTTTGCCACTATTTTGTTGAGGCTTTTTGTTGTGGTCACTCTTTGATAGTTTATTCGTTGCCTTTTCATCCTCGTTTTCGTCTCGTTTTCGTCGCTATTTCCGAGAAGCGTTTAGATTTGGGTAAAGCCAAACTGGAGAAAATGTGCTCGGTTCAGGTGGGGGTTAAGCGGCAGACAAACACATCAACTAAACGCACAATAATGTCAGGCAACCCCCCAGCTCCACAGAGTCCTCAAACCCGGGACCTTCTGACCAGTCTCTGACATCGCAGCAGAAGGTCTGTAAACCCCACACACACGTCCCTTCTGTCCCCGTCGGCTTTAAATCCAAACGAGTCGTCAGATGATGAGATCTATCTGTAAAAATGCACTCGTGGCTCGTTGGTTCTGGACACGCCCCCTTCAGCGTGAACACATTTCCCAATCGGACTGAGAACCTGGAGGCGACGTAACCCCGACCTCCACACACGGACTGAACCTGTGACTCTCCCGGCGGCCTCTGGGTTTTCCGGTTCACATTTGGAGGGAACACAAAGTGAGTTTTAATCTCGAGCTGATTCTTCCGTTTCCTCAAAGTGTGAACCTCGGAGCCGTTTAACTCCTCCTATTTCAGACTTTGTTGCTGCACTGTTGGACTGGCCAGTGTGGAGGAGATCCCTCTGTAAAGACTGTTTTGTATTTGTGTTTTTGAGACAGAGTTTATCCTTTTGGACAAAGCCCGGGACGTTTTTTGGGCGATTCTTCGATTGTGGATATTTAAAATGAGCTAATGTCGTGCGTCCACTTCCTGTTCCGCGCCTCGCTCCGCCTTCACATTAAAAGCTCTCCTCATGTTTAGTAACTGTTTTCCCTGGAATATGTTTATTACAACAAATAAACGTATTCCAAACACACGCGTCCAGACGACGACCAAAACCTGGACCACCAGGACCCACTGGAGGTTACTTAAAACGCCTCCAGTGACACCACATTATCCTTAAGGTTAAAGGGATACTTCAGGATTTTTGACATAGGGCCTCATTTCCTCATTATCCAGAGCGTTGTTGATTTCTGGAGATCTATATATTTTTTAATTCATGCCGTCCTTATATTTGAAGAGTTTTGTGGTGCTAGGCTAGGGCTAGGCTAGCGCATGTCTATGGAAACTAGTAGCCTGCATTAAAAACAGTCTGACCCAAGCACAGTGCACCTGAGGCAAATCACTTATAACACCAGACTAACGATATAAATGTCTGTGTTAAATATAACCATTTTGCATTTAAAATAACTCATATTTGAGCAGCATCCGCTTCCTGGTTGTAGCTACGCAGCGGCGGAGTGATCTGCTCGGTTACCGGAGCTACAGTCGTTTGTTTACCTGCGGCCGCATCACTACACGTGGAATTCACAAAGGAGCTTTCTACAAATCAGGTTTTAATGCAGGCTACTAGTTACCATAGACATGCACTAGCCTAGCACTAGCCTAGCACTAGCCTAGCACTAGCCTAGCAACACTAAACTCTTCAAATATAAGGACTGCATGAATAAAAAGGAAAAAAAAAACACCTCCAGAAATCTACAACGCTCTGGATAACGAGTAAATGAAGCCCTATGTCAAAAATCCTGAAATATCCCTTTAAGGGTTACGGCTAGTTTGGATTAGTTTAGCCAGACTCACCCGCCAATCAGAGGCACAGCTTAAGGTGGCAGGTAACAGCTTAACCTCTTACCCCCCGCTTTAACCAAGAGCATTTTCTCCAGTTCAGCTTTACCCAAATCTAAAAGCTTCTCGACTGGAGCTTACAGCCTGTAGGCCAGTGTTGCGCCTCATTTGAAAGCTAAGGCCGACAAAACAGATTTTTGTCAACACTTTTTTGTCGCATTTGTTAAGCGTTTTTGTCGTGTTTTCTTCGTCGCTTTTTTATTCTAGATTTGGGTAAAGCCGAACAGGAGAAAATGTGCTCGGTTCAGGCGGGGGTTAAGAGGTTAAAAGCAAAGTTAACCCCGCCCACTGACCTTTACACAGTCCACAGTCTGAGTCGCAGACCTTAGTGTTGCTGACGAAGCCTTTTGGATGAGAGTGGAAACGCCCTACACACTTGAACTAAACAGTCCAGACGAGGATTTAAGAACCTTTAAGAGGATCTCAGCCGTAACGTTCACACACGACGTCTCTACCGATTTTTCCCCGAGGAAGACTTGAAAGGCTTCACTCGCTCTCCTCGTCTTCCTCTGGCAACGTGTGGAGATAAATAAATAAATACCAACGCCGTTTTTCAGGGTCAACCCACTGTGGTCATGTGACTTCTCAGCTTCACCTTTTTACGAAACACGATCCAGGTTTGAATCAAATCCGGGGCTTTTCTTCTGGAGAGCGGAGCCGGGACGAGGCCGAGTGTGGATTGTACAAAATTAAAATGCTTTTCTATTACACTGTACATGGAATAAAGAAACTATAGACCACGGAAACGCGAGTCTGAGTCTGATTCAGCTCCAGGTCAGACGTGAAGAACTGGATCGTCGAAAGGTCTGAGGTGAGACTCGACTCATCGTTCACTTAAGAAGCTTTAAATCCAGCCGCAGTTTTGGCAGTTTTCAATTTGCTTTTGAGAGTCGGGATTTTGCTTCATTCCTCTGTTTGACGGAAGGTTTGCAAATCTTAAACAGAATATTCCCAGATCTTTTTTTCCTGCCGATTAAGGCGTCGAAATACAGTATTTGGGCTTTGAAAACGACACTAACGAGTATTACATTTGACTTGCTGTTGCAGAAACACTGGCTTAGCTTCTTTAAAAAAAAAAAAAACACAGAGAGGTTGTCAGTGGTCATCTTGAACCTTGGACCTGAATTGGTCATATTTAGTCCATTACATCATCAGGCCTATTACCACCTAAAAAACATGTCTGAAATAAAAAAAACAGTGTCTAAACCAGACTTAGAGACACTCATCCATGCGTTTGTCTCCAGCAGGTTAGACGACTGTAACGGCTGCTCACTGGCC
Organism: Proterorhinus semilunaris; assembly: GCA_021464625.1. Classification (NCBI taxonomy): domain Eukaryota; kingdom Metazoa; phylum Chordata; class Actinopteri; order Gobiiformes; family Gobiidae; genus Proterorhinus; species Proterorhinus semilunaris. The sequence goes on from CM038357.1 coordinate 2,045,477, forward strand.
TTTCTAAACGAGCTGTTAGAGCTGCAGAACATCCAGAACGCTGCTGCTCGAGTCCTGACAAGAACCAGGAAATACAACCATATTAGTCCAGCGCTCCGGTCTCTACACTTCCTGTCGCTCAGAGAAAAGCTCGGCTTGTTACAAGTCTCTTCATGGTTTAGCACCAAAGTCCATCTCTGACATGTTAGAGCCGTATGAACCATCTCAGGGGGGGGTCTCCTGGTGGTTCCCAGAGTCAGGACTAAACACGGTGAGGCTGCGTTTCAGTTTCATGCACTGGAACGGCCTCAGTGAGGATGTGAGACAGGCCTCAACTCTAACTGTGTTTAAGTCCAGGCTGAAAGGAGACCTTTTGTGGCAACTGACTGTATTTTAAATCATTTTAATATATCATTTTAATTTAAAGGGACTATACGGAGAAAATGTTAAGATTAAATATGTAGAATGAGCCCAGACCTGTTCACCACAACTGCCTCTAAAATCCTGTCACTCAAAAGGAAGTGCACGAGCTCAATATAGACTGCATTTACACGTAAGACCTGAGGTGGCAGTAGTGAGTATAAAAGGACCAACTTGCATCTAGTCCCTTTAATATATTTTTATGAGTTGTATTGATTGAATTGTTTTATTGTGTTTTTCTTGTATGTATGTGTGTTTGGTGTTGCTGTGAGGCACACTGAGTTGTATAAATACATTTGCCTTGCCTAAGCATCCTGAAACACACACCGGTCCAGTAGGGGGCGCTATGAACCTTGTCACACGCCGCCAACAAACCAAAAGAAGAAATGCTGCGAATCCTGTTCCGGGTCCGACGGGTTTTTCGGAACTAAAGAAGTTACAATAAAATAAACGTATAAACACCGCGGGGTCAGAGAGAGCGGGTCATGGAGGGGAAACGGGTGAAGGAGGAGCCGGAGGAACTGCGGATCAAACCGGAGGAAGAGCCGCTGCCGGTGTAGGTCTCACCGCTAACTGTGCTAATGCTAACTGTGCTAATGCTAACGCGCTGCTAATGCTAATGCTAACGCCGTCCTCCCCAAAGCTGTTTAAGAGTTCAGATTGAGTTTCTCTGAGACCCATTGTTGGCGTTATGAGTTCGGGTTTTACAAATGCAACGAACGCTATAAATGCTCTGGTCGAGGTTGTGCTAGTTTGCTCTGTTTTAATAAAAAACAGAGCAAAAAAAAAAAAACAGTAGCCTAAATATTTACTTTACTTTGAAATAATTTTACTCAAGTATAAAAAGTAGTGACCAAAATAATGACGTAAGTAAGAGTAAAAAGGAGGTGCTACTGCGAGTAACTGTAAAAGTATGATTTAACGAAAATTTGAGAAACAAACGTTGAAATGATTAAAAAAAAGAAAATAAATTCTAGTATTTTTTTCGATTCCCACCTGTATGGGCCCTTACTGTTTCCCCTCCCACTAAAAACATGTACAATAGGTGATTCCGCCAGGTGACGTCATCTGGATATGCTCCTTACGGGTCAAATGCAGAGGACACGAATTTGCAATTGTTTTTGATGCTATTCCGTCAGGTGTCAAAATACTGATGTCAACCTATGTTCACAATCCTACCATAGATTTATCCCGAGAGTTATATATTGGTAATTCTGACCCTTTTTTAAGTGTCAAAACAAATAACAAATGTATTAGAGAGCTCATCATAAGAGATTCCGTTAGGAAACCAGCATCTGTATTTGTGTGGGACAATTTATTTAATGATATTGAATGGAACTCTGTGTGGCTATTACCCAAAACATTTTTTGTTACCAATAAGATTCGTGAAGTATGCCTTAAGATTTTGCATAGATGTTACCCGGTTAACAGTGTGATATCGAAATATCGTGTAAATGTTGACCCTCTTTGCTCATTTTGTCATGTTACTGTAGAATCGATTAGTCATCTTTTCTGGGAATGTTCTTACACACAAGTATTTTGGAAAGACATTAATCTGTTTGTGAATAGAAAACTTACCATAGATTTACAACTAAACCTTAAAGATATTTTGTTTGGTATTTATGTAAAGAATCTCCCTCCAAACAAATTTTTTATTTTGAATTTAATATTAATAATGGCCAAGTATCATATCCATAGCTGTAAGTACTTCAACCAAAAACCCAAACTTGTTGTTTTTGAATCACTAATGTCCTCTTATTTGACCTCACTGAATTATTGCACCAATGCTAAAGCCTTGAAGACCAAAGACGTATGTAACGAATTTGCGCTGTAAAGCTTTATTTTTTTTAATGTATTTTTATTTACACTGAAAGCTGAAGCCTTGCATACCTGAGCCTCGAGCCTTGTTTGTCATGTTTGTATATTTTTCAATAAAAAACTAGAAACTTGGGGGGGGGGGGGGGGGGGGGGAAAATGCAGAGGACACATTTTCCTCCAGGGACAATAAAGTTTACCATAAACCTTAAAAAAAAAAATCATGGTTATGGAGATCCATGTTTGTGGGTGTTAGCAAACATTTTCCATAGACTAGCATGCGCTAAAACGGTATAAAAAAATTGAGAAAAAAGTCGTAACACCTGCCCAGATGTTGAGTCACTGCTGATAAAACTAATCTAATCTGTAGTGTTTTAATGTGAACAATAACAAACATCTCCATTGGTTTGTTATTGCTGCAAATCCCATGATGCTCAACAAAAGAGCAACAAAAACACGCTTAAAACATGATGAAAACACGACTAAAACGCATCCAATATGTGACACAAATGTGGCGACAACGGAACAAAAAAGTTACGATTAGTTTTGTAGGTCTTAGCTTTCAAATGAGTTACTCTGGCCTATAGGCTGTGAGCACCTGTCGAGAAGTGATTAGACTTGGGTAAATCCGAACTTATGAAAATGTGCTCGGTTAAAGGGATATTTCAGTATTTTTTGACATAACTCATTTCCTAGTTCTGTGTTGTTGTCTGGAGATATTTTTTTCTTAAATTCATGCAGTTCTTATTTTTGAAGAGCTTAGTGGCGCTAGGCTAATGCTAGGCTAACGCATGTCTATGGTATCAGCTAGCCTGCATTAAAAACATGAATTACCTCATTTTGAGGGACTATTTTCTCTCAGATCACTCCGCCGCTGCGTTAGCTTACAACCACGAAGCTGATGCTGCTCAAAAATAAGTTATTTTAATGCAAAATGGTTAAAGAGGGGGTATTATGCTTTTTTCACTCACATAGCACCAGTCTATAGCACTACAATGATGACGTAACCTTCTGTTGGTCTGTATATGCAGTCAATTAAAATAACTGCCTTGAATAAAATTGCTCTCTCAAAATGGCCGCACTGAACGTCTTGAAATAGGCCTCTGTCTCTTTAAGAAGCTTTCCGACACGCCCCCTTCAGCACACTACTGTGGCATTGAAACAACAACACTGTGCGGGGAGGGGGCTCTGCTGAGCTGAGGAGCAGTGGTTGGGGGCTTGGCTGGTGACGAAAGGTCCAGAGGCGTCTCCAGGAGGTGGGGGCGTTCCTAGGAGGCCTGAGGCATAGCTACACCTAAAATGGCCGCCGTCTAAGTTTTTACTGATTACTCAAAAATATGTGAATGAGCCGAGGCAACACTCCAGGCATGTGTTTAATGAGGGAACGACATAATAACATGATATAAAGCTTGAAAAAGTCGATTTTACATAATACCCCCCCTTTAAAATGTTTCTATTAACACAGACATGTATATGGTTAGTCTGGTGTTATAAGTGATTTGCCTCAGGTGCACTGTGGAGCGGATCAGACTGTTTTTAATGCAGGCTAACTGATACCATAGACATGCATTAGCCTAGCGCCACTATTAAGAACTGCATGAGTTTAAGAAAAAAATATCTCCAGACATCAACAACACTCTGAATAACTAGGAAATAAGGGCCATGGGGGGGGGGGGGGGGGGCGGGGCGGGGCGGGGGGGCTGTCCTGACATGTTCCTGTTTTGCTTCTGCTTCTTTACTGTTTGTGACCATTTGATTTCAGGTCTGTTCCCGAGTCCGGCGGCGTCTGCGTGAAGAAAGAAGAGTCGTCACCGCTTCCGCCCAGACAAACCGAGCACCAAGAGGAGACTCGGGGAGAGGACGTCGGCCCAGAGGGACACGGCGAGCGCTCGTCCCACACCGAAGACAACCGGGAACCGTTCAGAGGATCAGAGGCGAACAGACGCCACGACGACCGAGTCCAGAGCAGCGACGGGAGCTCAGCGGCACTAAACTCCGCTCTGTCCCCCAAACACGAGTCTGAGTCCAGCGCCGCGGCCAACGACGGAGAGCCTAAAAAACCTGAGCGGAACAAGGAGTGCCCCTTCTGTCTGAGGAGATTCCCATCCAATGCAAATTTAGAAATACATGTCAGGAATCACACCGGGGAGAGACCCTACAGCTGCTCAATCTGCGACAAAAGATTCGCCCAAAAAAGTAATCTAAAAACACACTTGAAGAAGCACCCGGGCGAAACTCCGTACACCTGTTTACTCTGTCAGAAAGACTTCGTCCACAAGGGCACCCACGAGGCGCACATGAGAACCCACACCAAGAAACCCTACAGCTGCTCCACGTGTAACAAGTCCTTCGAACACAAGGGCTTCTACGAACAACACGTGAGGAATCACACGGCGCAGAAACCCTACAGCTGCTCTCTGTGCGACAGGACGTTCTCCCAGAACAACTATCTGGAGTCGCACGTCAAGACCCACATGGAGAAGAAGACCTACAGCTGCGGCGTCTGCGAGAAGACCTTCGCCTTCAAGAGTTACCTGGACATACACAATCGCATGCACACGGGCGAGAAACCCCACAGGTGCTCGCGCTGTAATAAAGCGTTTCAGAAGAGCTACGACCTTAAGAGACACATGAGAGTACACGCAGAATAAGAACCTTACAGCTGCTCAGTCTTTGAGCTCACATCTGCACAGAGGAGACTGAAGGTCAATTCATCATTTCTACATGATTCACTTTTAAAGGGTGGGAGCGCAGACGTCCTGGTCGATGATTTGGGTTTATTTATTTGTGAATATGTAAAGTGTAGCTTTTGTTCTATGAGAAAGGGGTTTGTGTATCAGGCGCTGGTATGAACGTGAATAAACTGTTCAAGTCTCTGCTTTGTTTTGTTGTTTCCGTTTCATAAACAAAGCTCATTTAGTCCGAGAACGGAGCCTGATCCGGATCAGGCTCCGTTCTCTCAGTTTAAGTTAAAACTCTTATCACACAGAAGGAGTTTAGTTTATTTGTTCATTACATTCTTTTAAACGGCAAACAAAACCAAAACATGTCCCTGATTCCGTTTACGATACGACCGAGAGGCTTTGGCCGAAGTTATTACTTGTTTTACAAATTCCACAAGAAAAAACAAAACATCACAGTGAACTTTTACATGAAACAGAAGAGAAATACACATTTGGGCAACACTTTATTTTAACGTGGCCTGGATACTTTGTACTTAAGTAAATTTAGTACAGTCCGTGTAATCTGCTTTGTAACAATGAGCCTGTACCTTTGTAGTACACAGTGTTAATTTTGACAAGATATTTTATTTTAGTTTTAGTCGAGTTTTAGTAAAAGAAAATCTTCAATTTTAGTCGAGATTTAGTCGACTAAATTTAAGACACATTTAGTCGACTTTGTATTAATAATATTCATTATAATCATATTTAATGGAGGTCCTGCTTCATGGAGCTGCTCCTCATGAACAAAGCTCAGAGCTGCTCCTTTGGCAGTGGATTTACATGATATGAGGCTCTTTCAGACGGTCAATAGAAGTTTGGATGATTTTAGTCTCTCCTTTCCATTTTTATTTAGTCTCATTTTAGTCGAATAAAATATCTGGACATTTTAGTCGTAGTTTTAGTCGCAGGAAAAACTTTTAATTTAGTTTTTGTCCAATTTTAGTCAGAAATATCACTTTGACTAAAATTAAGACTAAATATTTTAGTCGACGAAATTAACACTGGTAGTACATACACAGGGGAATAATGTGTATCTTTGGAAGGACATAAGGTAATAAGACCTTTAGGGTCTAGTTCCAAACAACAAATACATATTATTCCATCGTGTCTCTAAACCATCGATACAAAACAGATTCAATCGTACTAAGTTTAATTCAGTACCTTTAAGTAGATTGTGTCATGGTAGTGTAAAAGTGTTTCCTATTTCCATGAATGTATTTTTTTTATTATTCCACTGAATGGATGACATCATCTCATTCCATCCTTTATGGATTTATCTCTTTTCAGTCATTTCTTACTTTAGTGATTCCTGAGCTGTGTATTTTTAAATAGTAAACATTGTTTTTAAAGCTTTAACGGTGTACTATAAATATATTCAGGTGAATATTCTTAAATATGTTGGTTGGTAATAGTATTTTTAAAGTATAAAAGTGTAATCATCTTTAATAAACATGTATCTTGATTTGGCTGCACGTGGTCGAAGTGCGCCCCCTCCCGGCAGACATCAGGTTCAGTAAAACACCGTGTGCCGCTGCGACCCTGTGATCCCGCTTTTATCAATTATAGTTTTACAAGATTAACATGTGAGGAACTGACACAAATACATGTTTTTCCTTCTATCTGTTTCTGGGCGGGGTTATCCTTAACCAATCACAGGAGGCAGAACAAATCCTGTTCCGGGTCGGACCGGTTTCTCGGAGCTAAACGTTACATGACAACAAAAGAAGAAGCACCGGAGAGTCCGCGCTCAGAGAGAGAGTCATGGAGGCCGCGCAGGTTAAAGAGGAGCCAGAGGAACTGCGCATTAAACCAGAGGAAGAGCAGCTGCCGGTGTAAGAGCGTCTCTGCTAACTGTGCTGATGCTAACGCGGCGGTAAACAAAGCTAGAGCTGTGCTAATGCTAACGCTGTGGTAAACAAAGCTAGAGCTGTGCTAGTGCTAACCTGTGCTAATGCTAACGCTGTGGTAAACAAAGCTAGAGCTGTGCTAGTGCTAACGCTGTGCTAATGCTAACGCTGTGGTAAACAAAGCTAGAGCTGTGCTAGTGCTAACGCTGTGCTAATGCTAACGCTGTCAGGTCAGTCTGATCCATCCTCCTCAAGTGGCGTTTTTTATGAGTTAATTTAGTTTTTATGCTTTAAGAGTTCCCATTGTTAGCATTAGCACGAGCTCGGGTTTCTGATGGTCGAGGCTTTGATAGTTTGCTCCGGTTTACCCACGTGTTTTACATTGAAACATTTCCACAAAAGTACATGACACATCTTTAATCCACCTTGGGAGCAAAGTCCAGAGAAAATAAACCAGGAAACAATTTCCAACAAATATTCTCCTCAGTCATCCAGGTTTTTTTATTTTATGTTTATACTTTTTTCCCTCTTAAAGTTTGTGGCAGTCGTTGTATATAAGATTCCTCTATTTACTATTTAAGTGTTTGCACATTTCCTGTTCTGCTCACCCTGAGTGTCTCTGAGCTGAATGTGACAAGTGAATCTCTCGATCAATAAAGGCTTATCTTAAATATCACAACACAATAGGAATATTCTTAAACTTTGCTCCTTATTTTAATGGAAACGTTTCTAAATTCAACACGAATAGCATTACAGCAAAGTGTTTGAGCAAAAATGTTTCACCCTTTATTTATTTATTTGTGGTAAACCTTTGGTGCTGGTGGTAAAAATCTCGGTCAAAACAGCCATAAATTAAAAATATGAAGAAATATCAGCTTGTAGTAACTCATGGACAGTTTTCCATATAAGATTTGATTAAAACTGTATAAGTTAAAAGGTTTAAAAGTGGATTAGGGTCATTAGGTCAAATGTCCTTAAAGCTACTGAAGTCAAATGTTTTTCTATCGAGTTGTTTAGTCATTTGTAGACGGGCCTCTGACCCAGCATCTCCCCCCGCCGCCTCACTAGAGCATTTACCGGCTCATTTTTGTTCAACAGGTAGATTTGACCAAGATCATTTTGAACATCTGAACATCCTGGTGGATCACGTCTGCCGCTGGTCGGGGGAATAACAGGTCGCTCCTATTTAACAGCTACACTTTTGTCCGAAGATGATGAAAGCCGTTTTTATCATTTTACAATGACAAATAAAACTCTAACTTACTTACTTTTTCTGATACCGATACTAAAATATGTGTCGTCTAGAACCAGAAAACAGAACAATAATGTGCGGAACATCTGCACATTTATAATACTCGTCTCCAATGTCAAGAAATGTGGGAAAAATGTGGATTAATTTGGGTGAAAAATGGGAAAACATTAGTAAATAAAAATTAGCGAAAAGAAATTGTAAAATGTATTTGAGCTGAAACAACGAAGTCACTTCCTTTAATCCTGTCCCTGGACCAACAGCATCAAAACCTGGGTCTAAAGAGAGAAGATTTTTTCAGTTCCTGCTTTCGATATTTTCAGTTTTTCGATACCAGACTGGCATCGTTTAACAGATTTGATGTGTTTATTTTTCAGGTCTGTCCCGGAGTCCAGCGCCGCCTTTGTGAAGAAAGAAGAGTCGTCCCCGCTTCGGCCCGGACAAACTGAGCAGGAAACGCAGGGAGGGGCCGCCGGCGAGGACAGGAAACCGCTACGCTCCGTCCACGATGGAGCAGGAAGAGCAGAGGACGAACGCGCCACACACACGAATGACAGACCTTTCAGTTGTCCAATCTGTTCCAAAACATTCGTCCTGAAGAGCAACCTGAAGGCACATTTAACGGCACACCCGGGGGAGAAGCCTTACAGCTGTTTGCTCTGTCAGAAGGAGTTCGTCTACACCAGCACTCTGGAGGCGCACATGAAAGCCCACGAGAAGAAGCCGTACAGGTGCTCCCTGTGCCGCAAAACCTTCGAACACGAGGGCTTCTACGAGCAACACATGAGGAACCACACGGGCCAGAAACCCTACAGCTGCTCTCTGTGCGACAAGACGTTCTCCCAGAACAACTACCTGGAATCGCACGTCAAAACCCACGTGGAGAAGAAGACCTACAGCTGCGGCGTCTGCAAGAAGACCTTCGCCCACAAGTGCCTGATCGACGCGCACGTCCGCACACACACGGGCGAGAAGCCGTACCGGTGCTCGCTCTGCAGTAAAGCGTTCCGGCAGAGCTTCGACCTGAGGCGACACCTGGGGACGGACACGTGCGGGAGACCTTACGGCTGCTCGGTGTGCCGCGAGCGCTTCAGCGAGCGCGGTGTTTACGAAGCGCACAAGAGCAAGCACACGCGCGAGAAACCCTACAGCTGCTCGTTCTGCCAGAAGAGCTTCTACACGACCAGGGACCTGAACGTTCACACCAGAGTGCACACGGGGGAGAAACCTTACAGGTGCTCGGCGTGCGGTAAAGCGTTCGCCCAGAGCTCACATCTGTACAGACACACGAGGAGTCAACACCAGGAGGAACCGGCCACGTGACTCCACACCCGGAACTTTAAAGTTTTACACATTTTATAAAAGGTGCAAAACTGACCACTCGGGTCATTTGGATGTAAAGGAAGTCCCGCCTCCCCAGAGCTCAGCATCCTGTTAACCAGCCGGGGCGATACGGACCAACTGTCATATCCCGATATATTCAGGCTTAATATCGATACACGATATATATCCCCATGTGAGAGCTGGGAAATGAAATAAGTCAAAGCCAAATACGGGTAGTTTTACTGTAAACATAAACACTGTACAACAAAGTAAGGTGCACATTTAAGAAAAAAATAAAACGGGTCAATCTTTTTCTGAGGGCAGCATTTATATATAAAGAAATAACAAAATAAAGTGCTCAGTTTTAGCCTGAAGAAATTATTACAGCGCAAATTTGAACTGTGTATCGATATATCTAAAAATATACAGTAATATATATATATATATAGCCCAGCCCTAGAACCAGCCAGTCAGGTCCAATCAGGAAGGGGGGGGGCTCTTATTTGGATATTGCTCTGTTGGACATTATGTTTGCCGTAACACTATATTGTCCTTAAATCTCGAGTACCCGACTTTTTGTTGTTGAAAAGTAAATTTGTTTTACCACCTCAGAGTGAGAAACAGATCTGGTTAAATTGTCTTCACCTAATTATTTATGGAGCTCAAAATGTCCACCGCTCAAAGCCGTGAAACATGCATATAAACAATTTCCTTGAACAATTGGGACATGCAGGAGGGACTGTGAGAGCTAGAAACGAGTTTGGGCCAAATAAAAAAAAAAAGTCAAAGTTTGTGTGGGATAAATCCGGTAAAGCCGGCTTTAATGTCGGGGTACCGCCCTGGGAGGAAACTCCTGTTGTGACAAAATCATTGATCGATTCTTCAAAGGGTAAAAATCTGTCCCATCGTTTTCTGGATGGTTGGATTTTCGGGTCGACTCATGATCAGAGGGTCGGGGGTTCAAATCCCAGCTCCTGAAGATGCACACTGTTGTTGTGTCCTTGGGCAAGACACGTCTCCCACCTGGTCTGCGTACACTGGTGTATGAATGGGGGCCGGGTTCCTTGATGTAAAGCGCTTTAGTTGAGACCATTTAAAGGTGTGTGGGGGGGGGGAAGAGAGATCCCTTTAAACGGCTCTTTGAAACATCGACGCTGGTACAATGTAAATGATGATAAATGGCGACACCTGTTGGTTGGAAAGAGCTATTGCAGCTCCACCTTCTGGAAAATAAACACTGGGCTCGTTCTTCCTCGTTGATAAATGTGAATCTAATTGTAGAATGATTGACATTTTCTCCAGTTTGGCTTTTCCCAGTTTGGCTTTACCCAAATCTAAAAGCTTCTTGAAAATAGCGACAAAAACAAGGATGAAAAGCAACAATAATAACAACAAAAAAGTGACTAAAGGCGACAAACACGAAACAAAAACGGTTCAGAAATGTGACAAAAACGTTACGATCCGTTTTGTAGGTCTTAGCTTTCAAATGAGGCGTTACCCTGTTGCTCTCCAGTCCAGAAGCTGTTAGATTTGGGTAAAGCTGAACTGGAGAAAATGCCCTCGGTTCAGGCGGGGGTAAAGAGGTTAAAGTGACGCCTCGATGACCACATGTTTTGATAGATTACTTTCCTGTTTGATATTTTGTTACAGTGGCCTCGGATCTCTGGTGTCAAACGCTTCCTCCACGTCTGTGCTGTAAAGATTTCCATTTGTGCTGATTCTGTTCTTAAACTTTAGAGCCTCGTCTGAAGCGCACACGTGTCAGGAGCGCACGACAACACACACTAAAAAAAACAATCATTAATATTTAAAAAACAGTAACAGCACAATTTTTTACAGCACAAACTATTTTAGAGATTTGAGTATGACGGGGACCAGGTTCACATTAATACATAAAGAACCGTATCAGTCGCAAATTCATGCAGTTCTTATATTTGAAGAGCTTAGTGGCGCTAGGCTAATGCTAGGCTAGTGCATGCCTATGGTATCAGTTAGCCTGCATTAAAAACAGTCTGACTCCAGAGTGCACCTGAGGTAAATCACTTGTAACACCAGACTAACCATATAAACCATATAAATGTCTGTGTCAATAGAATAATGTTTTAAATATTGCCATTTTGTATTTAAAATAACTCATATTTGAGCAGCTTCCTGGTTGTAGCTACGCAGCGGCGGAGTGATCTGCCAGGTTACCGGATCTACAGTAGTTTGTTTACCTGCGGCCGGCGTTACTACACGTGGAATTCACAAAGGAGCTTTCCACAAATCAGATCTGGCAACGTTTGGAGGACGACCCCATGATTTTGAAGAGGTTTTTAATGCAGGCTACTAGTTACCATAGACATGCACTAGCCTAGCGCCACTAAACTCTTCTTTCTCTTTGTTCTCATTGGACGTGGGACGTTTTTTTTTTGTCGCTGCGTTAATAAACCTAATACAGCACAAGGCCGTTCAGTCACATTGGCCTCAGTGCGTGACGAGAGCAAAGGGAGCGGCGGCACCGGACTGAATAGAAAACTGAAAAAGAAGTTACAAACGGTTAAAAGAAACCAGACTAACCATATAAATGTCTGTGTTGATAGAACATTTTTTGAAATATTACTGACCTCGTATCACATGAATTACCGCATTTTGAGGGACTATTTTCTCGCAGATCACTCCGCCGCTGCGTTAGCTTACAGCCACGAAGCTGATGCTGCTCAAATATAAGTTATTTTAAATGCAAAATGGTTAAAAGGATTCTATTAACACAGACATTTATATGGTTAGTCTGGTGTTATAAGTGATTTGCCTCAGGTGCACTGTGGAGTCAGAGTGTTTTTAATGCAGGCTAACTGATACCATAGAAATGTGTTAGCCTAGCATTAGCCTAGCATTAGCCTATCTCCAGACATCAACAACACTCTGAGGCCCAATGTCAAAAATCCTGATCTATCCCTTTAACATCGGCCAACACACAATTAGCAGCGAAATGCCTCATTTGAAAGCTAAGACCAACAAAAGTGATCGCAACTTTATTGTCGCGTCGTCATCGTGTTTGTGTCATTTCTTTGTCGTATTTTTGTTGCTCTTTTTTCAGCTTTTTACATTTTTATTTTGGGTAAAGTCAAAGTGGAGAACATGTGCCCAGTTCAGGCGGGGGTTAAGAGGTTTTAATCCTCTGTGCTCAGGTTCTCTCACATGAAGAGACTGTTCAGGTTTAGGGCTTTATTTATTTATTTATTTTTCTTTGGAAACTCGGTCCTGAATCCGGGTCTGCAGAGGTTGTATCTGTTTGTGCGCGTGATCAGGCTTAGCCAATCACAGGACGCAGAACGAATCCTGTTCCGGGTGTTTCCGTCTTCGGTCACGGCGCTTTTGTCCGCGCAGCTAAAGCGACTGAAAAACCGCTTCTACAAATGTGTGACGGTCTGGACCAGGAGCGGATGGACCGGGAGCGGATGGACCAGGAGCGGATGGAGACGGTCCGGGTTAAAGAGGAGCCAGAGGAGCTCGGCATCAAACAGGAGGAGGAGCAGCTGCCAGTGTAGGCTTTAAACCTGTGTCTGTTAGCTCGTTATGCTAATGTCTATGACTCCGTCTGCGCCTGCGCGGCTCAAACTCACGGCTTTATCACGAACCTCCGGAGACGGAGCTCTGACCGACACACCGAGAAATATGTGTGAAAAACAATTCAGGACCAAAGTCATGAATAAACCGCGGGGCCGAGGCCTGATCCATGTGGGGCGTTACCCGATCTGCGCATGCGCAGCTCCGTCGGCAGATCCTGAAAATCAAATTATTGAACAGACAGACCGAGATACGTGCATTTGAATAACTGGGAGAAAATATACAATAACAAAAAAAAAATGGGGGGAAATATTAGTATTAAAAATGAGTAAAAACTGTCAAATGTTTTAAAGCTGTTAGGGCAGGTGTGTGGGGGTTTGTTGATGGGGAGCTACTGCCCTCTTCAACTGGCCCACTCTCTGGCTTTTTAATGCACCACACTATGCAGGGCTACATCATACTTCACACATAACTCAATTAAATAAATATATAATAATAATGATTATGAAAATTACACCCAAATTAAAATTATACTGAGAATGGTAATGACAACTGGGAAGTATTAAGATCTCGGAGTATAATATCTATTAATGTACCTTTATAACATAAAAGTAACTCTCGGTTATCACGGGTAAAAATCTGAAAGAAATATATTAAGGATCACATTTTTCTTGACTGCTTTGTTCTAGACATCGTACATGAAACGGGATCATTGTTGTAGTTGTGCTTGTTTTCAATTAATTATATAAACAGTTTATATATATATTTTTTTGTAAGTTGGTCTGTACGAATGTAGCTGCTTGAAATGTTTTGAAATGTTTTTTTTATTTATTGCACTTGGGGGGGTGGGGGCTCATAAGCTTTTGCTTCAGTCCACTCCTTTTGAGCACAATGTGTACTGCTCAAATAAACAAATAAACTAATGAATGGTAATAATTGGGGAGAAATTGCAAAAATAAGGAACATTTGTAAAAAAAAAAAAATAATATAAATAATTTGAGCTGAAACAACCAAGTCAAATCAAATCAAACGTTATTTATAAGGCTTTTCATACAAGATGTAACACAAAGTGCTTTACAGGGCTTAAAAATCATTCAAATCACCCCCACCCTATAGCTGGGCGATTAAAAAAAAATCCGCGATTTTTATTATTATTATTTTTTTATATATATATATAAAAAACTGTATTTACAATTCGATTCGCTCCCTGCCTCACCCTAAAAATATACAGTAAACAACCCACCCCACACAAACGCATATACAGACAGCCCAGCGGTTCAAATATAAATCCTAAAAATGGACATCAGGCTGAGTACAGAGGAACCGAAAGAGGAAACCCCATCCGCCCATCGGCCACAGAGCGCCCGGAGGAGGTGTAGGAGAGACCTCCACCCTCCATCCAGGCGCCCACAGGAGAGCCCTCCCGGGGCAGAGGGCTCCCTCAGAGGAACCACTGGGAGAACATCAAAAATAAAAGATTAAAACCAAAACAAAAGCTACGAATTTAAAGCGGGTAAACCTAGGCTAAAATGTGAAAGAGTGGAACTAAAGAAATAAATATTGTACAAAACTAAAACAGATCAATGGAATTAATATAAATAAACATTAGTGAAAAGCAAAGCTACGTTTAATCCTTTAATCCTGTCCCTGGACCAACAGCAAAACTCGGACCTAAAGATTTTTTTTTACGGTTTCTGCTTTAGATACTTTCGCTCTTTACATAAGGGGTCCTGCTCTGATCTGGCAGTCGATGATTTCAGGGGGAAACTCTGATCCCCGTGAAAAGAGCTGACGATGATTTGAACTGATTTATTTTCCAGGGCCGTCCCCGAGTCCAGCGGCGTCTGCGTGAAGAAGGAAGAGTCGTCGCCGCTTCAGCGCAGACAAACTGAGCACCGAGAGGAAACGCAGGGAGAGGTCGTCGTCCCAGAGGCTGACGACCACGGCGAGCGCTCGTCTGACACCGACAACGACGACGACTGGGAACCATTCAGGGGATCAGAGGCGAACGGAGGCTCAGCTGCTGATCTATCCCCCAAACACGAGTCTGCAGCCGAGCCCGGCGCCCCTGCCAACCATGGAGACGCGTCAGGAGCAGAAGGAGCTGAGCAGAAACACCATGTAGTCCAAACAGAAGAGAGACCTTTCAGTTGTCCGATCTGCCAGAGGACTTTCACCCAAAACAGTAATCTGAAAACGCATTTAAAGGTGCACACGGGCGAGAAACCCTTCAGCTGCTCAATGTGCAAAAAGGAATTCGCCCAAAAGGGAACTCTCAAAGTCCACATGAAGACGCACAACAGGAGGTCGTTCGGCTGCTCGCTCTGCAGCAAGACGTTCGAGCACGAGGGTTATCTCCAGCAGCACATGAGGAACCACACGGGCCGCAAACCCTACAGCTGCTCCATGTGCGAGCGGACGTTCACGCAGTACAACTACCTGGAGTCGCACGTCCGGACCCACAACGAGAGGAGAACCTTCAGCTGCTTCATGTGCAGGAAGACCCTGGCGAATAAGATCAGCCTGCAGAACCACCTGCGGATGCACAAAGGCGAGAAACCGTTCGGCTGCTCCGTGTGCGAGAAGACGTTCGGCGACAAGTTCACGCTCAAGGGCCACATGCGGACGCACACGGGGGAAAAGCCCTACAGCTGCTCGTTCTGCAAGCGCGCCTTCGCCTTGTACAGCGCGCTCGACAGCCATTTGAAACTCCACACGGGCGAGAAGCCGCACAGCTGCACGTACTGCGGGAAGTCGTTCGCCCAAAAGGGGGCGCTGGACAGCCACCTGAAAACGCACACGGGCGAGAAACCCTACAGCTGCACGGTCTGCAAGAAGACCTTCGCGCACAAGAGCGGGCTGAACACGCACTCGAGGACGCACACCGGGGAGAAGCCCTACAGCTGCTCCGTGTGCGAGAAGGCGTTCACCCAGACGAGCTCGCTGAAGGGCCACATGCGGACGCACACGGGCGAGAAGCCGCACCGCTGCGGCGAGTGCCCGAAAACGTTCGCGAGTAAGCGGGACCTGGCCGTGCACACGAGGGTCCACACGGGGGAGAAACCTTACGGCTGTTCGCACTGCGAGAAGACGTTCACGCAGAGGAGCGCGCTGAACGCACACGTCAGGATCCACACGGGGGAGAAGCCTTACAGCTGTCCCGTCTGCGATAAAGCCTTTACGCAGATCTCGCAGCTCAACAAGCACACGAGGACCCAGCACTGACGGGACGGGTCGCAAACGTTCAGTCACAAACGTTCAGTCACATCTAAGAAAGAGTCACAGCTGGTCTTTAGTGTCGACTTCCATTGTACAAATGTTTCCGCTCCTTTTCATTAAAGCCTGAAAGATGAACGTCGTCGTGAAATCCCTGTTTTTCGTTCACGTTCCCGTCCGGGGGTTTTCAGGCCGCGAGCCCAAAACCACTCGACCAATAACTCTGGACCCCTTTCTGTAAAACGTTTATAATCCATTCCATCTGTTCCATAATTCCATCAAATTATGGAACAGACCGACCGAGATGAGTGCATTTGAATAACTGGGAGAAAATTTACAACAAGAAAATTGTGAAAAAAATGGGGGGGAAATATTCGTATTAAAAATGAGCAAAAACTGCAAATATACAGTAAATAACAACAACCCCCCCACACACACACAAACACACACACACACACACACACATACAGACAGTCAAGCGGTTAAAATATAAGTATAACGAGAAAATGAATAAATATTGTACAATACTTAAACAAATCTGGTTTAATGATGTTATTGTGGAGACTGTGTTTTGATGCCGTTTTCAATCAAAAATACATCAATGTCAGAAATGTAAAAAATGTCTCACCCAGGACCTGTTTGCCCTGGGAGACCCTACCAGCCCCCGACAGCAGAGCTCCAGGATCATTCCGGTCAAACCCTCCCCCACGTTAAGGGGGCGGTTTGAGGAAAATAACGAAATAACTCCTGACTGTAAATATATTTTAAATATATATATTTATTCAGCATTTGTACTACGTACATATTTATTGTTTTTAGTTGAAGTGCATCAGCAAACAGTAAAGGAATCACTGTAAAAACAAACAAACTGAGGTCACTGGGCAGTTTTGAACACGTGTGTCGTCAGAACCGTCTAAAGAGTAAATGACTTTATGCAGATTTCTAGTCTGACTTTGTCGCTCATTTCTCTGTAGTTCCTGAGGCCGATTCACATGAAACAAAAACTGTCCCGAAGTTCAAAGTCTCTTCAGCTCAGATCAACGATGGTCAGAGTGGTTTTGCTTTTTGGCGCTACACAAATAAAGTCCCGTGTTTGACCCTGGAAACGTGTTAAACTAGAACTTATGTTTTATCATCTGACCTCAGCACTTCACCAGACTTCAAGCACAGCGTGCAGAAGATGACTCAAGTACCTTTGTTGAAGATGGACAACTCCTGTATGACTGAGAGCTTACGCAGATATCATGTTTTGTTTGTGGCCGTCCCGCCTTTGTTCTGCCCAATCCCGTCAGACCTCGGAAGCTCAGCAGGAACGGCCTGGTCGGTGCTTGGATGGGAGACCGTTTAGTAACACCAGGAAGTCTGGTGAGTGAGTGAGTGAGCGGTCAGAGGGGCCGATGGCGCAGACTGGCTGCCTCGCTTCCGTCAGTCTACCCCAGGGCAGCTGTGGCTACAATAGTAGCTTACCACCACCAGGTATGGAGTGAATGAATAGTACAATGTAAAGCGTCGTTGAGTGTCCAGAAAAGCGCTTTATAAAACCGATGCATTATTATTATTATGTTTTAATATTATAATAATTAGATCAATCGTTATAACAGATACAAATAATTCTGACAATAACAAGGCTGCCCCCTGGCGGCCAAAGCTCCGGTAGCTTCAGGCCTGTGTAAACGGGCAGCTGTCAGGACGCCACATTGTTAGGAAGGACCCCTGTAGCCTAGGCCCATGGATCTGTTATAATATCGCCTAGGAAGGACATTTTAACCGTTGCAATTGCAATAACGTGGCGGCCATATTGCAATTGTACCATTTCTCTAATTATGATCAAAAATAAAAAGAGAGTCAGAAATACTTTGCTAATTCTAGGAATAAAACAATCAGATCAACAGTGGAGTCCTGATAATACAAGGAGGGGCATCTGTGATTTTCACTGAAATATGAACATAAATAACTGGGGGGAAAACACTGCTCTGAGCTCGGCTTCAAACTGAATTTCAGTCAACACAATGTATGACTATATTTATAATTGATTAACACATTTAGTTTACAACAAGTAAAATGTTGACTTGATGAGAAAAAACATCAAACAACTATTTATATTATTTTACTTTCTTTAATTTCTTTACAATGTAAACACGGATGCCAGATCGCAGATACGTTTATAAAAATCAAAACCTCAAAGTCAATGAAAAGAAATAACCATCATCAGCAGAGTCATGAGTTCTTCAGTAGATTTTTGGACCGTCACAACATGGCCGCCAGTGCTAGCCTTCGGCGCAGGCGGGTTACCATGGCAACGTTCCTACTAGCTCCGAAGCTACTGCAGCTAACGGAAGCTAACCGTGTGGGAAAACAGCCTCAGAACTTCGCCTGAAGTGAACAGAGCGCGGTGAAACATGGCGAAGGTGAAGCTGGAGCGGGACACACTCGGGTCAGTGACAATTTATCCTTTTTATACTTATTTATTAATGAGTTTAGGGGCCGCAGACACGACATAGAGCCTGATACACCGTTAGAACCAGTAAATGATGGGTCGTGTCGGTCAGAGCTGATCAAAACATGCTCTACTGAGGTCCCGTTTCAGTTTGTGGTGAAGACTTTGCTCAGGTTTTGTTTGTGTGTTTGTGACAGAAAGGAGCTGAAGCAGAGTCGGGCCTATGGTTTGTACATTTGCTATAAATTCCAGCAATTTTCCAGAAACTTACTATGGGAACGTTAACTTAGAAATTGTGGGAATGTTCCAAAAATAGACACGGTAAAAACAAAACACAAAACGCTTAAATAAAGATATTTTTCGGTGACCAGTGAGTCGTCAGTTATTCTATGTTTTTTCCACATTTCTTGATGTTGGACATAAACTCGATAATGTAAATCTTCATTTCTTCCAAAGAGCAATTTTGATGTTATCTTTTTGACTATAGGTCGACCGATAAGCGTTTTTCTCAGGCCGATACCGATATGCACGGCCGATATTTTTGACCGATTTTTCTAATTGCCTGCTCTATAATTGTGTGAATGACGTTTCTATAGTGTAAACAGTGTCAGTGCAGGGGGTTTGCGTGAATGTTCCTCTTTTCTCCAGTGTGAGATCAATTCAGTCTTCATGTTTCTGGCAAACGAGACGTTGCAGATCATTTATCAATCATATCTATAAATAAACTAATGGAAAAACCTTAAACAAGGATCACTGGACTTTTCTAATATCCTCGGCTCCAGGACTTTATGACGGTTAACATAAACAACTCATGAAGTTATCTGAGTCTAAGTTCTTTGCTTCAAAATGAGGTGCAGCTTCACGAGGTGCAGCATGTCCATATTCATTTCGGTTTAGTTGGTGAAACTTGTGTTTAACAAACTTGTAGCTCACCAATTTTCATTGCGATGTTTCTCAATTTCCTTAAGGCTTCTGAAGTTCTGGGAGGACTCGTTTTAAAGCTGTGACGTAGCTCTTGGGAGGCCTCTATCACTTTCTGTCGCGGAGACATCAGCTTTCATTGGTCTTAGATCGGCCGATATATCAGTCGACCTGACGATATTTTGCCCACCTCAGTATAGTTTATAACGGTGCTGCTTTTTCTCTCCAGCTGGGATCCCGCCCAGATTAAAGAAGAGCCCGACGTCAAACAGGAACCCGAGGAGTTTCCTTTCCACGTGGTCACTTTTAAAGCAGAAGACGACGATGACGAGTCCCCTGTGCTTCATCTTAGGCCGACTGAAGGAGAGGAGTGTGGCTCCGGAGCAGACAGCCAGGAGCACTCTGACAGCTCTGACACCGACTGCTCAGAAGACTACAGTCCCCAACAGGCTCCGGCCAGAAGAAGCTACGCCATGATCCCTCCTGACTCCAGAGGCCCGGACAGCAGGCCATTCATCTGCTCAGACTGCGGAAAAGGCTTCAAAGACAAGTGTGTTTTACAGAGGCACGTGTTGTACGTCCACAGAGGAGAGCGGCCTCACCAGTGTTCGGTGTGTGGGAAGAGTTTTAAAACAAAAACTGTCCTTAACGACCACGTGAAAATCCACACGGGAGAGAGGTCTCACATCTGTGCGGTTTGTGAGAAAGGTTTTATTAAAAAGTTCGATCTGGCCCGTCATCAGATGTTCGTCCACCACCTCTGCCCGGTTTGTCCCGAGCGCTGCTCAGAGGAGGTCGGTCTAAACGAACATCTGAAGACCCACGTGGACGAAGGGACTCTCGACAAGTCTTCGTTCCTGTTTAGGGAAACCGTCGTACCGTTCAGCTGCCCGGAGTGCGGGATGAGCTTTAGGTTTAATTCGCAATTACAAGTGCATTTGTCGCATCACAAAAAGGAGAGGCCTCACAAGTGTTCGGTTTGTGGGAAAACGTTCACGCAGAAGAGCACGCTTAAGGACCACATGAAAATCCACATGGGAGACAAGTCCTTCGGCTGCTCTTTCTGCAAGAAATGCTTCGTTAAAAAGTCCGATCTTACTCGGCACCAGACCTTCGTCCACTACGTCTGCCCGGTTTGTTCTGACCGCGTCACCGACAGGGTCAGCTTACACCAGCATCTGAAGACTCACGTGGACGAGGGGATTCTGGACCAGTCCTCTCCGCTGATCAGAGACACCAGCAAGGCTTTCAGCTGCCAGGAGTGCGGGAAAAGGTACGCGTGGAATTCAAGTTTAAGAGCACATATGCTGTGTCACACTGCAGGGCGGCCGGAGACGAGTCCGGTCTGTGAGGATGAAGATGACTCGAATGTCGTCCCTAAAGTGGATCCCGACCAAGAATCGCCTTCGACGATCCCTCCTCCCGACAAACCATTCAGCTGCCCCGAGTGCGGGAAGAGCTTCAGATGGAAGTCGCTGTTGAAAATACACATGTGGGTTCACTCCAAAGAGAGCCCTCACAAATGCTCCGTTTGTGAGAAAATCTGCAGGAACAAATATGAACTTAAACAACATTTGAAGAATCAACATGACATCGTCGTCTCAAAAGACAAAACCGACCCAGAGTCGAACCACATTCCGTTCAGCTGCTTGGAGTGCGGGAAGACGATACACAAGCAACAAGACATAACTAGAAACTTGCAATGGCTGAAGCCATTGCGATTGACTGCGGAACAGATCTAATGTGGAAATTATCTGAAAAATCCTTGAAATCCTTGAAACTGTTAAAATACTTGACACATCTTTGAAACTCCTGAAGTATTTGAAGCTCCTGATATCCTTGAAACTGTTGAAACCTCGAAACTCCTAAAATCCTTAACACTCCTGAAATGCTTGAAACTGTTGAAACCTGGAAACGCCTGAAATTCTTGAAACTCCTTAAATCCTTGAAACTCTTGAAACCTTGAAACTCCTTAAATCCTTGAAACTGTTGAAACCTTGAAACTCCTTGAATTCTTGAAACTCTTGAAACCTTGAAACTCCTAAATCCTTGAAACTCTTGAAACCTTGAAACTCCTAAATCCTTGAAACTGTTGAAACCTTGAAACTCCTTAAATCCTTGAAACTGTTGAAACCTTGAAACTCCTTAAATTCTTGAAACTCTTGAATCCTTGAAACTCCTAAATCCTTGAAACTGTTGAAATTGCATCAACTCTTTACTTTGCATTAATCGCTAACAGACTTAACTATACCAAAAGTCCTATTAAAATGGATATTTAAGCTTCCACATACAAATGAATGTGTATCAATAGCATAGAAAAAAACTGTAGACAACAGACAAGTTGCAGAAACTGAACATTCACAAACTGCAGAAAATGTAGAAAAAGTATAATTTTATTAAACCATAAGATTGTAGAAGCCCCATTGTAAGAATTCCAGCCGATTGTGGAATATCCGTAAATTGAATAATTCCCAAAAGTAATAGAAAGAATCTTCCAAACATGTGGAATGTTTTCATTTATAACTTGCGGAAATCGCAGAAACTGTGAAACTTTACTAAGTAAATGTGGAAGAATCATGTATTTGTATTTAAGACAAGCAATGAAACCAAAAAGGCATAATAGAGCACATAACAGTACATGTATACATATTTGTATCTAGTAGTATTTTTCGATTCATAACAAAACACTAGTGTTTGAGGGTAGACCCTAACAAAAAAGAAAAAAGACACACACACAAAAAAACAGAGAAACCATATCAGATGATAGTCACATTATGAAAAAGTAATAAAAGTAATAATAAACAATTGACGTGTCAAAATGTAAACAAAACACAACATTCGTACTAATATAATATAACAGAGCCATATGCATTTGCACAAATAAGAATTTCATGAAAGTGTAGGTACACACAAACTAAAATAGATGAAATGTACACATGTCCTAAACTGAGGAATACTATGAGCCCAAAGCATGAGATCAACTGAGTACCGGAACATCCTGAATGACCAGGTTATTCCATCATCAGGTTTCTTTTTCCCTGATGGCCCTGAGACATTATTTTCAAATGGATCAGCCACAGAGTCCAGATCCTTATTGAGAATCTTTGGGATGTTCTGGAGAAGCTCAATGGTCACACTCTCCCATCCTCAATACAAGATCTTTGTGAAAAATGAATGCAGCACTGGATCATTTAACACTTAAGAAGCTTATCAAACAATGCCACAAAGAATGGAGCTATAAATGAGTTCAACCAAATGTTACTGTTTCACCTTTTTCTGTTCAGACAGTGTGAAATAAAGTTGGTACAAAATCCCCTGGGGGAGGGACTTTGTACCAACTGTCCACTACAATACTAAAGGCCCTATAGCTGGCTCTTTTTATCCCCTCGTCTTGTTTTTGTTTTTACATGTTCTTTTTGCCCTTTGAGAGTATGTTGTAAAAGTAGTAATCTGTGACAAAAATAGTTAATGTTCTGTAAAGTCAACCCAAAGAGTCAATATGTGACACAAAGGAGTACTTTTACCATATTGACTCTGAAAGACGTGATGGTAAAAATACACATTTTGTCACATTTTGACTAAAAACGATACAAATGAAGTATAGGGCCTTTAACAGTAGCGATTAACTGAACCAATCCAGAGTCAGCTACTGCAGTGGAACACTGTCTGCAAAGAAATATGAAGTACACTGATTATGGACTTTAATTAGTTATTAAATGCTAGAAATTTAATTTCAAATTACAATATTCATAAAAATATTCTGTTGAATTTTAATTTGTAAATAAATATCAGTATACTGTAAAACTGCAGCTGGATGAGGCAGGACTAATATCCCATTCAAATGCACAAGGAGGCTAAGGGACTTGTGTATATATGTGTGTGTGTATATATATATATATATATATATATATATATATATACATATGAGACTACTGCCCCCAAGACCCCGCCGTGGAAGAGAATGGATGGATGTAAAAAAAAACTATTAGCGACAGTGACATGTATTTGTGTCACTAGAAAACATGAAACTGCTGTATGTTATTAAAAGGAATGGGTATAAAATATTTTGGGGAGAGAAGTTGGCACCAGCTGACACCCACATTATAAAAAGTGACAAACACCATCATCAATGTGTCATAAACAGATATATATAGTATATACAGTATATAATATACTCCTATAAGCAGCAACAGAAATAACATGCACATTTCTCTAAAAGTTCATAATTAATAGTTCTGTACAGATTGAGAATAGAGATCTAGTTGACCTCTGAACCCCGCCTTAACCGAGTGCATTTTCACTTCAGCGTTTTTGTAACTTTAATGTAGCTATTTAAAATGAAATACCACAAAGTGGATAACAATGTCAACATGAATAAAGAAAAAGAATTTGATGGCACATCATATTTGTCTCACACACAAATGTACGCCCTTATTGCAAAGGGGAAGTTTCCACTTGGTAAAAGAAGTTGTTTTGATATCTTGCGCTGTTAAAGTCCTGTTGTGACTGTGAAGTGGAGGCCATTAAACTTGAAGTCTCCTCTTTATGGTTCTCCACATTGATGACATCACAGTGTGAAATGTCAGTAAAGTTAACCTTGTCAGCGGCTCGGTGGCCGTTTTTGTGGCTACTGTCGACACACAGACTTCTGACAGCAGTTTCACAAACCTTGGTTCCAGCATTTCAAGGCCCAGTTTCACCTGCGTGGCATAACCACATGTTCACGGTGTTCATGGGACTGCTCCAGAATCCACCTCTTGCTGGCAGAAATGCAGCTTTAAGACAAAGTTACTGCGACCGGGCCGGCTCCGGGCCATAGAGGAGCTGATCGACTCTTGTCTCTGGTTGGTTTGGGAGACAGCAAGCCTTCTGAGCTGAAAACAATCTTCCTGGAGTTTCTGCTGATACAGTGACTCTGTAAAAGAATGTACATTTGCATTGGCTCTATCAAAGCCTCACATGTAGCATAGAAAATAAATAAATACAATGATTATGAAATAAAGCTGTTTACCTTATTCACTGCTGTCAATCTGACCATCTGTGCTCAGCTTCATGGTGCATCACATATGAACTTCTTCTAAACAAATATATGAATGTATTTAGTGACTTCAGAGAAATGATAACTAATGTTAATGTTGATCTACCTTTTCCTGCTGGTAATAATGATCATGAACAGCTGTTTAGGGCCGTTGTAGACACTCGAGACAGCATTCACTTCCACACAGCGACTCATTCACAGGGTTCACATGTGTTTCCTCTTTCAGTAAAGCAAGCTAACAAAGAGCTACCAGCAGAAAGAGAACAGGTCAAATATATCAAGACAACAATACATCATTGTTGTTAGAGAAAATAAATCAGTCAAGCTACCTTGCTCTCTGTGGATAGCATCACGTGTGATAGCAGTATTGCCTTTACCAGTGGCGGAGCAGAACTAGCTTCTTCAGCAGGTGAAGCATTGGAGCAGGTGGACCAGGTGGAAGGATGGAGCATGTACAACATCTGGAACAGTCCAGGGTTCATCCTCTGGTTTCCCCTTTCAGTCATACAAGCAAACCAAGCAGCTACCTACAGGAAAGATACAATATTAGCTATTTCATAAATACATAGTCACTGTAATTACAAATCTACCTTCTCATGCTCTCTGTGAAGTTGTTGATGGTCAGCATCAGGTTCGGTAGCAGTATCTGGAGATGGTGTAGATGGCGCTGTGGAGCAGGTGGAGCTGGTAAACAGGTGGAGTTGTGGAAGTGGAGATGGTAAACAGGTGGAGCTGGTAAACAGGTGGAGTTGTGGAGGAGATGGCACTGTGGAGCAGGTGGAGCTGGTAAACAGGTGGAGTTGTGGAAGTGGAGAGGGTAAACAGGTGGAGCTGGTAAACAGGTGGAGTTGTGGAGGAGATGGCTGTGGTTGGAGAGTCCATGATGTAGGGGATTCTTAGTGTTTTTTGAATGTCAATATTAATTTATATAGTGCCTTAACAACATCCAAAAGGTGCACAAGGTGCTTTACAGAGAATGAAAATCAAAACAACACAGACTAAGAGAAGACAGGTGGCAGGATTAGGTGTCAAATGCCTGTCTGAATGTTAATAACATAAATAAATTAATAACAATCCTCGTAAAAAAAAAAAAACAGGAAAAACATAACATTTTCTTTGCCATGTCACACAAAGTGACATCAGTGGTGTGGGTGTCAGCTGGTGCACAACAAGTTAAAATAAATCAAAATGAGTGTCCGGTGTGGGACACTTTGGCCTCTGCATGCATCAGCCCATAGGCCTGTTTCACACAGTACTGCGTTAGTCATAGAAACTTAAATCTTGGTAAGGACACTCTTGAAAAAGAGATTTTTAATCTCATTGAGTTGTTATGCTGGATAAATGAAGGACAAAGAAAATTTAAAATTAAATAACTTGAAGCTTAAATCATATATTCATACAATTAGGTTTAAAGGCTGGATATTTACTATTGTAAAAGTCTTACTGTTGCAGTGGGACAGTGTCTACTAATATAAAATACAATTGATTAGGCACTATAATCACAATAATTACTAAACATTATACATTATAACAGTAATTTCCATAATTGGTATGATTATAAATTGGAAAAATATAAACTTAGTTTGTTAATAAAAAAGAAGGACACTGTCACACTGCAGATGGGTGAGGATGAGGCGTCCTGTGTGAAACAGGCCTAACCTCATCCCACCCAGATGCATGCAGAGGCCAAAGGACTTTCCCATATGTTTTTAAAAAGCCCCTACATGCATGCCCCTAATGCCTGCAGGGGCTTAAAAACATATGGGAAAATTATCACTAATAATTAAATAATTTTAATTACTAGTGATAATGATAGCTTCAGAAGGAAAAAATAAGTAAATGGGTGCAGATGAGGCGTCCTGTGTAAACAGGTCAGACCTCATCCCACCCAGATACAGGGGCCAATGGACTTTCCCATATGTTTTTTTAAAGCCCCTACATGCATGCCCCCAATGCATGCAGGGGCTTAAAAACATATGGGAAAATTACCATTACATATGATTCATACTGAGACTATATGTGTCAGTATGAACCATATGGACAAATGTCAATCAATAGAAATGATGTAAACCAGTGTCTCATTACAAACTATATGAACCTGTTTCTCAGAATTAACAATATGAACCTGTTTCTCAGAATTAACAATATGAACCTGTTTCTCAGAATTAACAATATGAACCTGTGTCTCAGAATTAACAATATGAACCTGTTTCTCAGTATCAACTATAACCAGAACCTGTGAGTCATTAAAAACAATCAAATCTATATACAAAGATATATTACTATATACTGAAGATCAATAACACCTGGAAACCATTTCTTGCATGGAACACAAGCTGCCCTCTGCATACAATAACCCTTAGACCAGTTTCACACAGTTTTACATGATTACAATACTCAGTTTATGTCAAATACAATGTACAAAAGCACATGATTGGTAACAGTTAATATTAAGACATTTATTCCAGTACCAATATTCAAAAAGAAAGTTAAAGAACATGATTGTATTAGTATATTCAGAATATGAAACTATTTCTTACCTCTATTTAACCAGGATAACATTTATTGAGATTAAAAATCCATTAATGATTATTTCATATGTAAATTAAAAAAAAACACGATGTCAAATTGCAGATGAGATATCTTGTGTGAAACTGGCCTAATCCCAATCCCGCCCAATTGAATGCAGAGGTCTACAGCTGCGGTGTGGACCCCTACAGACATGACCCTCCCACACACCACCTGCAGATGTCTGTAGGGGTCCACCAGCTGTGGACCTGTGTCCATGCATGGTCTATAAACCTGTAAAAAATATATATTCTTACTGCAGTGCTCCTTTAAATCTTTATAACCTGCATCACCTGAACCTTCTCCTGAAAAACAGACTTTTTGTGAACAATATGATTAGGTAGCATTAAAAACATCATGATCATTTATGGAATGGAAATAACACAGAACACAGGGCTATGATAGCTATAGTAAGTGCGCAACACACCTGAATGGGTACACAGCTGTGGTCGTGAGATGTAAATGGCATCCAGGAGGGTATGTCTGTCCGTGGTAGCAGCAGTGATCAGTTGTCCATATCCTCTTGACTCAAACATCTCCATGATTGGCTTTGTTCCATAGAAAAGAAGATTCTCATTAAAATCACCACAGACTATGATTGGCTGAATGTCCAACATCTCGAGGCTCTCCAAAAGGGCTGTGAGGTTTTTCAGGAAAGCACTGACACTGTAGGTGGGCGGCCTGTAAACAGTCACAATCAATGCACAGAACGGAGCTTCAACCTGCACAACCACAAACTCCAGATCAGTAACATTATGCACATATCGAACTTCATGAGCAACAATGTGATTCTTTACATAAATCGCAACTCCACCACCCTCTTTGTTGGCCATGTCACTGGTTTGCGTATATGAAACATGTCTGCTGCGTTCATACATTGTATAGCCGTGTAGATGAAGAGCAGGGGCAACGAAGCACTGCAGTCTGGTCTCTGTGAAACATAAAACATCTGAAAGACACAACTCATGATGACTCTGGATGTCTTGTATATGAGAGGGTAAGCCTTGAGTGTTGTGATGGATTACTGAGAATGTGGTGTCTCTGTCCAGTGTTTGTGACACATGGTAAAACGGCATGATGTGATCCAAGTTTGCTGTCTGCATGTTATTTAGAGCCTCTGTAACATGTGGATTAGCCCAAAGTTTGGACTCATCCAAGTGAATAATGCGTAAACCACTGAGAGAAGTGACTCTGCTCAGAGCGACATAGCCCATTCCAGATTGAAATATTCGACTCAAAGATACCACAGCTGATGATGTTGTCAAACCTTGGACCTTGTGTATTGTACAAGCATAAGCCAACTTAATGGGGAACTGTCTGCGCACACAGCTATTCTTTTCAGTCTCTTCACACCTCTCCACATACACCAAACCAGATTTGCTGCTTGAGCTTTTCTTATCGAGATCAAGTCCCAACTTCTCAACATGTGTTGGATTCGTAGAGGAATAAACAAATGTGGCTAGTTTAGCAAAAGCTCCATTCACCAGACCCTCAGAGAGATTAATGTTTCTGGTCAGCATAACAGGGGCACCGACTGCAAGCTCCAGTTTGGCATCTAATCCACTAAAATCTCCTTTAAAAGGTTTGGACTGTAGCTCCATTCTGCCAGTTTGAGCCTCCTTCTTGTAATCGTCTGCTTTCACAGTGATGACATCATCGTGCAACTGAGCCAAAGTCTGAGAGTTGTGTGCCTTAACAAATCTTTTCGTAGCAAAAAGGTGCAGCACATTATTAGGACAATCTTCAGGTTCAGTGACAGCCTGTGAGAGTAATGCTCTGTCAGCCTCTGATAACTCTTGTGCTTTTTCTTTCACTCTGATGCGATTCAACATCTCAGCAAACGCGACATCGTCTTTCTGTCTCATGATCTCAGTGAGAGTTACCATCTTAAAATTGTCGTTCCATAGCCTGAGATTTGCATAGATGCACAGAGGATGTCCTCTAACGGGTGGTATCTGATAAAAATCACCAACTGCAAGAACTGAGATTCCTCCAAATGGTTTTCTACTGCCTTTGATTTGCTTGAGTCGATGATCCACACATTCAAAGATTTCTAAAGACACCATGGATATTTCATCAATGATAAGAATCTCAACATCCATAAGCTCAGCTCGCATTTCATCCAACTTGTTCCCAAGTCCTTCTTTTCCCTTTTTTTCGATGTCTCTGGGTAGTTTAAACAGTGTATGAAGAGTTGTGCCACAAATATTGAAAGCTGCAGTTCCAGTGAATGATGACAGCAGGACAGTTGGCCTTGATGGGTCTGACTCAAACGCATGTCTTTCAACCTTGCTCAGTATTTCTGAAGCCTCAGCATGGATGCTTTTGATAAGATGTGATTTTCCAGTTCCAGCCCCACCATTTATGTACAAAAAGAACGGTTCTGGATTTTGTTTCTCTACTCGTTCAATGCACCAGTCTCTTACAGAATAAAACACAGAAGCCTGCATCTGATTGAGACTCTGATACAACTGCTGTCTGTATGCAGGATCCAGTTTTGGAGGTTCCATTATGAATGTGGCATGTTTGACGTTTGACTGACGCATAAGATCTGGGTCATTCTCTTGGACATCATCATCATCATCATCTCTGTCTTGCCTCTCCGCTAAACATTCAAGTCTCTCTCTTTCAGATTCAGGAGCGAGGTTGCACCATGCATCAACCATTTCACCATTCTTCTCCAGATCTGCTACAGCATCATCTACAGCTCGACCACATTTCTCATACTTTTGCAAGTTTTCATCCACGATCTCTTTCACAGCAACAGCTTCATCTGCGTAGGGTAACCTCACACAACCGCCTTCATAGAATGTTTTGAAAGTTGGAAATCCTGGAGGTTTTAGCTGAAATTCTCCACGGTGGGGTAAATATGCGGTCAAGAGAGTGCGATAAAACTCTTCAGGGTTCTTTAATGGTGACCAGCGCTTGTATCTGAATATATGATTTTTCCTCAGCTTCTTCACATATCCCAAACCGTTGAGCAGTGGTTTCACATTTTTGCCGTTTATATCCCTGCCATAAACAAATCTGTACTCGGACATAAAGTCACCGAAGCTCATCTCTTCAAACTCTCGCGTTTCAGGTCGTGCTCTATATTTCTCCAAAGGATTTGTCATCCAGATGTTATCATCATCACACTCTTCCAGTTGTGCCATGGGTCTGCTCATTTTAACACTTGTGTCTGTTGGCATGAAAACCACTTTTCGAGTGCACCCTTTTAAACGTAATCCACAAGCTCTGGCCACACATTCCTGAGCGCTCACTTCTCTGCTTTTGGAATAAGCCTGCATAACCTCCTTCATCTCATCACGTTCATTCAGTTTTTCTTTGCCTATATTCTTCACAACAGAATTCAAATGTTCACTGAGTCCAGCCTCTGACTTTGAAATATAGCCACAGATGTACTGTATACAGGGATACACTCCGGTAACTGGTTGTATGTCCATGTTTGCTCTCCATGCTTTCAATAGTTGGATATTGTGATTGTTTACCCAAGCATCTTTCGGCTCACGCTTGTACAAAACCTTCGGGGACTTGGTCATGCCATGCAAACATTGTTCATATTCCTCCATATTCATTTCACATTGGCTCAAAACCTCCTCTGTTTTCTGACAAGTGCTTTCTGGTTTATGGAGTAAGGTCTTGAATGACTTGAGCTTTTTCATGGATTTTTTTGACACTTTTTCACAATTTTCAGGTCTTGTGACCATGGTCTCTTCGACTGGACACTGTGGAAAACCAAACCTGCAGCCTTTATTTGTGGTGATATGACATGTTCTCGTGTGATTTTTGCTGTGCATTTGAACTTCACACACCAGTTTGTACAGTTCAGGATCTTTGTCTGGATCGGGAAGTTTAGCTGAAATATATTTGTCAACAATCTCACAGAATTTCTGCTCATCCTCGATATCAATTTCGTCAGACGTCCACACTAGTCCGTGCACATGAGGACTTCCACGGGCTTGAAACTCGATTCTGTAAAAGTAATCCTTCACTTTACCGAGTGGTTGGGCAGGGGAGTTGATCAAGTATTTGAATAAACCTTCTACACGCTTGTCAAACATTCTCATTGTCGTTACTACGTTACTCCTGAGAATTTCAGTCTTTGTTTCCCAGTCTAGGTCCTCAAATTTGACAGTTTCACCTTGTTGTGCTTTTATTGCTTCAACAAACTCAGGCCAGTGGCTTAGCTCAGCTGCTGAGAAGGACACAAAGTATGTGGGCTTATCGATTGTTCGAACGATTGCATACAAGTCCAGCTTAGTTTTATGATGGTAAGGCGGAGTTCCTCTGAGTGTTATCATGAATCTTAAAACATCCCTGTGGCTGATGAGTCTTTCCACCTCCTTCTGGTCTCTCAACATTGCAGCGGTTATTTTGTGTCCAGCTCTTGTGAATGGTTTGGCTTTGCGTAGCTGTATGCTCATATTTGACCGTGCCATATATATTTCAATCACATATTGAGCCATGAATAAGTACTCAGTTTCACTGGCAAATCTGTTATCAACATGAAACAGCCTGGATTTGAAATACCTGCTTGGAGTCAGTTTAATAGGTCTCTTTGCATCAAACGTGTTCACACCGGTTGGAAACTGTACTGGAAAGGCTTTGGATTCAAGATTTGGTATTTTGAAGAAACTAACTGGGCTGTTCTTCTCGGCAGGTGCAATGCAGTATGCAGAGTCATTGTGACACAAAACCTCGTCTGAAATGTCAAGCGGCTGAAGACATGATTCAAAAGCAACTCCACCACACGGCGTATCTGCTTCATCATCTCCCTGCTGTGTTTCATTTTCATCATTGTCATTGTTATTTGACTCTCTGTCCATTTCCTGGTTATCGTGTTCACTGTCCATCTCATTCATGTGATCATGTGACTGTGTTTCCATCTCATTGTCATCCACTTCACTGTTCATCTCAACGTGATTATCTGATTCAATCTCCATTTCATGGTCAACACCATCATTTGATGCAGTTTTCTCATCACACAGTGCATCTTTCTCAAAAGCATCAATCTCCATTAAATCAGCGTCATTAAAATCACCGTCTCTCATGTCATCACTGTCACTGTCACTGTCCGGTTGGAGTGTGGGGTCACATAATTGTTGATCATGATTGATTTTAATATCCTGGTAACATGGACTCATCTCCTTCAGTACCTCCAAAGCTCTGACGACTCGTGGCCAGTTTACTGTCTGCATAATGTAATGTCCTTTATAAGACTGCTTTCTCTTTATTTTGATCCGTATGGTCTGAGACTGTCCTATAACTCGGGGCAAAGTCTGAACAACATCCTCAACATCAGAAGCGATTAACACCACGTTTCCTTTTATCGCTCTCTGTTTCCCTTTAGGGAGAATCACCACTCTTTGAAATGAAATGACTTTTTTCACCATGTGTCTTTCTGCTGTGTTTAAAACAGACAACTCAGGGGGAATATCCACTAGTTCCAGGTTATTCACTACAGCGAGAGCAGGCATGGATCCTCTCTTTAGGTATAAATGACAAGTGTGACAAATCCACTCAGATTTCCTCTCCTCAGGTACATTACATGATTGTTTAAGGCACTCATTGTCACAAATGTGAACATATCGACCTGTTAAACACCTTTCAACCACGTGAGGATTTATTTTGTAAAGTGACCTCTTGCAGCGCTTGACTTGGTTTTCAAATGATGCTTTGAAACAGACCGTGCAAACATATGTGGGATAGCTTTTACAATGAGCTCTGAAAGCATTTAAAGACTTGGCCCAGAGTCGATCTTTCTTTGTTTCCTTTTTCTCACTCTGTGTTACTTTGGACGATTCAATACGCTGTCTGTTCATCTCTCTGTATTTCCTCTTTATATTAGTTGCACACCTCATTTTGCCAAGTATTTGTGATTCATAATTGTCTTCATACTTCAAGCGCATCATTTCCCTCATAACAGACTTGTGCCTTTGTCTAAAAGCTTCATTCTCTGCATATCGCTGTCTTATTTGTGCTTTATGTTTCTGTTTAAAAATAGGACTCATTTTGTATTTATTACAGATGTAATTCCTTTGTCTAAGTTTGAAGTTTGCATCATCTCGATATTTATTGTGAATGTACTGCCTTTTTCTCATTTTGAAGTTTGCGTCATCTCGATATTTATTTTGAAAGTACTGCCTTTTTCTTATTTTGAAGTCAGTGTCATCTTTATATTTATCCTGAAAGTACTGTCTTTGTCTCATTTTGAAGTCTGCATCCTCTTTACATCTTTTCTGAATGTACTTCCTTTGTCTCTGTTTGATACTTGGATCACTTGAGTACCTCAGTTTGCTGTAATTCCTCACTTTCTCTCTGAAAGCTGCGTCACTATGGTAACGTTTAAGAATGTTTTCAACCTTTTGTTTGTATTTTTCTTTTGTTTCCTCACTTGCAGATTCTATTTTTTTTTGTTGCATTAATTTCTTCACATATTTTCTTCGTAGATGTTTTGGTATTTTACTCGCATCCGTGTCACTAACAGTTAAAACACTTGCTCGTTCTGTTTTAGAAACACATGGGCCAGTAGTTTCATCAGTGTGTGGTTTCTGTGGTTCAGTGGAGTCTTTGAAAACAGGCTGATCTTGGACAGGAACATTTGACTCAACATTTGTAACATGTGACTGGGTTTCATCAGCTGTAGAGGAGCTGGCCTCACACACAGTCAGGTCTACATGAGCAATGTTTTCATTATCTGCTGGTTTGCATGATGACATAGACTTACTGCAGCTGGCAGCCGGTTGTGATTCAGAGGTTTTTTGTGAAGGATCTGGCACATGTTTGATCATGGAAACAGGTTGTGCTGGAGGAGCAGTTTTTATCAAAGGGGTCAAAGGTTCACTCGAGAAAATGACAGGAACAAGATCATATTGGTGTCCACCTTTTGTTTTTATTCTGTCATGAAAGTCTATAATTCTGTCAATCATTTTGTTCAGTTGTCTAAACTTAATCATCACTGCCTTTTTACCATGAGGAAATGCCTTGGAATCTCGGGAGTGGGGATCGAACAGACCGAAGCGATTACTGTTATCTCTGAACACAGCTATTGTTAAGCTGGACATGATCAATAATGCATACTGGTGTTCATTACGTAGACAGTTCAGTCTTTCTTTGAGCGCAGGGTAAGCAGGATTTCGAACATGTTTGAAATATCCGCACAATGGTGTGTACATGTGGAGCTGATGCGTGTGTGTTTTTCCCTGCACCATTTCTTGATCTACATCTTCAGCTGCCAAGAAACCGTTACGTCTTTGATCAGGTAATCTGTTATTGATTTTGTGATACAGTTGATCTCCTCTGTCCAAAATTAAATCCAAATCTCCCCTGGTCAGGTTTTCATTTTCATGAAGAAAAGCGAGAAACGCAGCAGAATTAGCAGTACACTGTCTGTTTGGTAATCTGTATCTCCGATTGTTCTGAGAATGAGACGCTTGGACATAAACCTCCTCTGGAAAATGTGTCTGTGTTTGATTCATTGTGCAGGACCTGGGCTCAGTCACACTTGAAGACACTCCAGCATTCACTTTGACATTAACTGGTGGTTTACGTGAGGACAGAGACTCACTGCAGCTGGCACTCGGTTCTGGTTCAGAACTATTTTGTGAAGGATTTGACGTACGTTTGATGATGGGAACAGGTTGCACTGGAGGAGCAGTTTTTATCAAAGGTTCACTCTGGAAAATGAATTGGACGAGCTCATACTGACAACTGCCTTCTGTTCCAATATGGTTGTGAATGGCTACAATTCTGTCAATCATTTTGTTCAATTGTCTGAATTTGATCATGACTGCAGTGCCTTTATTGTTACCGCGACAGAAGCCTTTTTTATCTCGTGAGTGACAGTCAAACAAACCGTACCTTCCACTGTTATCTCTGAAGACTGCTACTGTTAAACCATGCATTATCAACAGCGCATACTGTACTTCACCACGTAGACAGTTCAGGCTTTCTTTGAGCACAGGGCAAGCTGGATCTGTAACATCTTTGAAACATCCACTCACTGACGTCCTCATGATGAGTTCA
This sequence comes from Proterorhinus semilunaris, assembly GCA_021464625.1. NCBI lineage: Eukaryota > Metazoa > Chordata > Actinopteri > Gobiiformes > Gobiidae > Proterorhinus > Proterorhinus semilunaris. Next base: position 2,080,590 of record CM038357.1, read on the forward strand.
TGTGTGTGTGTCTTTCCTTGCACAAACTCTCTATCTACATCATCAGCTGCCATGCAACTGAATTTACCTTTTAATTTGTACTTGTTTGTTTGATAGACTGCATCGCCTCTGTCCAAAATTAAATTCAAATCACTTGTGGTCAGGTTTTCATTTTCATGAAGAAAAGCGAGGAAAACAGCAGAATTAGCAGTACATTGTGTGTTTGGTGAGCTGTATTTTTTATTGTTCTGAGAATAAGACGCTTGGACTGACTCTTCCTCTGGAAACTGTTGCTGTGTTTGATTCATTGTGTCAGACCTGGGCTCAGTCACATTAGAGGATACTCCAGCATTCACTTTTACATTAGCAGGTTGGTTCACCTTTATCTCAACTATGTGTTTGTCTGGTGACAAAGCTTTACTGCAACATTGATCTGGCTCTGTTTTATGAGCACTGTTTGTTGAGACTTGAGACTCTGAAGGTACAACATGAGGTTGATCTGGTTTAGACGGTATTAAAGCCTGTACTGGCGAGTTAGCATCACCTTTACTTATCTTTACATCAGCTGTCACTGTACGTGGAGCAGGTCCCTGGTTCACAGCACTTTGCGTCACCTTTGTTTGACATGGAACAGCCGACTGTAATGGAACTGCACTGGACTCGTCTGCCATCGTTACCTTCATCTTGGCTGTAGGTTCACCATCTTTAGCAGACTTCCATCTCTCGGATGCAGAAAGCGAGCGCTTGGACTTTCGTGGCATTTTTATTTACACAAGTAATATGTACTTATCGATTAGAAAGACTTAGCAGTTAGATACTTAGATAATATTGTGTTAAGATGGCTTTAAAATTCTAATAAACGAGCTGGCTTAATTGAAATATGAGACTTAGTATGTGCAATTTGTTTACCCAAAATGTTTTTAATATCTAAAGTAGATCTAATATTTTTTATGCTGCCTTGAAAGTTTTTTTAGTCCACCTAAACTATACCACTAATCACTTACAGAAATTAATGCCTTGTGAATTGTCCACTTAAAATATCAACCTATTATGTCAAATTTGCTACAGTAAAAGCTTACTGAAACAGTAGTTTCAAGACCTTAAAAATAAATTACAATATATCTGGTCTTTACAACTTCTAGCAAGACTGCTGCCCCTGTAGCAGAGGACAAAGAAAACGTTTTATGGGCAAAAATATTTCACTATATATTTCAAAAACAATGGCCTGGGCTTCTTTTCTGAAGTAGCAATGCCTTGGGCAGTCTTTCAGGATCAAGATGTATAAACTACCTTTCTACAACCAATTCACTCCTCCTTCAAAAGTTGTCTAAAATATATATATGTTAAACTGAACAAAAAACAAAGTATAATTCTGTTTTTATTAAAACACCAAACAGATGAGTCAATTTACAAAACGGATATATTACTTTACAGAAATAAAGCAACTAACGTTTCTGAAGAAATGTTGTAAAACCTCAATAACTAATATATTTCTTTTAAACACTGAATTTCAGTCTACCCTTATGAAAACTTTATATGCCAAAATACCAGCAAACGCAAACAAAGTTCTTTCACTGAGGCACTTGCCAAGTATACAGCTATTTTGATACTCAGTACACAACTTATGTATCTTTTCTTTTAAGTCTAATTAGCAAATGAGTAACACTGGATCTGTGCTTCTTGCTCTTCTGTGGTCGTCAATCAGGACTCAGAAATCAGAAAACACTTCAATACTTCCTTTTCACCAACTCAGCTGCAGGTAGAAGTCACCAGACTCTGGGAAGAATACAGGACTTAGACAGATTAAAACAAATGCCAATTTAAAATGATTGCTTCAAAAAAGGCTAAACGTGGAAATATGCCAAATGAGTTTCAAAATCTAGGAATTTAGAAAGTGTGCAAAAAGTTGTTGAATCACGCAAAAAAGGTTATTGCTACTCAATGTATTTCCAGTAACAATGTATTAAATGTGATGCAAAAGTATTCTCAAATGTATGAATCAACAAATAGCTTCAAAAATGTAATAAGTAAAAATACTCAGATATTCAGATAGATATTCAAAAAGGATTTCTCAGATATTCAGATTTGATATTCAAAAGAATTTCCCAGATATTCAGATTTGATATTCAAAAGGATTTCTCAGATATTCAGATTTGATATTCAAAAGAATTTCTCAGATATTCAGATTTGATATTCAAAAGGATTTCTCAGATATTCAGATTTGATATTCAAAAGGATTTCTCAGATATTCAGATTTGATATTCAAAAGAATTTCTCAGATATTCAGATTTGATATTCAAAAGGATTTCTCAGATATTCAGATTTGATATTCAAAAGGATTTCTCAGATATTCAGATTTGATATTCAAAAGGCTTTCTCAGATATTCAGATAGATATTCAAAAGGATTTCTCAGATATTCAGATAGATATTCAAAAGGATTTCTCAGATATTCAGATTTGATATTCAAAAGGCTTTCTCAGATATTCAGATAGATATTCAAAAGGATTTCTCAGATATTCAGATTTGATATTCAAAAGGATTTCTCAGATATTCAGATTTGATATTCAAAAGAATTTCTCAGATATTCAGATTTGATATTCAAAAGGATTTCTCAGATATTCAGATTTGATATTCAAAAGGCTTTCTCAGATATTCAGATAGATATTCAAAAGGATTTCTCAGATATTCAAAAGGCTTTCAGATTATTTCAAGGATCACCTTTCCAGGGTGATAATCAAATATTTAGTCAGGGATCACCTGGCCTCTGCGGACCAGGATGACAGATATATTCAGTCAGGGATCACCTGGCCAGCTACGGACCAGGATGACAAATATATTCAGTCAGGATCACCTGGCCAGCTACGGACCAGGATGACAAATATATTCAGTCAGGATCACCTGGCCAGCTACGGACCAGGATGACAAATATATTCAGTCAGGATCACCTGGCCAGCTACGGACCAGGATGACAAATATATTCAGTCAGGGATCACCTGGCCAACGGTGGACCAGGATGACCAAATCTGGAAAAATGCCAGAATAATAGCAGAGGGGGGGGGGAGAGGTGGACAGCCAGATATCGAAGAGATCGATATTGAACCCTAAGATAGCGGTGAGTGTAAAGAGGAGAATGAGATCAGTGGTTAAGTTAAACTAATTGGAAAGTCTGGAAGATAGTTAAGTTAAACAGTGGGAGGGACAGCGATAAAGAGGGTTGGGTCCACCAGGACAGGCCAGTTCCTCTGCACCTGGGACAAACAAAAGCACAAGTGTTTAGTGTTTACGACACTTTGTACCTGAATACATTTACTAATTGAAATGAGAAACTGACCTGAAGATGAGAGGGTCTTTACCAGAGATTGTGAAGAGGACCAAAAAATAAAAGTGAAAAGGTAAGTTACTCAGTTGAAGTATAGAACGGTCATGCAAACAACAGATCTAAATTTTACCTGGAGCAGGAGATGACTGTTCGATGACGCAGCTGTAGAGGAAAAACAAAATGTTTGTCAGCACTTTGATCCAGTTTTAGTCCTCTAATAGTCTCCTTACCCTAGCACTATATATTGAAGATTCAATAATAAAAATAAAAAAAATGTGATATTAATAAATGAGCCAAAATACCATTGTATATGTATTATTACACTTGCAATGTAATTTGCCGTATATTGGTTTGGGTTGCCGCGGGCGGCATTGTAGCACAGTGGTTAGTGCTCTCGCTTCACAGCTAGAAGGTCCAGGGTTCGATTCCCACCTGGACGGGTCTTTCTATGTGGAGTTTGCATGTTCTCCCTGTGTCTGCGTAGGTTTCCTCTGGGTACTATGGTTTCCTCTACCACTAAAAACATGTAAAATAGGCCAGGATGAATGATGTGTGAGTGAATGTATGGTCAGAGGGACCGTTGGCGCAGATGTGTGCAGTCGCAACAGCGCTTCTGTTAGTCTCCCCCATCTTACCACCACGGAGTATGGAGTGAATGTACAATTGTCTCATGTAAAGCGCTTTGTGGCTATGTCTGTGAAAGACAATTTATAGATTTCAAACTTGTATTTATCAGCAGTAAAGTAACACTTAGATTCAGTATCTAACCCATGGAAGACTATTACCCATTTACTTACTTTAATCAACCAAGAGATTTGTATGGACAGGCCACATGCAACTTTTTTCCAAAACAGTGAACAGGAGCCTGAAAAAAAAAAAGAACTGTCAGCTGTGTTTTACAATATATTGAACAGTGAGAAGAAGCACGAGTTGGGCTCTTGAATAAAGGAGAACAATCAAGTAGCTGACTTCCATCTTTCAGCTAATAATGTTAACTAGCATATGCCGCAATTAACCCATGCAAGATTAATACGGATTTACTTACTTCAATATATGAAGTGATCATCACCCAATAGTGCAATTTTATCCAGACCAGGTAAGGGTTAAAGCCTGGAAAAGAAGGGAAAAACCATTAGCTGTGTATCACATCAGGTAGGAAAACCATCAATTTTCTTCCACCACAATGGAAAGTGAGCTATATCAAGCTGCGTCCACACCGCACGCTTTTTGGGCATCAAAAAAGCGCCCAAAGCCCCTCGTTGGACTTGTGCATACTGAAGTCAAGACGCTACAAACTCGCTCTTGCCGCGCGTCAGTTCAGAGCAAGTTCGTAGCCATCTTGGGAGGAACTCTTGTCCCCCTTTGCTACTGCCATGTCCTATGGATCTTTAACAATATCCCCCGGTATTTAAGTCTTTATCCAGACTATATGCTTGAATTCAGGGACATCATTTGGGCCCATGGCAAAGCTAGGTTAGCTTGTTACAATCGCCTGCACCTCATTGATGAAAAGTGTGCAATAAACCACTAACGCATTAAGCCCCGCTCAGTGTGTGGTGATTGTTCAACGGAATCTTTATGTAGATGGTGGTTTAATTTACTTTATTTCGAGCAAATGTCTCATTTTTACATGATCTTTTGGAGCTTTAGCTTGTGGCATTAGCTTAGTCCGGTGTAAATGCTACTGGTTTCAAGGCCTAAACACATTCCTGCGCAGATTCAGCCTCTGAAATCAGTTTTGTCGCCACTTTTAATCCTTAATGTTTAGGTTAAAGAAACACAGATTTGTGTCTTAAAAGTCCCAGAGCTGATGTTGTTCCGGTCCACAACATGGTGAAGCTAATCCTCCATGACTGTTTACATCTGCATAGGATCTGCCCCGGTGGCTTAGCTACAACGCACTTCACTGTTGGGGAAAGCTCCTGAGTGGTCGACGCTCGCGAATGTCTCCAAAAGGGTCAACATTTCCCAACTCTAGCGTTGGCCGCACAGGAGGAGCGTAACGCGCCGAGTTACCCCTCGACGCTTCCCGATGTAAACCTGCCGCTTTTGGTGTGGACGCACCATTAGTGATACAGGAAATGCTAGGATCGAGGCTTGAGTATCTCCTCAAAGATAGCTTTGACATAAGAGTCCACTATATGTGAGGGATGAGCTATGCACGAGTGTGGTGGTGTGTACACACACACACACACACACACACACGCACACACCCACCCTCCTGTTCCACCTGAATACAATGTGCCATTGTATAACTACATTTCAGTTAAAACTGCCCAGTATTTATTTTGTGCACATTCATTAAACAGCATTTCTTTTTACGCGCTGCAACATACAGCTAAAAAACCAACAATGCAGCTGATACTGCAGCTCAGTAATAAATGGAAAGCTCCATGTGATATATTCTACTGGGCTGTTTATTACATTTAGGGATGCACGATAATACCGGCCGCCAATAATTATCTTCATTTTTGACGCCATCCCTGATAAAATAAATAAATAAATTAGGCCCGATAATTATAAGCTCAAATTGCTTTGACTCTGCTGCTCCAGCTCGCTGCCTTTCGCTCAGCACCGGCGGCGCCACCTTGCTGCTACTGCAGCCCGGAGCTGCTGCAGATTTACAGCATTTTATTTTAAGCTTCTCAGTACAGCCTGGACTTTAAAATGTTACGTATGAAACACTTCTTCCTCAAACAAATATGGAAACCCCAATTTTAAAGCTTCAGATTTTGAGCGTTTTAACTCACTGCACTAGCACTAATTAGGACTTGATTAGGAGCACAAACAGATGTTTTTAGTTGTTAAGTACTCACCAAAAGCAGAGGATTAGAATGGAAGAGCCAACATTGAAGAGTCATTTTCAAAAGGAGACAAAAAAAGAAAAACACTGATTAGTAAAGATGTTAAGCCTTAATCTATTTAAGATACAGTATTCTTTTTTAACTTAATCAAAACTGTATTCTAATTGAGAACATTGCATAATATATTGTTATACGGTTGGATACATTCTTTTACATTTAAATCTTTATATGATCTCATACAGACACAGAATCTCCAACTCTGGCTATACAAAGTCATTTTACGAGTTTCACTCACAGGTCAGAACCTGCTAAAGAGCTGACTACACTTCATTACATGACACTCTGATCACACACTTCGTCAGACGTTGGTTTGACTCGGACTGTTAAACAGAATAGACAACTCCTCCGCAGTCCTCCCCATTTACCATAATGACCACGTTCGAGAGGGAAATAATGGCGGAGTTACAGACTCCTCCTCCAAGTCTCTGACGAAGCATGTCCCTAATAAGGGCATAAGTGCGGGATCTACACTGTAGACTCGGCCCTTGCGTGATGTGTAGCTCGCACAGCTCCAATGCTACTTGTCCGACCCTCGTTAAGTATGACATTTCAAAAATTTCTTACGAAAACCAGCCTGGTGCCTTTAATAAGCCTGCACATGCGTGGGTCAATCAGGCTCCTAATTTTGGCTACCAAACAAATCACACCGCCATTGAAATGTGTGAGCGAGGGAGCGTGAACACTGAAGTATATTGAGCCATAACCGAGAACTGTAAGGCTTACAGGAACTGGTTTAAAAGACTAAGTCTAAACATTTCTTGCAAATATTTATGTTGTCAATATCCTGAAAGCGAGGGAACAGTCAGGACGGCGGCTCCGGAGAAAGGAGCGGACTATAGCGAACAGGGGGGCAACAAGACCTGGGATCAGCCTGACACATCCTCACTTTTTAGATCATTTGAATTTGTCTTGTAATCACAGGGAAAAGTTTCAAAACTGTGTTGATGTTAAATATTGTGGGTAAATTTCCGTCTGTCAACATAGCGACTGATTAGCCATGTTGTACACAAACTTGAAAGATTTTGTTTACTGTCCTTATTTAAAAAAAAAAAAAAAAAAAAAAAAAAAAAAAAAAAAAAAGAGGGATTCTGTTTTTATTTCTCATTCCAGTTTAAATGTTGTGAATATCGGTGACATGAGGCCACAGTTTCAGACCCTGGACTTTGTCCAACAGTCCCCTTCAAGGGTCAGAAATTTTTTTCCCTCACATATTTATTCCAACAATATTGTAACAGGCTCCATGGCGACAAAAACACTTTAAATCATCAACTTTCCAGCGTTTAAAACAGTCCAAATCAGAGCTTTCTTCGTTGCTTCACGCTAACCATCATTATTGTTTGGTTCGCCAAAAGACATTCCATTACTCATAATGCAACAGGCGAGCAGAGATGGGCATTCGGCTTATTGTAACTCACCCAGCGTTATAACAGGAGGAATATCTAGCTGTAGAAAGTTCCAAAAAATTAGGCACCAGGCTATAAAGTTGTTTTTAATGTGTCCAATAATGATTCCTAATGGGAGACTAGCGGCTATATGGAGGTACTACAGCAATGGCGGCCTCTAGTGTCGTGGTCATAAAGCGGCCATTGGTTTGACTCAAAGAGGTAGCACATGTGAGGGATGACATGTGAGAACTTGTTTAACATGTATTCACCACACAATACCACGACTCACCACAATCATAAGGAAAATGCAGCCAGGAATTCCCACAGGTGCATGAAAGAGAAAAAAAATAAATCAAAATTTGATTAGTAATATGAACATAACACAACCCACTACATCCATCTGTTACAAACGTTTCATGATAAAAACGTCTCATTCATTATATTTATAATTTAATGTTCTCATATATAAAAAAGGGCATTCTATGCATAAAAAGGGCCAATATTTTCCACAACATCTGAATAATGGATTGTTAGATTTAAATTGATGGGTTTATATTAGGGCTGGGCGATATGGCCTAAAATCTATATCATGATATGAAAAAATAAATATCACGATAACGATATATTTGACGATATAATTGACAATGGACGAATTACTTCAAAATCCCCGCCTTACGCCTATTGGGAAGATTCATTCAGTGATATTTTATTCTTTTTTTTCGGCATAATCTTCCAAATATGATCTACTCGAGCAGTTTACATCCTTCATTTCATTTTTACTTTTTCAGCACGTGTGTCCGTGTTCTACTGTCACCGTTTATGCTGCTCTGATGGAGCGAAACATAAATTATATTGTGTCCACAACGATATAAAAAATTACAACGATATCAAAACATTATATCACGATAACAATATGGCCCAGCCCTAGTTTATATTATGACATGTTAGATACAAGTATAACCTCTTAACCCCCCCACCTGAAACAAGCTCATTAAAAAGCTTAAAAAATAAATAAATAAATACGAAAACGAGGATGAAAACGCAACAAAAATGTTTAAAGAGAAACAAAAATGTGCTGGAAAAGCAGCAATGAAAAAAAGCGATTTGTGGTCACAAAACCACAGCAAAAAAATAATAAGTGACATATGAAAAAGACATATGACAAAAACGCTTGATAAAAGCTTGGGTCTTGTGATAAAAATGCAGTGACCATTTGACAAAAAGTTAAGATCACTTTTGCAGGTCTAAGCTTTTAAATGAGGCATTACACTGTAACAGAGCCCTGCACTTCCGTGGGAAAACAGTGCGGCGCGGGACACACTTTAAAAGCTCATTGCAGGCGGGGGGCGAGACTTTTTCATTATCATTTTCAGTTATTCTCTCTTTTGAGAAAGAGCATTCGTACTGCAGAATCACTGTCTTAATGCTCAAAATTGATAACAGTTGGCTCCTGTCAATGCGTAACACGGCAAACACAGACTGAATCTATCAGACAAACACATAAACGCACGCGCTTCGTGTCAAATGGGTCAGTGCAACAAAGCACATTCAGCCAGACTTTACTCCACAGAATAAGCTTAAAAACACTACACTCACTGTACGCTCAATCTTCTTTTGCATAATCCACAACAGGCCCGTCTTCGCCTGCACTGCGCCCATCGCTGCTTGTTTTACATGTCTAAAGTTGTAAATAAGCCTTAATTTATCCATAGTGTAGAGCTACTGTAAGATACTTGTTTGGGTGCGAGGCAGCGTGAGAGATGCATTCAGGGACAGTAAGAAGTGCGCCTTTCCTGCACTACTTCTTCAGCACCTGCCGCTCCTCAGGTGCTGAAGTTGTACTGCCGGCTTTTCTTCCTCCTGCAGTCGTTCCTTCTGATGTTTGGGAGCCAGTTCCTGCCACACCGCTGGAGAACCCATCTGTTATATATTTCTCCCAATTTTCCGCTTTTACATTTTTTTTTTTAAAAGAGGACAGTAAGAAGTGCACCTTTCCGTCACTTCTTACGGTCCCTGAATGCATCTCCGCTGCCCCCACTGAGCAAAACAACGCGTGGTTACAGTAGCTACTAGGGATGGGAATCTTAGGCCTCTGTCCGATACGATTCGTATCTCGATACACCTGCCACGATCCGATTCATTTAAGATACATCTTGCGACACCAGAGCTGCGATGCGATTCGATTTAGGACAATTATCATGATGCATCTCGATGTTTCACCATCCACTCTATGCTTGATGCAATGACTCAATAGAACCAGCTGAAATAAATTAAGATTTGACAAATAGTCACAATTATTGAGGCCTTGAATTTATATCTTTTTTTAATGTTTTGTATCCTATATATTCTATGGGTTTATCCACCTATTTTTTGTTTTTTCAACATTTTTGGAGGGACAATTATTATTAATCTATGAACAGGCGATTGTGTGAATTATTTCCACATTAATAACACACACAGGAAAGCTCACATGGTTATGCTAATGAATGGGCGGGGCTTCCTTTGCCTCAGCGCAGTCACACGTGTACTCCCACCTGGCTCAAATACAGTGCAGTAAAGTGGATTTTTTAACTCTTTCTGGACTCTTTACGCTTGTAAGTGGACACAATGACGTGGGCAGTCAGATCATGGCGATGTTTGGAATATTTATCTGCGTTTGGCTTCCTGCTACTTTTCATCGCGTTCTGCACACAAGACGTCCTTGATTCACCACAGCGCTGCGGCCAACCCAGTCCACCGCCGCGGAGGTGTTTCTGTCGCTCTCAGCCTGAAGTTACCGGTAAAACACACGCGCTCCTCGTAGGAGGAGCGTCACACACGCACGCAAATGACGCGCGCAGTGGCAAGAGGGGCTTTGCAGCCGTAACGTATCTAGATTAAATCGATATGAGCGCGTAAAATCCGATGCATCTTGTGTTTATCCTCTGAACTGCATCGATCTGTGGCTTCTCTGCCGATGCACTCGCATCTCTCGTGCGCAAATCCGTGTATCGATACAAATCGTTTTTTTGTCCCATCCCTAGTAGCTACACCATGGATAAATTAAGGCTTATTTAAACTTTAGACATGTAAAAACAAGCGGTGATGGGCGCAGTGCAGGTGAAGACAGGCCTGTTGTTCTGGATTAGGCAAAATATTTGTTTTCCAAATGGAGCTAATGATCGACCAGATGAGTGAGAATCGTGGAAAAAGAGGTTTCAATGCAGCAACTTCTACGACGGATTCTCAGAAGATCGAGTGCACAGTGAGTGTAGTGTTTTTATGCTTATTCTGTGGAGTAAAGTTGGCCCTTAATGTACGGCTATTGCACTTAATGGACATGAAGCGCGTGCATTGCTATTGTCTCAATAGATTCAGTCTGCATTTGCCCTCCACTGGAGAGCACGGCGGAGCGAGACGTCTCTACCCCGGTGTGTGCGGCAGCCAGTCTTGTCCATTTTGCCCTACTAGCTAAAACTAGCTAACTAAACAACTCGCCCCATTTGAAGAACGGAGGATTTACTGGTCAGCAAAAATGTACGCTAAGTAGTATGTGGTTTCACCATTTAGGCTTATGGAAGCCTTGAACGTTTTTCTAACTGTAGTTAACATCAGGAAAGAGGTTCTGTGACATTTTTATGTTCAAGTATGCTCAAAACGAGTGGAATTTAACTGACTTTATCACCCAATTGTGGCACAATATCACTATCAAATCAAATCACTCTGATTCATAACCTTAGAAATGCCTTTAAATTCACAAAATTTAGTACAGAGATGGAGGAGTTTTTTCTTTAACTTACCGTGGGAGACGACGCTCGGACTGGCGCGAACCTGCAAGCGCGTGCGCTAATGAGACGCAGCTGGGACTAATCAGCGCAGCTAATCAGGACCAAAAAAAAAAATATATCAACATGAAATTAATATCAAAGTGCAAATGACTTCAGCAAATACAAAAGGCTGTCTCTTTCAAATGATTAGAATAAAAACAATTACTCTATATATATATATATAATTTGTCAACTATTTTTGAACAGGCATTAACACAAGGACCTCTCATTCATTTCCACTTAACTTGACAAAACTCTGAGGTGATTGATTTTAAACACCATTCACATATTTTCTTACCAGGGCCTGCCGTAGGCATAGGCGACCCAGCGGCTCCTTTGGGTGCCATCTGCTGGAGAGGGCGCCGAATAACGCTTTCATTTTTTATGCTCCCGCTGTCTATAACATCGCTGATTTTTGGACATAATTTTGCAACAGAAAGTGATGGAGACTTTTGGGCTTTTGTGTTGGAAACAAGAGATTTTAAACTTTCAATCGAGTCCGCCCTGATCCTTCTAAGCCTCCGCGTAATATTGCAGTGAACATTCGTAAATTTACTTCAGAAGTATATATAGTCCAATATAAAAGCGCACAACAGTTTATATATGTCTTAGGCCTATATATTTTATATAAATAGGTAATCATAATATAATATATCAACAATAATCATAATAAAATAAAGCTAGATTAAACGGGCGGCATGGTAGCACAGCGGTTAGTGCTTTGGCTTCACAGCTAGAAGGTCCCGGGTTCGATCCCCACCTGGACGGGGCCTTTCTGTGTGGAGTTTGCATGTTCTCCCCGTGTCTGCGTAGGTTTCCTCCGGGTACTCCGGTTTCCCCTACCACTAAAAACATGTACAATAGGCCAGGATGAATGATGTGAGTGAGTGGTTGGTGGTGGTCGGAGGGGCCGATGGCGCAGATTGGCTGCCTCGCTTCCGTCAGTCTACCCCAGGGCAGCTGTGGCTACAACAGTAGCTTACCACCACCGAGTATGGAGTGAATGATTAATGACGACAATGTGGCGCTTTGAGAAAAACTTGGTAATACAGACTTGTAAAGCGCAATACAAGTGTAAGGCATTATTATTATTATTATTAAACTAGCCTTTTCCATATCCAAAGTATGTCCAAACGGACTGGGATAGAGAAACACAGCAAAAAAAGAAAATTCCGAAAGAGAATTTGTACATCTGCGCTAGAGCAGTGCTTCTCTATTTTTTGCGGTGCCCCCCTTAGGAAGAAGAAAACATTTCATTTTTGGTCTGGGTCCAGGTCTGGTTCCCGGTCTTGGTTCAGGTCTTTGTTCGGGTATTGGTCTTGGTCTTGGTTTGGTTCTTGGTCCAGGTCTTGATGTGGGTCTTGGTTCGGGTCTTGAGTTTTCGTTGCTGAAAATGTGAAACAGAATTTACTGACCTTGAAATCCTTTAAACTGTTGAAATCCAAAACAAAAAGATTATATTTAAACGACACAATGACTGAAATAGAAGTTGGATGACATACCGATATGAACATTGCATTATAGTGCTTTCATTTATTTGTATTATAAGGCTGGGTCACTGAGACAGAGTTGGCTCACTGGGTCACTCTGATCTTAAAGGACACATGGCCCTGGTTTTGGTCTCTGTAGTTGTTGTTCTCAATGGTTAGGAGTAGGATTGGGTCAATGGGGTAGAGTTGGGTCACTGCGTTACTTTGATCTTAAAGGAGACTTGTTGCTGGTTTTGATCTCTGTAGTTGTTTTTCATGGTTGGGGTGGTGTCGAGTCAGGGTTTGGTCACTGGGGCAAGGTTGGGTCACTGGGTCACTATGATCTTGAATGACACTTGGCTCTGGTTTCGGTCTCTCTAGTTGTTGTTCTCGATGGTTAGGGTGGTGTGGGGTCAGGGTTGGGTCAATCCAGGAAGGGTTGGTTCACTGGGTAACTCTGATCTTAAAGGAGACTGAGCCATGGTTTCGGTCTCTGTAGTTGTTGTTTTTAATGGTTAAGACTTGGATTTGGGTTAGGATGGTGTAGAATCTGGGTTAGGTCACTGGGGCAGGGTTGGGTCACTTTGATCTTGAATGACACCCTGCCCTGGTTTTCGGTCTCTGTAGCTGTTTTCTCAATGGTTAAGGATGGGGTTGGGTCCCTGGTGTAGGGTTGGGTCAGTGGGGCAGGATTGTGTCCGAGTCTTTTCTGTATTGTGGTGCCGGTCTTTGTTCTAGTCCTGTTCCGGGTCTTGGTCTGGAATTGATCTGGGTCTTGAGTTTTGATTGCTGAAAACAGAATTAGCTGAAGGTCAATCTTTGAAACTCCTGAAATCCTTCAAAATTCCAAAATATTGAAACTCCCGAAACCTTGAAGCTCCTGAAATCCTTGAAACACCCGAAACCTTGAAGCTCCTGAAATCCTTGAAACTCCCGAAACCTTGAAACTACTGAAATCCTTGAAACTCCTAAAATCCTTGAAACTCCTAAATTCCTTCCATCCATCCATCCATCCATTTTCTTCCACTTTTCGGTTGCCGAGTCGTGGGGGTCACATTGCACCAGCCCCTATGGCTCCTCCTGCTGGTGGTGGGTCCACAAAAGGGCGGCCTCATGGTTCTAACCGGGCCTGTTGGTCTCTTATAAGGGGCCTAATATCCTTGAAACTGTTAAATCCTTGAAACTCCTAAAATCCTTGAAACTGTTTAATCCTTGAAACTCCTAAAATCCTTGAAACTGTTAAATCCTTGAAACTCCTAAAATCCTTGAAACTGGTAAACCCTTGAAACTCCTAAAATCCTTGAAACTGTTAAATCCTTGAAACTCCTAAAATCATTGAAACTCCTGAAATCCTTGAAACTCCTAATATTCTTGGAACTCCTGATATCCTTGAAAATGTCCTTGAAACTGTTGAAAATCCCTATTTAGTATTATTAATAGGGATGGGCACCGTTCGCTTTTTTTTAACGATACCTGCTTTTCGGTGCCGGTGCCTTAACGGTACTTTTTTTGGTGCCTATTTCATTTTAATTAAATTAAAATAACGTGTATAAAAAAGTGCCGTTCAGGAAAAAGTCCTAAAACAGCACAATAGAAGCTCCACAGGTCGCAGCAGCGTCACCTGTAACTTCGTACTTTGAGCACAATTTCCACTTAAGCAGCAATAAAAAGAAAGAAAGGACGTTATTACCTCCTGAGCTGCAGAGACAGATCCACATCATGACATGGGTTCTTTCGGATAAACTTTTCTAAACACACTGCGCTTTGACGAAGCGAAAGCACTTTCCCTTCAAAGATCCTTACATGGTGTGAGCGCTCACTCTGCCACTAATAATCTACAAAAACTGTACCAAAAATGTCTAATACAGAGTGAGCGCTCACACTTTTCCACAAACAATCTTTGATATTCCCCTCACGCTGCAGCAGCTTGTGAAGTTGTAAACAACAGCTCGTGAACTCAGACCCTCTGAGCGACAGACCCTCGCGGGTCTGTTGCTAAAGGTAAAGACGTAGTTCTTGTTGTCACTGCTCGGTTTTGCTTTTCAATAAACACAAGTTTCTTATTCAGTCCTGGTTTAGTCCTGGTTTATAATAACTGGTTTAGTTTAGCTCTGGATTTTACAACCGGTGTAAGTCCTGGACTGTCCTGGCTCAGTCCTGCCGCAGACCGCGGCTGAGCCATCTCTATTACAAAAGTTTAGTACATTATAGCTTTGCTTCGCTTTAAGTTATAGCTCCATTTGCGCTGAAGCAGCTCATTATCTCCGCACACGTTCATGTTGCTTTTTTTAGACTCACAGCGGGTCATATATTGACGTCTAGAGAGAAAAAGAACTGAAAGTTGGCACCGAAAGAATTTTTTTTTTTCGATACCACCCCCGACCGGAGCTTTTTGGTCGGTACCAAGTAGGCGTTTAACGGTGCCCATCCCTAATTATTAAAGTGCTTTTATTATGAAAATCCCTATGTAGTTGTATTATAGTGCTTTTATTATGAAAATCCTGATATAGTTGTATTATAGTGCTTTTATTGTGAAAATCCTCATTTAGTTGTATTATACAGCTTTTATTGTGAAAATCCTCATTTAGTTATATTATAGTGCTTTTGTTGTGAAAATCCCTATTAAGTTGTATTATAGTGCTTTTATTGTGAAAATCCCCATTTAATTGCATTATACTGCTTTACATGTAAAAATCCCTATTAAGTTGCATTATACTGGTTTACATGGAAAAATCCCTATTAGGTTGCATTATACTGGTTTACATGTAAAAATCCCTATTAAGTTGCATTATACTGGTTTACATGTAAAAAATCCCTATTAAGTTGCATTATACTGGTTTACATGTAAAAATCCCTATTAGGTTGCGTTATACTGGTTTATACTGGTGTACATGTAAAAATCCCTATTAAGTTGCATTATACTGGTTTATACTGGTTTACATGTAATAATCCCTATTAAGTTGCATTATACTGGTTTACATGTAAAAATCCCTATTAAGTTGCATTATACTGGTTTACATGTAAAAACCCCTATTAGGTTGCATTGTACTGGTTTACATGTAAACATCCCTATTAAGTTGCATTATACTGGTTTACATGTAAAAACCCCTATTAGGTTCCATTATACTGGTTTACATGTAAAAATCCCTATTAGGTTGCATTATACTGGTTTATACTGGTTTACGTGTAAAAAGCCCCATTAAGTTGCATTATACTGGTTTACATGTAAAAATCCCTATTAGGTTGCATTATACTGGTTTATACTGGTTTACATGTAAAAAGCCCCATTAAGTTGCATTATACTGGTTTACATGTAAAAAATCCCTATTAGGTTGCATTATACTGGTTTATACTGGTTTACGTGTAAAAAGCCCCATTAAGTTGCATTATGCTGGTTTATACTGGTTTACATGTAAAAAGCCCCATTAAGTTGCATTATACTGGTTTACATGTAAAAATCCCTATTAGGTTGCATTATACTGGTTTATACTGGTTTACATGTAAAAAGCCCCATTAAGTTGCATTATACTGGTTTATACTGGTTTACATGTAAAAAGCCCCATTAAGTTGCATTATACTGGTTTACATGTAAAAATCCCTATTAAGTTGCATTATACTGGTTTATACTGGTTTACATGTAAAAAGCCCCATTAAGTTGCATTATACTGGTTTACATGTAAAAATCCCTATTAGGTTGCATTATACTGGTTTATACTGGTTTACATGTAAAAAGCCCCATTAAGTTGCATTATACTGGTTTACATGTAAAAAATCCCTATTAGGTTGCATTATACTGGTTTATACTGGTTTACGTGTAAAAAGCCCCATTAAGTTGCATTATACTGGTTTACATGTAAAAAGCCCCATTAAGTTGCATTATACTGGTTTATACTGGTTTACATGTAAAAAGCCCCATTAAGTTGCATTATACTGGTTTACATGTAAAAATCCCTATTAAGTTGCATTATACTGGTTTATACTGGTTTACATGTAAAAAGCCCCATTAAGTTGCATTATACTGGTTTACATGTAAAAAATCCCTATTAAGTTGCATTATACTGGTTTACATGTAAAAATCCCTATTAGGTTGCGTTATACTGGTTTATACTGGTGTACATGTAAAAATCCCTATTAAGTTGCATTATACTGGTTTATACTGGTTTACATGTAATAATCCCTATTAAGTTGCATTATACTGGTTTACATGTAAAAATCCCTATTAAGTTGCATTATACTGGTTTACATGTAAAAACCCCTATTAGGTTGCATTGTACTGGTTTACATGTAAACATCCCTATTAAGTTGCATTATACTGGTTTACATGTAAAAACCCCTATTAGGTTCCATTATACTGGTTTACATGTAAAAATCCCTATTAGGTTGCATTATACTGGTTTATACTGGTTTACGTGTAAAAAGCCCCATTAAGTTGCATTATACTGGTTTACATGTAAAAATCCCTATTAGGTTGCATTATACTGGTTTATACTGGTTTACATGTAAAAAGCCCCATTAAGTTGCATTATACTGGTTTACATGTAAAAAATCCCTATTAGGTTGCATTATACTGGTTTATACTGGTTTACGTGTAAAAAGCCCCATTAAGTTGCATTATGCTGGTTTATACTGGTTTACATGTAAAAAGCCCCATTAAGTTGCATTATACTGGTTTACATGTAAAAATCCCTATTAGGTTGCATTATACTGGTTTATACTGGTTTACATGTAAAAAGCCCCATTAAGTTGCATTATACTGGTTTATACTGGTTTACATGTAAAAAGCCCCATTAAGTTGCATTATACTGGTTTACATGTAAAAATCCCTATTAAGTTGCATTATACTGGTTTATACTGGTTTACATGTAAAAAGCCCCATTAAGTTGCATTATACTGGTTTACATGTAAAAATCCCTATTAGGTTGCATTATACTGGTTTATACTGGTTTACATGTAAAAAGCCCCATTAAGTTGCATTATACTGGTTTACATGTAAAAAATCCCTATTAGGTTGCATTATACTGGTTTATACTGGTTTACATGTAAAAAGCCCCATTAAGTTGCATTATACTGGTTTACATGTAAAAAGCCCCATTAAGTTGCATTATACTGGTTTATACTGGTTTACATGTAAAAAGCCCCATTAAGTTGCATTATACTGGTTTACATGTAAAAATCCCTATTAAGTTGCATTATACTGGTTTATACTGGTTTACATGTAAAAAGCCCCATTAAGTTGCATTATACTGGTTTACATGTAAAAATCCCTATTAGGTTGCATTATTGCACTGAAGTCCTTGAAACTCCTGGAAACCTTGAAACTCCTGGAAAACTTGAAACTGTTGAAACCTTGAAACTGTATAAGTCCTTGAAACTGCTGAAGGTCAATCTCCATGGCTGACGCCATGGAGATTGACTGTCCTTGAAACTGCTGAAGTCCTTGAAACTCCTGAAATCCTTGAAACTGTTGAATCCTTGAAACTGTTGAATCCTTGAAACTGTTGAATCCTTGAAACTGTTGAATCCTTGAAACTGTTGAATCCTTGAAACTGCGGAATCCTTGAAACTGTTGAATCCTTGAAACTGCTGAATCCTTGAAACTGTTGAATCCTTGAAACTGCTGAATCCTTGAAACTTTTGAAACTTTGAAACTGTTGAATCCTTGAAAATTCTGAAGTCCTTGAAACTGTTGAATCCTTGAAACTGTTGAATCCTTGAAACTGTTGAATCCTTGAAACTGTTGAATCCTTGAAACTGCTGAAGTCCTTGAAACTGCTGAAGTCCTTGAAACTGTTGAAACCTTGAAACTGCTGAAGTCCTTGAAACTGTTGAATCCTTGAAAATTCTGAAGTCCTTGAAACTGTTGAATCCTTGAAACTGTTGAATCCTTGAAACTGCTGAAGTCCTTGAAACTGCTGAAGTCCTTGAAACTGCTGAAGTCCTTGAAACTGCTGAAGTCCTTGAAACTGCTGAAGTCCTTGAAACTGTTGAAACCTTGAAACTGCTGAAGTCCTTGAAACTGTTGAAATGTATGAAAGACCTGAAGTCCTATTAAATTGCATGGGCCTATTAAAATGAATGGCAGAATTCTCAATGCAAATTAATGGCAGAATTCCCAAGCCCGTATAAAAAAAAATGGAAAACTGTAGAACTCGAATTTTTTCTGAAAACTGACAAGTTGTGGAAGCTGAACATGTACAAACTGCAGAAATTGTTGAAAATGTGGAAAAAAATGCTGAAAACTATGAATTTGTGGAAGCCCCATTATAAGTCAATGGGAAAAATCGACCGATTTTTGGCCGATTGTGGAAAAACCGTGAATTGTAGAATTCCCAAAAGTAATAGCAATAATCTCCCAAACATGTGGAACGTTTTGATGTATAACTTGTGGAAATATCTGAAACTGTGAAAGCTGTGAAACGTGTCGAAAATCAGGAAAAAAATAATTGTTGAATAATAATAAAGAACATGAAAACCAATTATTGACTGCGGAAAGTTCCGCAGTCAATCAATGAGCCACATGAGGAAACACAGCGGGGAGAAAGCGTTGCTGTGTTCGGTTTGCAACAAAGGCTTTGGGCAAAAAACAGCTCTTCTGCGGCACAGGAAGCAGGTCCATCACATCTGCCCGGTTTGTTCTTTGCAACTTCAGAGTAAGACTAAGCTGAATGCGCATCTGAGGGCTCACATAAAGGACGGGACTCTGGACCCCGAGTCAGACCTGCTGAGAGATACTATCGAGCCGTTCCGCTGCGCAGACTGTGGGAAGAAGTTCACGTGTGTTTCCTTTTTGCAGAGGCACATGAAGGTTCACACCGGAGAGGGGCCTCTGCCGTGTTCAGAGTGTGGGAAGAGGTTCAGGAAGGAGAAGACTTTACAGATGCACTTACGATTTCACACGGGTCCGAAGCCTTTCCGCTGTGCAGTTTGCGGCGAGAGTTTCACCTCAAACCGGAGTCTTCACAGACACATGAGGACCCACGCGGAACACAAACCTTTCGCGTGTTCGGTTTGTGACAAAGCTTTCGGATCCAAAGCTGCTCTTACGATTCATATGAAAACTCACTGTGAAGAGAGGCCTTTCGTGTGTCCAGCTTGTGAGAAGAGCTTTGTTCAACAGCGGGATCTGACCCAACACCAGCGACAGGTCCATCACATCTGCCCCATCTGTTCTCAACGCTTCACAGACAAGTTTGAACTGAAGGCGCATCTGAGCAGCCACTCGGAGACGCAGCTGCAGGAGTTCCTGAACCCCTTCGCCTGCTCAGAGTGCGGGAAGAGGTTTGCCCTCCATCGGTATTTACAGACTCACATGACGAAGCACTCGGGGGAAAGGCCGTTCAAATGTTCAGCTTGCGAGAAACGCTTTAAAAAAGATTCCCATCTCACAGTCCACATGAAAACCCACCGGGGGGACTGCTCCGAGTGCGGGAAGAAGGTCAGTTGGAAGAGTCTTTCTTCACATCTGAGGAATGTCCATCACATCTCGGTTTGCTCGGTTTGTAAAGAGCGCTTCACGGACAAAGTGGATTTCGATAAACATATGATGAACCACGTCGGTAACGGGACTCTGCGCCGGTTTTCTGCCCAGCCTTACGCCTGCTCGGAGTGCGGGGAGCTGTTTTTCCGGAAGAACTCACTTCAGCGACACGAGAGAGAGGCTCACGAACGTTCATGACCGGGATCTCGTTCAGAAATATGGCCGACTACTGCTTATTGATGTTGTGACTTTTATATGGCTTGTCCTGGCACATGAATTTCATTTGGGATGAATAAAGTTATATCTCATCTGATATTATTGTACGTCTTGTTATTATACAAAAGTAATGTACAATGTATTTGGAACACTTGGCCTGCCATTGCTTGACGCAGAACATTTTTCTACCCCGGTTTATGGGAATATGTTTGTACATGTACAACTAAAACTAGAACTTATTAATATATATCTAATATTTAACAAGTCTGCCCCCTGGCGGCCAAACTCCGGCAGCAGCTTTCACGTCGAGAACCGGAACAGCGGCACTAATGTTAGAAATAAAACAATCAGATCAACAGGGGAGTCCTGAAAATACAAGGAAGTGCATCTGTGTTTGTCCAGATACATATTTTTTCCCCCTGAAATATGAACATAGCCAACTGTAAAAACTGAATTACATTATTATTATTAGCGTCAACGCACTATCAATATATTCACCATTAATTTTAACAAATTTTAGTTTACAACCAGTAAAATGCTGATTCAACTTTTATTGTATTACTTTTTACAATTACTTTGGCAGAACATGGACGTCAATGAGTTCTTCAATAGAAGGACCGTCACAACATGGCCGCAGGAACTAGTATTCAGCGCAGTCGGGTTACTGTTGCCCTGTGTATGTGCGGCTGGGTTGCAGGATGTGATGATGTCACCGGACCGAGCGGGGGGGGCAGGACCCAGTTTTTTTAATTAACAACATTACACTTTCACAATTCGTAGCTCGAAAGAAAGAGTATGAATTACAAAAAATATCATTAATATGACGTTGTGGTGAAGAGGGAGCTGAGTCTGAGGCAAAGCTCTCGATTTACCGATCGATCTACGTTCCCACCCTCACCTGTGGTCATGAGATCTGGGTAATGACCGAAAGGACAAGATCGCGAATACAAGCGGCCGAAATGAGTTTCCTTCGCAGGGTGGCTGGGGGTGAGGAGCTCAGTTACCCGGGAGGAGCTCGGAGTCGAGTCGCTGCTCCTTCACGTCGAAAGGAGCCAGCTGAGGTGGCTAGGGCATCTGTTCCAGATGCCTCCTGGTCGCCTCCCTCGGGAGGTGCTCCAGGCATGTCCCACTGGGAGGAGGCCTCGTGGAAGGCCCAGGACACGCTGGTGGGACTATGTCTCCGAGCTGGCCTGGTGTCATCATCAGCAGTGTCTCAGTTTTCATGAGTTCTTCAGTACAATGGACCGTCACAACATGGCCGCCAGCGCTAGCCATCAGCACTGACGTGTTATCATGGCGCGTTCCTACTAGCTCCGAAGCTACTGCAGCTAACGGAAGCTAACAGAAGCTAACCGTGTGGGAAAACAGCCTCAAAACTTCGCCTAAAGTGAACAGAGCGCGGTGAAACATGGCGGAGGTGAAGCTGGAGCGGGACACACTCGGGTCAGTGACAATTTATCCTTTTTATACTTATTTATTGATGATTTTAGGGGCCGCAGACACGACATAGCTCCTGATACACCATTAGAACCAGTAAATGATGGGTCGTGTCGGTCAGAGCTGATCAAAACCTGCTCTACTGAGGTCCCGTTTCAGTTTGTAGTGAAGACTTTGCTCAGGTTTAGTTTGTTTGTGTGAAACAAAGGAGTTTTTGAAGTTGACAGTGTTGGGGCTAGGGTAGGGTGACCAGATTTTCCAACTTATACTAGTCTGCTCTACATTTTATTTTATTTTGATTGTTTATGCTTTTCCCCCTTAAAGCTCCCTTATTCATTGTGTATAACATACCTCTGTCTACCACTTAACTGATTGATTTTTTTGGTGTCTTATTTGTTTTATTTATTTATTTATTTGAACAGGGACAGTGTACAATATACATTAGCCTCAGAAAGGAGAGGTGCATTGTACCAGGTTATAGCACTTGTCATTATACATGAACTGTACAAGGAAATGTGTGCTCTGCATTTAACGGCATGTTCTCCCTGTGTCTGTGTAGGTTTCCTCTGGGTACTCCGGGTTCCCCTACCACAAAAAACATGTACAATAGGCCGGGATGAATGAGAGTGTGTTTGAGACTCTTGTATGTTCATTAACATGCACTGTCCTGACCAAATAAACCAATAAATAACCCATCCCTCGACACCACTGATGCCTGTTGTAGGATTACCACCGGAGAAAGCTAATGCTACAAGCTAAAGCTGCAGTCATCACGTGAAAATGAGAAATATTCAAGTCAATAAAACCATCTCTACATAGAGACCCGTTTCACACTGGGCTGGGCTGGCTGATTTTGTAGTTTATTGCTCACATCATCTACAATTAGCTCCGCAGTGTTTCCCACACATAGACTATTGTGTGGCGCACCGCCACAGAATCAACACCGCCCGCCACATATTGCGTTTGTTTTTTGTGTTTTTTATTTTTTTTAAACACTATTTAAAACATGCATCATATAGAACCGCCCTTAAGCTATTCCTCCGTAACTCTCACGCGTCTCTCCCACATAGCCCCTACCCCTTCGTGCACACTGCGTGTCTCCATCAGCGATCATCACTGGAAGCTGTGTCTATTTGATGCAGAGAAGACGGCTGGTGAAATTCACTAAAGGCCTCTCGACCGCGACAAACCCCTGGATATAGGTTTAAATACTGGGGAGATTTGGCGTAGACCATGGGGATATAGTGAAAGATCCATAGGACATTGTAGTAGCAAAGAGGGAGACTAGTTTGTCCCAAACAGCAGGTATTTTTCAGGCAAGAGCTGCTTCCAAGATGGCTACGAACACACTCTGAGGTGACGCACGCTCTGTGACATTTGTGACAAGCGTCCAACGAGGTTTTTGACGCCTGAAAAGCATGCGGTGTGGATGCAGCTAATCGTCGACTAATCGTTGGTCAGAGAATGTTTTTAGGTCGTTGACCGCCCTAGTATTTACACTACGCTTCAACTAAATTAGAATCGTGTTCTAATTTGAGCTCGTACACGCGAATGTCCGGCATTTTACATCCATGAACACGGGATGAAGTGTCAAAATAAACAGCGTTTTTGACGTTATCTTGTTGACAATATGTTGCTCACCTCTAATTATCAGTATAGTTTATAACGGTGCTGCTTTTTCTCTCCAGCTGGGATCCCGCCCAGATTAAAGAAGAGCCCGACATCAAACAGGAACCCGAGGAGTTTCCTTTCCACACTGTCAAAGCAGAAGACGACGATGACGAGTCCCCTGTGCTTCATCTTAGGCCGACTGAAGGAGAGGAGTGTGGCTCCGGAGCAGACAGCCAGGAGCACTCTGACAGCTCTGACACCGACTGCTCAGAAGACTACAGTCCCCAACAGACTCCGTCCAGAAGAAGCTACGCCATGATCCCTCCTGACTCCAGAGGCCCGGACAGCAGGCCATTCATCTGCTCCGACTGCGGAAAAGGCTTCAAAGACAAGTGTGTTTTACAGAGGCACGTGTTGTACGTCCACAGAGGAGAGCGGCCTCACCAGTGTTCAGTGTGTGGGAAAACGTTTGTGCAGATGAGCGCGCTGAAGTGCCACATGTGGGTTCACACCAAAGAGAGCCCTCACAAATGCTCCGTTTGTGAGAAAAGCTGCAGAAACAAATATGAACTTAAACAACATTTGAAGAATCAACATGACACCGTCGTCTCAAAAGACAAAACCGACCCAGAGTCGAACCACATTCCCTTCAGCTGCTTGGAGTGCGGGAAGACGATACACAAGCAACAAGACATAATGAGCCACATGAGGAAACACAGCGGGGAGAAAGCTTTCCCGTGTTCGGTTTGCAACAAAGACTTTGGGCAAAAAACAGCTCTTCTACGGCACAGGAAGCAGTTCCATAACATCTGCCCGGTTTGTTCTGCGCAATTTCTAAATAAAATCAAGCTGAATGCGCATCTGAGGGCTCACATAAAGGACGGGACGCTGGACCCAGAGTCGAACCTGCTGAGAGATGTCAAATCGTTTAGCTACAGGAAAAAGTTCATGAGTAATTCCAATTTGCAGAGCCACATGAAGGATCACATCGGACAGGGGAGTTTCCAGTGCTCAGAGTGTGGGAAGAGGTTCTTGAAAGAGAAGACTTTAAAGACACACATGAAGTATCACACGGGTGCGACGCCTTACACATGTGACGTGTGCGACGAGGGTTTCAAATCATACAAGAGTCTTCAAAGACACGTAAGAACCCACACAGGACACAAACCATTCGCGTGTTCGGTTTGTGACAAAGCTTTTGGATACAAATCTGCTCTTACAGTACATTTAAAATCTCACTGTGCAGAGAGGCCTTTCGTGTGTCCAGCTTGTGAGAAGAGCTTTGTTCAGCAGCGGGATCTGACCCAACACCAGCGACAGGTCCATCACATCTGCCCCATCTGTTCTCTAGGCTTCACAGGCAGGTCCGAACTGAAGAAGCATCTGAGCAGCCACTCGGAGACGCAGCTGCAGGAGTTCCGGAAACCTTTCGCCTGCTCAGAGTGCGGGAAGAGGTTTGCCCTCCATCAGCGTTTACAGTCTCACATGACGTCGCACTCGGAGGAAAGGCCAATTAAATGTTCAGTTTGTGAGAAATTCTATAAAAATGATTCCCAGCTCACAATCCACATGAAAACCCACCGGGGGAAATGCTCCGAGTGCGGAAAGAAACTCAAATGGAAGAGTCTTGCTCCACATCTAAGAAATATCCATCACATCTATGCTTGCTCGGTTTGTAAAGAGCGTTTTTCAGATAATGTCAGTCTTAAAGAACATACGATGACCCACGTCGAGAAGTTCCACATCTGCTCGGAGTGCGGGGAGCTGTTCATGTGGAAAACCGCACTTCTGCGACACGAGAGAGAGGCTCACGAACAATCGTGACGGGCGCGAGATCCCGACAGCGCCGGTTTCAATACTTAAGTAAAGGTGGAAATTCTACTGGTCAAATATGACTCCAATATAAGTCAAAGTCAATGTGCTTCTAGAGTATTCCAAGTAGAAAGTCCGAATCCGTTTAAATAAGCGTTCCCCTCTGTACAGCAACACAATGGGGACAACCCGTCTTCCTTTTTTGTGAGGACATACAGAACGTGTTATATTTATCTTTCAAATGTCAAAGAGAAAAAGTACTAAGTTCTAAAGTAAGTTTGCCCACATGTGGATCCTGATTTGAAGAGAACAAACAAACGGGCTACGGTGCTTAAAGACGTGTGTAATAGTTCAGCACAGGGAGTTCGAGACAGAAAACGACCTTTTTTGTGATTGTGTAGTAATAGCTCGTACTCTTTACTCGCAGTATTACGAATGGGACGTCCAAGAATGCATGAGGTAAGATAAACTCATAATATAATCACACAATTCTAATTATGCCCGGAGAAGCAAGTTGTTTGCAGATGATGCTGCCATTTTTACTAAGGATGTACCGATCCGATACTGGTATCGGATATCGGCTACAAATATCTGAACAGATACCAGTTTTGGCTCTCGCCGTTTTAAAAACACAACTTTCACCGACTAAATCTAAGTGAATATGGACATGCTGCACCTCTTTTTGAAGCACATAACCTGGGAAATTCAGTCACTTAATTGGTTTTAACCTCCGTATCTTTTATCTGCAAAAAAGCGTTAGCATTAGCATGCTGCTTACATCAACTAATCAAGTGGATTGTTTTTTGTTTTGTTTTGTTTTCTGCTTTATATTCTATGTTGCCCTCTGCCTGAAATAAATAAATAAATGAAATGAAATGAAGGCTGATTGGATCACCTAAAGTAGACAAATAAAATAAGTATTTGTATTTTAGTTTATGAAATGCTTTTAAATAAACTGATCTTACATGTCATGCACATCAATGATCAGTTCAATGTATGTGAGTTGTTTATAATAATGTAATCTAAATAGCCGGTCATGACATTTTGTAAATTGTGTAGAAAAGTCCAGTTATTCTTGTTTTAATGTTTTTCCATTAGTTTCTTAATAGATGGTCTATAATTGATAACATCTTGTTTGTAAGGAACATGATAATAATTCTTCATCAAAAAGACCATCTTTTTCACTCACAGCAACTACTTTTAAGAAAGTCTCTTGGTATCGGTTAATATCGGATATCAGCAGATCCTCAAACTCCCAGTATCGGTATCAGGAGCAAAAAAGCTGGATTGGTGCGTCTCTAGTTGATACCAGGACAAAGTCTGACGCTGAAGTCTGTGGAAAAGTGACTTCAGCCGCGACCTGTGCTGATCCTCGGGTCAGGGAGTTGTGCTTTTTAGTAAAGAACTATTTGTAGATTTAAAAAAAACTCTGCGTGATATTTTTAAAAGCCCCACCGTGAGGACGAGCTCAAATGGATTTTTAAAAAGCAGAGCTGCAGATTGTAGATGACATGTCTTGGACTCGACTTTATCTTTTAAAATTCTTGTAAATTGAACATTTTCATCTCAGTAGTTTTTTTTTCACATTGAACTTGGATGAGGAACTGTGGATGAACTGTGATTGTTGTTTTGTACTGTTTGTATTTTCTAATTCAGAAAGTTATTCTGCCATATTTACAGTTTTATCTTCATGAATATGCCTTGACTAATTGAATAAAAAATTAGATTAAAAAAAAAAAAGAGTATATGCCCTTTGTGGTGCCCTTACCATATTATGCCTCATATAATGTAAATGTTAGATCTAGGGACAGGCTGACATGAAATGGCTTTCATAATACCAGTAAGGAGGCCATAGTATTTTGACTCATGGCTGAAGTTTCTCCAGCTCTCCCAAGGTTGGCAAAAAAATTAGTATTATTAGTATTAAAAAGAAATCATCATCAGCAGTGTCTCAGTTTTCATGAGTTCTTCAGTACAATGGACCGTCACAACATGGCCGCCAGCGCTAGCCATCAGCACTGACGTGTTACCATGGCACCCGTTCCTACTAGCTCCGAAGCTACTGCAGCTAACGGAAGCTAACCGTGTGGGAAAACAGCCTCAAAACTTCGCCTAAAGTGAACAGAGCGCGGTGAAACATGGCGGAGGTGAAGCTGGAACGGGACACACTCGGGTCAGTGACAATTTATCCTTTTTATACTTATTTATTGATGATTTTAGGGGCCGCAGACACGATGTAGGGGCCAAATACACAGTTCGAACCAGTAAATGATGGGCCGTGTCGGTCAGAGCTGATCAAAACCTGCTGTAATGAAGTCCCGTTTCAGTTTGTGGTGAAGACTTCGCTCAGGTTTTGTGTCAGAGCCGGTGCTGCAAAAATCCACACGGGGCCCTACAGTTCGCATCCCATGGCTATTCGACAAAGAGCGAGCCCAAAAAAGTACCACTGTAAAGCAGGGCAGAAGTGGAACATAATGACCTCAATTCAGGCCCTGCCCCTTTGTGTGAGAACCACTAACCACTTAGCCACTGTCAGACTGGGGTTCAGGACTACTAGTCTATTCCCCCCACGTTTTACAATGGTAAATGGTAAATGGTCCCATTCTCTCACCTCTGGTTCCTGACCCACAGTTTGGGACCCACTGATTTAAAACTAACTGAAACCTGCACCTGACAGTCATTTCTATCTCACCACTGAGAATTAGCCTGTGAGTAGCCCAATTCATTTTAGACTGTGCACATTCAGAGAACCAGAGTTACTGTAAGTAACTGTGCTGATGAGAACCGCGTGGATTCAACACGAGAGACATGCAGGCGCACAGGAGGGGGGGCGAGCACCGGGAGACGGGCGAGCAGGGGTGCAAAGGGGAGAAACACCTTGAGGGTGACAGGGGGGAGGCGGTCGGTCTCTCCTGCTCCTCCACTTCAGCAGCGTTTTGCTGTTCTATGATGCAAAGTAGGCGGAGAGTGAGTGAGCGCCGTCAGAGAGTCTGTCCTGTAACAACGCGTTGATCAATCAGTGAAACAACACCGTAGTTTGACTGAGATGTGGGGCCCTTGTGGCTGCGGGGCCCTACGCACCTTGCGTAGTTTGCGTACAGGAAAAACCGGCTCTGGTTTGTGTTTGTAAAACGAAAGCGTTTTTGAAGTAGACGGTGTTGGGGCTAGGGTAGGGTGACCCGATCCAACTTATACTAGTCAGTGCTAACCTGGCCTTATCATTATGATGGAGTCGTGATAGTCCTGATAGAGCTATGATAGAGTTATGATAGAGCTATGATAGAGCTATGATAGAGTTATGATAGAGCTATGATAGAGCTATGATAGAGTTATGATGGAGTCATGATAGAGTTATGATAGAGTTATGATAGAGCTATGATAGAGTTATGATAGAGCTATGATAGAGCTATGATAGAGCTATGATAGAGCTATGATGGAGTCATGATAGAGCTATGATAGAGCTATGATAGAGCTATGATAGAGTTATGATGGAGTCATGATAGAGCTATGATAGAGCTATGATAGAGTTATGATAGAGCTATGATAGTTATGATAGAGCTATGATAGAGTTATGATAGAGCTATGATAGAGCTATGATAGAGCTATGATAGAGCTATGATAGAGTTATGATGGAGTCATGATAGAGCTATGATAGAGCTATGATAGAGCTATGATAGAGCTATGATAGAGTTATGATGGAGTCATGATAGAGCTATGATAGAGCTATGATAGAGTTATGATAGAGCTATGATAGTTATGATAGAGCTATGATAGAGTTATGATAGAGCTATGATAGAGCTATGATAGAGCTATGATAGAGCTATGATAGAGCTATGATAGAGTTATGATAGAGCTATGATAGTTATGATAGAGCTATGATAGAGTTATGATAGAGCTATGATAGAGCTATGATGGAGTTATGATAGAGTCATGATAGAGTCATGATAGAGCTATGATAGAGTTATGATAGAGCTATGATAGAGCTATGATAGAGTTATGATAGAGCTATGATAGAGCTATGATAGAGTTATGATAGAGCTATGATAGAGCTATGATAGAGTTATGATGGAGTCATGATAGAGTTATGATAGAGTTATGATAGAGCTATGATAGAGCTATGATAGAGTTATGATAGAGCTATGATAGAGCTATGATAGAGTTATGATAGAGTTATGATAGAGCTATGATAGAGCTATGATGGAGTTATGATAGAGTCATGATAGAGTCATGATAGAGCTATGATAGAGCTATGATAGTTATGATAGAGCTATGATAGAGTTATGATAGAGCTATGATAGTTATGATAGAGCTATGATAGAGTTATGATGGAGTCATGATAGAGCTATGATAGAGCTATGATAGAGCTATGATAGAGCTATGATAGAGTTATGATAGAGCTATGATAGAGCTATGATGGAGTTATGATAGAGTCATGATAGAGTCATGATAGAGCTATGATAGAGCTATGATAGTTATGATAGAGCTATGATAGAGTTATGATAGAGCTATGATAGTTATGATAGAGCTATGATAGAGTTATGATGGAGTCATGATAGAGCTATGATAGAGCTATGATAGAGTCATGATAGAGCTATGATAGAGCTATGATAGTTATGATAGAGTTATGATAGAGCTATGATAGTTATGATAGAGCTATGATAGAGTTATGATAGAGCTATGATGGAGTTATGATGGGGTCATGATAGAGCTATGATAGAGTTATAATGGAGTTATGATGGGGTCATGATAGAGCTATGATAGAGTTATGATGGAGTTATGATGGAGTTATGATGGGGTCATGATAGAGCTATGATAGCTGCTTCACTCAACACGGGCACATTACATACGTCACGACCAAACGCTGGCAAAAAATCAGA
This sequence comes from Proterorhinus semilunaris, assembly GCA_021464625.1. Taxonomy (NCBI): domain Eukaryota; kingdom Metazoa; phylum Chordata; class Actinopteri; order Gobiiformes; family Gobiidae; genus Proterorhinus; species Proterorhinus semilunaris. The sequence goes on from CM038357.1 coordinate 2,110,843, forward strand.
TCCAATCGTTTCAAAGGAGTTCCCCCTCACACCTGATACTGGAGCTCAATTGTGAAGTTCCAGACCCCCTGTTTGAAATGAAATGAGTACGAGGTTCTGGTAAAACCAGGCTAAGTCTCCTCTACTTTTGATTTTATTTTTATTGTTTGTACTTTTCCCCCTTAGAGCTCCATTATTCAGTGTGTATAAAATACCTCTATTTATTGATTGATTGATTGATGCCTTATTTGTCATTATGAAACCTTACAACAAAATGTGTCCTCTGCATTTAACGGCACGTGGGCGGCACGGTAACGCAGCAGTTGGTGCTCGTGCTTCACAGCTCGAAGGTCTCGGCCCTTTTTGTGTGGAGTTTGCAACTACAGCAAACTAACTTTATACATTAAAAAACACAATAAAACTCCAGACAATAAAAGTAAAATAGTAACACTAAGTTTGGTAAAGGCTTGTTGTTCGTGTCTGTGGCTGTTTGACCCTTTCACAATAAGAGTCTTACTAACGTGATAACATACTGTGTGTTTTATTGTATAAAAGGCTAACTGAACTGAAGAAGATAGTTACCATAAGTTATTACTTGACCAAGTAATTCACCAAAGTTGGACAAGTCTTATATTTTAAAGACATGGATGAACGGCATTTGTGAACACGGTCCAGGATTTAGATTAAACAAATGAGAAGGATGCGTATCAGTATAGTTTATAACGGTGCTGCTTTGTCTCTCCAGCTGGGATCCCGCCCAGATTAAAGAAGAGCCCGACGTCAAACAGGAGCCGGAGGAGTTTCCTTTCCACATGGTCCCTGTCAAAGCAGAAGACGACGATGACGAGTCCCCTGTGATTCATCTTAGGCCGACTGAAGGAGAGGAGTGTGGCTCCGGAGCAGACAGCCAGGAGCACTCTGACAGCTCTGACACCGACTGCTCAGAAGACTACAGTCCCCAACAGGCTCCGTCCAGAAGAAGCTACGCCATGATCCCTCCTGACTCCAGAGGCCCGGACAGCAGGCCATTCATCTGCTCCGACTGCGGAAAAGGCTTCAAAGACAAGTGTGTTTTACAGAGGCACGTGTTGTACGTCCACAGAGGAGAGCGGCCTCACCAGTGTTCAGCTTGCGAGAAAACGTTTGTGCAGATGAGCGCGCTGAAGTGCCACATGAAAATCCACATGGGAGACAAGTCCTTCGTCTGCTCTTCTTGCAAGAAACGTTTTATGAAAAAGTCGGATCGTACTCGGCACAAGACCTTTGTCCACCACATCTGCCCGATTTGTTCTGACCGCGTCACCGACAGGGTCAGCTTACACCAGCATCTGAAGACTCACGTGGACGAGGGGATTCTGGACCAGTCCTCTCCGCTGATCAGAGACACCAACAAGGTGTTCACCTGCTCCGAGTGCGGGAAAAAGTATTCTTGGCACTCGAGCTTAAGAGCGCATATGCTGTGTCACACTGCAGGGCGGCCGGACACGACTTTAGAGACACCTAAAGTCATCCCTATAATCGTCCCTATAGTCGTCCCGAAAGTCGTCCCCAAAGTCATCCCTATAATCGTCCCTATAGTCGTCCCGAAAGTGGATCCGGACCAAGAATCGCCTTCGATGATCCCTCCTCCCGACAAACCATTCAGCTGCTCCGAGTGCGGGAAGAGCTTCAGGTGGAAGTCGCTTTTGAAAATACACATGTGGGTTCACTCCAAAGAGAGCCCTCACAAATGTTCCGTTTGCGAGAAAAGCTGCAGAAACAAATATGAACTTCAACAACATTTGAAGAATCAACATGACATCGTCGTCTCAAAAGACAAAACTGACCCTGAGACCGACCACATTCCCTTCAGCGGCTCGGACTGTGGGATGACAATTTGCAGAGAGCAGGATGTAGCATGTCGTATGAAGAAACACAGCGTAGAGAAAGCGTTCCCGTGTTCGGTTTGCAGAAAAGGCTTTGGGCAAAGGTCAGCTCTTCTGCGACACACTCCATCACATCTGCCCGGTTTGTTCTGCGCAATTTCTAAATAAAGTCAAGCTGAATGCGCATCTGAGGGCTCATATAAAAGACGGGACGCTGGACCCCGAGTCGAACCTGCTGAGAGATAAAGTCGAACCGTTTCACTGCACAGACTGCGGGGAAACGTTCATGTGTAATTCCATTTTGCAGAGGCACATGAAGGTTCACATCGGACAGGGGAGTTTCCAGTGCTCAGAGTGTGGGCAGAGGTTCAGGAAAGAGAAGACTTTAAAGACACACATGAAGTATCACACGGGTGCGACACCTTACAGATGTGACGTGTGCGACGAGGGTTTCAAATCATACCGGAGTCTTCAAAGACACGTAAGAACCCACAGAGAACACAGACGTTTTCCGTGTTCGGTTTGTGACAAAGCTTTTGGATACAAAGCTGCTCTTACAGTACATTTAAAATCTCACTGTGCAGAGAGGCCTTTCGCGTGTCCAGCTTGTGAGAAGAGCTTTGTTCAACAGCGGGATCTGACCCAACACCAGCGACTGGTCCATCACATCTGCCCCATTTGTTCTCAACGCTTCACAGACAGGTCCGAACTGAAGAAGCATCTGAGCAGCCACTCGGAGACGCAGCTGCAGGAGTTCCTGAACCCCTTCGCCTGCTCAGAGTGCGGGAAGAGGTTTGCCCTCCATCGATATTTACAGACTCACATGACGAAGCACTCGGGGGAAAGGCCGTTCAAATGTTCAGTTTGTGAGAAAGGCTTTAAAAATGATTCCCATCTCACAGTCCACATGAAAACCCACCGGGGGGACTGCTCCGAGTGCGGGAAGAAGGTCAATTGGAAGAGTCTTTCTTCACATCTGAGGAATGTCCATCACATCTCGGTTTGCTCGGTTTGTAAAGAGCGCTTCACGGACAAAGTGGATTTCGATAAACATATGATGAACCACGTCAAGGATGGGAATTTGCACCCGTTTTCTGTCCGGATCTACGCCTGCGAGGAGTGCGAGGAGCGGTTCTTCTGGAAAAACTCTCTTCTGCGACACGAGCGAGAGGCTCACAAACGTTCGTGACCTCGTTCAGAAAGACGGGCGCGAGATCCCGACAGTGCTGGACGAAGTATTGGTTTGAGTAAAAGTGCAAATTCTACTGGTCAAAGTTACAGTAAATGGGCTACTTGAGTAATCCAAGTAGAAAGTCCAAATCCTTTTAAATACAGCGGGAACCAGATGTTTATATACACTTTATAGGAACTTTCTTTTTTCCCTCCCTGTCCTCACTTTAGGTCAATTAGACCGAGGACCTTCGAGGACAAAAACCGCCAGAACATGGATGAGAAGAGAAAAGAAAGAGTTCCTCGTACATTACATTTCTCCTCTCATCCATATTTAAAATTCAATCGCTAGTCGCAAAATGCCATGGCTAGCAACAGTATGCTAAAGCTAGCGGCAACGTGCTAATGCTAACGTCATCGCCGACTCATTAGAGCTGATTGGATCACCTATAGTAGCTGTTAGTTATGAGTCGTTCATATTGACGTGGCCTAAATAGTCATTTTGTTTAATAAAAGTCCAGTTATTCTTGTTTAACCTCTTAACCCCCACCTGAACTGAGCCCACATCTAAAAGCTTCTCGACTTAAGTTTAGTTTATTGGTTTTTCTGGTAGGGACAGTGCATGTTAATGAACACGCCACACCAGATTGTAAGACTTGAGTTCGCAGCCTATAGGCTAGAGTGACGCCTCATTTGAAAGCTAAGGCCTACAAAACTCTTTCTTTTGTTACATTCATTATGTCCTCTTGTTTGCAAATGAGTTTTAACGGTTATTTTAGAAAGACACTCAGTACACCGAGTGTCTTTCTAAAATAACCGTTAAAACTCATTTTCCTACTAAACTGATTGACATTTTTTAATGCCTTGTCGCCGTGTTTTAGTCACAAGTTTGTCATGTTTTCATCTCTTTTTGTAGATTTTTTTTGTCTTGTTTTCGTATTTTTGTCGTTGGTGTGTTTTTGTTGTGTTGTCTTTTTTTCCCTTGCTTCTTTGTCGCTCTTTTGTGGCTTTTTGTCGCTTGTTTATTGTGTTTTTGTCGATCTTTCTTACTGTTTTGACGCTTTGTTCAAGAAGCTTTTAGATTTGGGTCAAGCCAAGATGGAGAAAATGTGCTCGGTTCAGGCGGGGGTTAAGAGGTCAGTGTTTTTCCTTTAGTAATTAAGAGATTGAAATAAAATTTAAAAAACACTTGATTTATCTCACAGCAACTACTTTTAAGAAAGTCTCCTGGTAAATATCGGATATCGGCCGATACTTAAACCTCCAGTATCGGGATCAGAAGTAAAAGCTGGATCAGTGCGTCTCTAAGGAAAAGCGACTTCAGCTGATCCTCGGCTCCGTGAGTTGTGCTTTTTAGGAAAGGACTTTATTCGATTCAAAGAAAACAGTGAGAAGCTGCAGATCGAAGAAAACATGTCTCGGACTCGACAAAAGTAAAACTGGACATTTTAGTCGTTGTAATGTTCGACTAAATTTATAATCTCTGCCTGAAATGTTCCTTCGCTGTGTGATTGTTTTCACATTAATGTTTTACTGTTTTTTTTTTTCTTCATTGTCTTGATCTGATTCTGCCAAGTCATTCAGCCACATTTACATTTTTATGTTCATTATTACGCCTTGACCATTGGAGTAAAAAATTAGATAAAAATATTAGCAAATGTAAAGTTAATTTGAAATCCAGTCAGTTCTCAGATGACTCGAGTACCTTCACTGAAGATGGACAACTCCTGTACGACTGAGAGCTCACACAGACATTTTTCATTATGGTTTGTCAGTCGACATTTGTATAAGTTGCCTTTAACCTCTTAACCCCCGCCTTAACCAAGCACATATGGCTTTACCCAAATCTAAAAGCTTCTTGGAAAAAGTGGAAAATGTTCTGTACAAAAAAACGCAACAAAACTGACAACAAAATAGCTACAAAAAGGTGATGAAAAAGCCACAAAGCTGGTGACACAAAAACAAGACAAAATAGTGACGACAATACGGCAACAACGCGAGGAAAAAAGTCGGTCTCAGCTTTCAAATGAGGCGTTACTCTGGCCTCCAGTCCAGACGCTTTTAGATTTAGGTCAAGCTGAACTGGAGAACATGTGCTCGGTTCAGGTGGGGGTTAAGAGGTTAAAGTCCATGTAAAGTGACGGGAAGAGGAGACAAAACCATTATAATACAGTGAAAGTTATTACAGGAAATTAAAATCATTCATTAGTAAAACCTTTACATGAGTTGATCAAATGTTCTTTCTGAATTTAAAGTGAGATCAGTGATTCCAGCTTCAGTTTATTCTAAAGGAGTTTTGTTCTGTAATCGATCGAGACCTTCGAGGATCTGACCACACGGTGGCAGCACTTCTCCTGTTTCATCTACCCCGGAAGTGGCCCGTGTGTGATTAGCTCCGATGCTAACAAACGCTAACTGAAGCTAACTGAAGCTACCTGTGGCAAACGGCCCCGAAGCTTCGGCTGAAGCAGCAGAGCAGTGAAACATGGAGGCGAAGCCCGCGCTCCAGCTCGCGCACAGGTCAGTGAAGCACGTGCGAAGTGACTCGACTCTTTTGACAAAGATCAGAAGAATTATCGCTGCAGTTGAGTGAGCGCCATTTGTAAATACCAGAGAAACAGAACTGTGTGAAACGCTCTAATAATCAAACACAAAGAGACAGAAGCTTCTCTACTGACAGCAGAACCTCTACAAACTCTAATCCAAAGCACAGGCTAATGCTGACGAGCTACAGAAATGCTAATGTTTATACAACCGCACTGAGCCGAGCCGTTGTCATGGTAACGCGTATAGCCCTCAGACCGAACTGTCGTTTGAATTTTATTAGTTTCTACTCAGTTAATAATTATAACCAGAGGAGGGGAGTACAAGTGCAAGTATTCAGTTGATTATTGATACAGTACTTAGTAATATTAACCTCTTAACCCCCGCCTGAGCTGAGCACATTTTCTCCTGTTTGGCTTTACCCAAATCTAAAAGCTGCTTGAAAAAAAAAGAGTTAAAATAGCGACAAAAATAAGAAAAAGTGGAAAAAGCGACGGAAGAGCGACAGGAAAATGTGTGAATAAAAAGCCACAAAAACCCAATGAAAAAATGTCCAAAAAAAGTGTCGACACGCGAGAAAAAAGATCAGTTTTGTGGGTCTTAGCTTTCAAATGAGACGTTACACTGGCCTGTAGACCTTTTCGATTTGGGTAAAGCATTTGGTGAAGGCGGGGCTTAAGAGGGTGAACTGTTTCTTGAGTGAAAACAAAACTCGTCCGACCGAGCGAATCTTTAAGAGACAAAACTTAACTTTGATTTGTCATAAAGATGTTTCTTCTTTTTGTTTCTCATAATCTATGTCAAACTGAAACGTGAATCAGCAGCTTCACAAAGGTATTTAACTTTAGTCGACGAATGTAGTCAAATTTTCATTTATAATATTTTTTATAATCGTATTTAATCAAGGTCTTCTGTTTCACGAACAAAGCTCAGAGCATTTAAATATGAGGCTCTTTTGATCGATTGGATTTATTTACACATTATTACAGTCCAGAAAACACACAAAGCAACAAGTACTCAAAAGGATTAGGCCGAAGCAAGAACGCTTATCAGTGCCTTCCCCCATATTCAAGATGAATTTACATTCCGGATTCAGTGATACAACACTTTACAAATTCCTGAATTACTTATTTTTATAATTATTAATAATTAAAAGACAAGATTTATGAACCCGTTGAAAAGGGGGGTCTTTCAAACAATCATTAAAGTTTGGATGATTTTAGTCTCTTCTTAGTATCTGGACATTTTCGACTTTTTGATTTAGTTTTAGTCTAAAAATATAACTTTGACTAAAATTACGATGAAATATTTTAGTCGACGAAATTAACCCGGCTCATAAATGTGTCAAAGTGGAGACGATGCTGGACGAGAGGAAAGGTCTCATGAGCTGAACGTGACCGGTCTGTCGTCGTCACGTGAGGTTCTGGAGTGTTGAGTCTGAGCTTGTTCTCTGTCCAGGGCGGAGCCGCCCCGGGTCAAAGAGGAGCCGGAGGAGTACCCTTTCCACGTGGTCACCGTCAAAGCCGAGGACGACGACCACGATTACAAGTGCTTTGTGTTTCACGCCGAGGAGAGCAGAGAGGAACCTAAAGAAGAGGACCCCGAGGAGCACCCGGACCGCGAGGAGCACACGGACCCCGAGGAGCACCCGGACAGCTCTGACACCGACTGCTCAGACGACTACACTCCCCCACAGGCTCCACAGGCCAAACGAAGCTACGCCATGATCCCTCCGGACTCCAGGGTGCGGGACCACAGGCCATTCAGCTGCTCCGACTGCGGCCGGAGCTTCCGGTACAGGTCGGACCTGCAGACCCACGGGGTGATCCACACGGGGGAGCGGCCGTTCAAATGCTCCATCTGCGAGAAGGGCTTCGTCCGAAAGCACAACCTCTCCGAGCACAAACAGTCCCGGCATCACGTCTGCCCCGTGTGCCAGACGCGCTGCCCCGACAAGGCGGCGCTCACCGAGCACCTGGGCTCTCACGTGGAGGAGGGCACCCTAAACCCGTCCGTCCTGGAGCGGCAGATCCTGAAACCCTACGGCTGCTCGGTCTGCGGGAAGAGGTTCAAGCTGAGGGCGGATTTGGCGCGACACGTTTTGATCCACACCGGGGAGCGGCCCTTCAAGTGCTCGGTCTGCGACAAGGGCTTCAAACAAAAGGGCGATCTGACGTCCCACCTGAGGACCCACACGGGGGAGAAGCCCTTCGAGTGCGCGGTCTGCGGGAAGAGCTTCAGCCAGAACAGCAGCCTCAACATACACATGAGGAGCCACACGTCCGAGAGGCCCCACGAGTGCCCCGTGTGCCACAAGGGGTTCAAGCTGAAGTGCAGCCTCACCAAACACCGGCGCGTCCAGCACCAGGCCTGCGGGCTCTGCGGCGCCCACTTCACGGACGAGGCCGGACTAAAGGAGCACCTGCGGGCCCACGTGGAGGAGGGCGCCCTGGACCCGGCGGCTCCGGAGAGGGGGAACAAACCCTACGGCTGCTCGGAGTGCGGCGAGAGGTTCCTGTACAAGTCCAAACTGCAGAGTCACGTGTACCTCCACACGGGAGAGAGTCCCTTCAAATGCGCCGTGTGCCACAAAGGCTTCCGGGAGAGGTGTCACCTGACGCAGCACGAGCGGATTCACACGGTGGAGCGGGGTCACGCGTGTTCCTTCTGCGGGAAAGGCTTCAAACAGAAGGGCAATCTCCAGCAGCACCTGAAGACTCACACCGCGGAGAAGCCGTACGCGTGTCCGGCGTGTGAGAAGGCGTTCAAACACAGAATCAGCCTCCGAGCTCACCTGAAGAGGGCGCACCCCGACTGCCCCGTCTGTGGGGGGCAGTTCACCGACAAGGAGAGTCTGAACGCTCACCTGAGCAGCCACGGAGGCGACGCCCCCCCGGCTCTGCTGTTCCCCAGACCATTCAGCTGTCCAGACTGCGGGAAGGACTTCGAGTTGAGGTCCTCCCTGAGGAGTCACGTGATCGTCCACAGCGGAGAGAAGCCGTTCGCGTGTTCGGTCTGCGAGAAAGCGTTTAATAAAAAGAGCAACCTGACCATGCACGTGAGGACGCACGCGGGAGCCCGACCATTCAGCTGCTCAGTCTGCGAGAAGAGCTTCACCACCAAGAGCAACCTGGGCACTCATGAGAAAACGCACTCGCGGCACAGGCCTTTCGTCTGTTCGGTCTGTGAGAAAGGTTTTAAAGTGAAGACCGGATTAACGGCACATCTGAAAACTCACCGACTCACGGATGTGACGCCGACGCTACAGCTGACGACGGCGTGAGGAGGAGGGGGAGGGGGAGGAGGAGGGGGAGGAGGAGGAGGAGGAGGAGCCTGACTCTGGGATCTGCTTTTACTTTTCATGCTCAAAACTTGACATTAGGGATGTAACGATTCATCGAAAATTGATTTTAATCGATTTAATATGCGTAAAATGTGAATGTTTCTAACGACCTTTTCTCAACACAAGCTCCACCCCTCCCCCGCCTCACCCCCAACACACGCCACACTATGTAAACACAAACACGTGGAGGCATCGAAGCAGCAGACGCAGCTAAAGTTAGCGGCTACGAGATTAGCGTTAGCGGCTAACGCAGAGTTTAGCATTTTGACAGAAGTTTACCAAAGATCGTAAACTGACAAACATCTGACCTGCTCTGATTCTGCTGAAATCCTCAAATAATCCAACACCTACAGGAGCTCCTGATGTTCACAAAGGCTGCACCGGAGGCAGTGAGGCTTCAAGGGGGAACAAACCTGCACTGCAAAATTAGTTCTAAATGGTCGTATTATGTTCAAACTGCAAAAAAATACAAATTAATAAAAAATAAAGGTTTGGTAAAATAAATATAATCTCAAAATGTTTGCTTTGCTACATAGATTATTTATGCTGAAAACATGTAAATTTTTCAAGCACTCAAAAAATATTATAGTTCATTTTCATGTCCTGTAATTGTTTGTAATGTAAAGTTCTCTCACTGAGACAAAAATACAGATGTTAAAACAAAAGAAACATTGGTATGAAGGAGACATTCTTTTCTAAAAAATAAAAAAGCTTTAAAAAAATCGGGTAAATCGAAATCGGGGCTTGAGTGAATCGTTACATCCCTAGTTGACGTGCCCCGGCAGTTTTAGAATTTTTGACTATTTTTCAAAGAATATGAAAGAACACAAAAAACGTTTTTGTTTATTTGGGTGTAAATCTTTGATCAGGGTATTTTCTTTTTTCATTATGATTTAAAAATAATAAACCCCATAAATGGCTTCACACAAAACATTAACTCTGTGTTTCATATTCTTTGAAAAATAGTAAAAAATCTAAAAAAAACAACTGCCTGGACAACGGTAACTGTTATTTTATTTTTTAGAGCTGAGCTGTTGTGGCTAATTTGTTTTTGTTTGGTTTATAATTCATTAAAGGTGAGGTACTCGTTTACCTTTGGCACAAATACATGTCGTGTTTTTCTTTGGTTTGTGTTTTTTATGTCGATCTGAAAAATGCACGAGCGACGCCGTTATTCTCGAAGGAACTTGTTTAACCCCTTAACTCCCGCTTGAAAAAAGCAACAAAAACACGGTGACAAACAAGTTACAATCTCTCTTTAGGCCTTAGCTTTCAAATTCTGTTGCTCTCCAGGTGAGAAGCTCTAAGATTTGGGTAAAGCCGAACTGGAGAAAATGCCCTGGGTTCAGGCGGGGGTAACAAGTAATAAAGTGATAATTGAGTAACTGCACTCGGGATTCTGAAAACACACGAGCGTCAGATCACAGACCTGTAAATCACGACCTCGTCGTCCACAAACTGTCCAATTAACTCTACAACATTTATTTATTTATTTTTGGAGCAGTTTACATTTGAACAACATTCACAGTTACATCAGAGCGCTGACGATGCAGAGGTTTATGTGTCGGGGGGGAAAGTGTGACTACAGTTTTAAAAATAATCACAGGAGTACCGCAGGGGTCCATTCTTGGGCCCTTGCTCTTTACATTGTACATTAACGATCTGCCAGACTCGTCCTACAGCAGGACTTCAGGCGTTCGCTGACGATGCAGAGGTTTATGTGTGACTGCAGTTTCTGAGGAACTGATAAAACACCTGCGGACTGCGGCGGTTTCAAAACGTCCGTTTGCCTCAAGATTCAGGTCCAAATACGAAGAACTGAAGTTACAGATAAACGGTCACGAGATCCAGCAGGGGTCAGAGGTCAAATACCTGGGTCTTGTACTCGACTCACAACTTAAATGTATCCGTCATATAACAAAACAAATCTGTGGAGAAGCCGAAGCAAATCTTTACACATTCAGACGGACCGGGACGACCTGCTGCTCACACGTTCATGCAGACCAGGATCTTCTCACATATCAGGCCACTGCAAACCATCACAACAGAGCGGTTAAAGCACATCATTGTGTTAGTCTGAGGAATTTAAACTTTTATCTTTTGAAAACTTCATGAAACTTTCCCAGCTGAAGCTGATGCATAAATGTTTATGCCCCACAGGTCTTCAGTGAGTTCCTCTCAGGGCTGTGGGCTCAAGGACCAGAGGAGCTCAGAACGGGAACGGTCAGATCCCGAAATACAAAACACTAAAGAAACTGTTTACCCCCTGACCTGAGGGTCTAACTGGGTCCAAACACGAACTTAAAGACTCTTTAATCAGAGGTCAGAAATGTGACCACTGACCGTCTGCTCTGCTGTGTTTGTGTTGTTTAGTTTTTATGTAAAGGCCCAACTAGGGACGAACATTGAGAATTAGCTTTGGCTAAAATGTTGTAGTAACATGAGCTTACACTGGTCCCTATTCAAATAAACTTAAAAAAAAAGTACATTATGTGTGTTTTGTTTCCCTTTGCTACAGCACTTGAACACAATGCACTCGTAATTACACTTCACAACTGGATCATCTTTACCACAAAACTCATCAACATTGTTTCCCTGTGAAAATGACGAGGTTTTTTTTACCATAAAAACTTTCCCATCAGCAGAAATACATGTTAACACGACCATATTAGTCCAGTGCTCTGGTCTCTGCACTGGCTTCCTGTCACTCAGAGAATAGAATTTAAAACAGCTCTGCTCGTGTACAAGTCTTTTCATGGTTTAGCACCAAAGTCCATCTCTGACATGTTAGAGCCGTATGAACCATCTCGGGCCCTGAGAACTTCAGGGAGGGGTCTCCTGGTGGTTCCCAGAGTCAGGACTAAACACGCTGAGGCTAAAGCTAAAATCTGGAACAGTCTTCATGAGGATGTGAGACAGGCCTCAACTCTGACAATGTTCAAATCCAGGCTTCGACCTTTTTTTCCGAGCAGACTGTGCAGGGCTACGTCATACTTCACACATAACTCAATTAAATACATAAATAATAATGATTAATTAAACTCAAATACAAATTATATTGAGGATGGTAATGATGGCTGGGAAGTATCAGGATCACGAAGTATAATATAAACTGCTGCATAGTAACGAGCCTTTATAACATTAAAGTAGTGACTTAATGTTACACGAGTGATGTTAGTAATTAATAAGAAATATATTAATGATCATTTGTTGTTGTTGCCGAGTGTGAAGCGGCCGGGATGAGGATCAGCACCTCCAAGTCTGAGGCCATGGTTCTCCTCCCCCTCTTCAGGTCGGTGGGGAGTCCTTGCCTTAAGTGGAGGAGTTCAAGTATCTCGGGGTCATGTTCTCAGTGAGGGACGGCTGGAGCGTGAGATCGATAGACGGATCGGTGCGGCGTCAGCAGTGATGCGGTCGCTGTATCGGACTGTTGTGGTGAAGAGGGAGCTGAGTCTGAGGCAAAGCTCTCGATTTACCGATCGATCTACGTTCCCACCCTCACCTATGGTCATGAGATTTGGGTAATGACCGAAAGGACAAGATCGCGAATACAAGCGGCCAAAATGAGTTTCCTTCGCAGGGTGGCTGGGCGCACCCTCCGAGATCGGGTGAGGAGCTCAGTTACCCGGGAGGAGCTCGGAGTAGAGTCGCTGCTCCTTCACGTCGACAGGAGCAGCTGAGGTGGCTAGGGCATCTGTTCCGGATGCCTCCTGGTCTTCTCCCTCGGGAGGTGTTCCAGGCATGTCCCACTGGGAGGAGGCCTCGTGGAAGGCCCAGGACACGCTGGTGGGACTATGTCTCCGAGCTGGCCTGGTGTCTCCTCGGGGTCCCCCCAGAACAGCTGGAGGAGGTGTGCGTGGATCGGGAAGTCTGGGCATCTCTGTTGAGACTGCTGCCCCCGCGACCCGGCCCCGGATAAAGAGGAAGAAAATGGATGGATCATTTGTTACTCGCTCTGTTCTAGATACTGTACAAGAAATGAAACCGCTGTTGTGTTTTGTGCTTTGATTGTTAAATGAAAATGTTGTTGTTTTTATTTTGGGGGTGGAGCTTATAAGCCTTTTGCTTCGGCCCACTGCTTTCTAGCAGACTAACTCCTCAAATAAACAAATAAACTAAACTAAAGATTTCAAACAGTTCGTACAAACACACGAGTCACATGACGCTGTATCTGCTGCTCCATTGGCCGAGAGTCTAAGAGTTCATCATTGATGAGTTTATTTATGTGTTCAAACAATCCGAGTCTTTATTTTTTTTAAAATATACAACGTATTTATTTATTCAGAAAACAGAACTCTGATTAGACAAAGTAACAGAATTTGATTTGTTTCAAGTAACATTTTAAAACAAGTATTCAGTAACTAAATACAATTTGAAGTACTCTCCCAACCCTGTTCACTGGCTCTATTGATTTACTCACACGATATAAAAGTTTATTTGTTCCTAAAGACCAGATGGAAGACGTTGAACTAGACTCAGACTGAACAGAAAAGACCACAGGCAGCGGTTTTTACATCTTTTTTTATTTTATTTTTTTACATTTTGACCTTTGAACCTAAACTAAATTCCGTGTTCTGCAGATAAGGGAGTGTTCAGGTCAGTGCAGTTGCATTTGTTATCCACAGGGGGCGTCCTGGACCAGTAAAGAATTCAAATGAAGCAGAGAACCTGTTTGTGGGATTGCGTTAACCTCTTAACCCCCACTTTAACCGAGCCCATTTTCTCCAGTTCAGCTTTACCCAAATCTAAAGGCTTACAGACATTTCAAAGGCAAAGGTAAAAACTCATTAAACTGATCTTTCATCTCGTTTTCGTCTCGTTTCAAGCTGTTAGATTTGGGTAAAGCCGGTCGCTCGGTTCAGGTGGAGGTTAAGCGGTTAATACCAGATGGACCTAGTATCAAAAATCAATCAATAATGTGCAGGGGGGGGCGGGGCTCTTGAACAGGTGTGCGCGTGCTGACTAATGAGCGGAGCCACGTGGAGAGACTTTACTGCAGAGCTGTGTGGAAGCGGAGAGCCTCGGGGGAGAAAGAAAAGGACCATGGCGGAGGAAGAGAAGGAGATGAACCGTGAGGTTAAAGTGGAGCCGGAGGAAGAGCAGCTGTGAGTCTGAACCGCTTTAAAACACTTTAAATGACATATTATTTCAAACCCGGACAAATGAGGAACATATTCACCTCCAACGCCGACAGATCGTTCGACTTTAGGGACCGTAGATGAATTAAAACCTGTTGTAAAAACGTGTTGGTTTAAAAAGTAAAATAGTTTCAGTGTGAATCAATAATATAATGCAATGATTGGAGATGGACTAAATAATGTAATGTGAAAGTGTATCGTATGCTACATATGAACGCTTGTATTGTTCATATTTATTTTTACCATACCAATACCTTCGGAATCATGTGACCCAGCAACCCCAATTCAATTTATGAAACAATACTCCTGGGTTTTCACACACACCGTTTTGTTTCCCCAATTTTGAGGTTTTAAATTTGTTTTTAAAAATCATAATGTTGGAAAATATAAGAAAGTCCATTTATTTTTATGAATAGCTTTTAGGTCATGTGACTCAGTGACCTCAATCAAATGTATAACAGTCCTCGGCCTGGGTTTCTTTTCCTGATTTGAGGTTTTAAAATTTTTGAAAAATCTCTGTATTGCCTAAATACAATAGATTTTTCAATAGCCTTGTGATCATGTGACCCAGTGACCTCAGTCCAATTGTCAAAGATGGACGTCCGGGACATTGTGACGTCGTGTTCGTCTCTAATGTCAAGGAATGTGGGAACATTTGGGAAATAAATGGGAGAAAATTGTGGAAATAATCGAGGTTCTCCTCAATCCCACCGTCACGTCTCCCGATGAGGAGGCAGAGGCTGGGGACTCGGAGGGGGGCTCGTCCATCACCCAGGCTGAAGTCACCGAGGTGGTTAGGAAGCTCCTCGGTGGCTCTGGGGGTGGATGAGATTCATCCCGAGTACCTTAAGTCTCTGGATGTTGTAGGGCTGTCTTGGCTGACACGTCTCTGCAACATCGCGTGGCGGTCGGGGACAGTGCCTCTGGATTGGCAGACCGGGGTGGTGGTCCCCCTCTTCAAGAAGGGGGATCGGAGGGTGTGCTCCAATTACAGAGGGATCACACTCCTCAGCCTCCCTGGTAAGGTCTATTCCAGGGTGCTGGAGAGGAGGATCCGGCCGATAGTCAAACTTCAGATCCAGGAGGAACAATGCGGTTTTCGTCCTGGTCGTGGAACACTGGACCAGCTCTATACCCTTCATCGGGTGCTCGTGGGTTTGTGGGAGTTCGCCCAACCAGTCCACATGTGCTTTGTGGACCTGGAGAAAGCGTTCGACCGTGTCCCTCGTGGTGCCCTGTGGGGGGTGCTCCGGGAGTATGGGGTCCAGGGCCCTCTACTAAGGGCTGTCCGTTCCCTGTATGACCACGGTAGGAGCTTGGTTCATTGCCGGCAGTAAGTCAGACCTGTTCCTGGTGCGTGTTGGGCTCCGCAGGGCTGCCCTTTGTCACCGGTTCTGTTCATTACCTAATATGGACAGAATTTTGTCCTCGTGGAAGGCCCAGGATACGCTGGTGGGACTATGTCTCCGAGCTGGCCTGGTGTGGCCTCGGGGTCCCCCCAGAACAGCTGGAGGGGGTGGATCGGGAAGTCTGGGCATCTCTGCTGAGACTGCTGCCCCCACGACCCGGCCCCGGATAAAGCGGAAGAAAATGGATGGATGTGGAAATGATGAGGAAAAATTATGTAATATAAAATTGGGAAAATATTTGTATTTTTTGTTTGTTTTTTTGGCGGGGGAAATAATCCTGAGATACACACTTTTTTTTCCTGTTTTAAAATTTGAGACCATTTGATTTTTCAGGTCTGTCCCAGATTACATCGTCTGTGTGAAGGAGGAAGAGTCCCCACCGCTTCAGCGCAGACAAACTGAGCACCGAGAGGAAACGCAGGGAGAGGAGGTCGGCTCAGAGAGATGTTTCCACTCAGAGCCTGAGGGCGACGCCGGGAACTCGTCTGACACTGAAGATGATGATGACTGGGAACCAGTCGTCACTGAGGAGCCTGAAGAGCAGGTCGTGGAAGAGGAGCCCGAGGAGCAGGTCGTGGAAGAGGAGCCAGAGGAGCAGGTCGTGGAAGAGGAGCCAGAGGAGCAGGTCGTGGAAGAGGGCCAGGTCGTGAAGCAGGAGGAAGAGCAGCCTTCTGTGTAAGTCTCCCCAGTTTAAACATGTCTCACATTTTACACATAAAGTTAGATTGTTTTTGATTCAGTGAAGGAAATCACACGGTACCAGTTTTACTTGGATATTGGAGCCGATGAAACAAGTGAATTTCTCCATCGTGAGATAAAAAAAGACTAACATTATTATTGAAACGATGCCCATTTGAAGTCTTCTTAGTCACCGCAGTGTCTTTGGTTTAAACTGCGGTGAAAGGTTTGATCTTGATGGAAAAACCTATTTTACAAAAACAAATCCGCTGAACCGTCTCTGCACCGGCAGCTTTGCTGTTTTACAGTTTGAACATTTGATTTGAGCAGATTTATCTTTCAGGTCTGTCCCAGTATACAACATCGTCTGTGTGACGATAGTCGAGTCCCCATCGCTTCAGCGCAGACAAACTGAGCACCGAGAGGAAACGCAGGGAGAGGACGTCGGCTCAGAGAGACCCTACAGCTGTTCAGTCTGCAACAATAAATTCTCCCAAAAAGGTTCCCTCACTAAACACATGCGGCGACACACCGGTGAGAATCTCCACCGGTGCCCCCACTGTGATAAACCCTACGTAGGGAAGTGGCAGTTGGACGTCCACGTACGAGGTCACACAGGAGAGCGCCCGTACGAGTGCCCCGTCTGCAGCAAAACCTTTGCTGACAAATACATTTTGAAGAAACATATTTTGACACACAATAAAGCGCCAAGAGCCGACCGAGGAGCCGAGAAGAGTCACCAGTGCCCAGTTTGTAAAAAAGGTTTAGCGTCCAAACAGAGCCTAAGACATCACATGACTTGCCACACAGGAGAGAAACCCTTCAGCTGTTCAGTCTGCAGCAGAGACTTCACTCATAAACGGGCCCTTACTATCCACATGAAGCGACACACGGGAGAGGATCTGTTACAGTGTCCGTACTGTGATAAATCCTACCCACTGAAGCCGGAATTAACGATCCATTTACGGAGTCACACAGGGGAGCGGCCTTACAGGTGTCCCGTCTGCGCCGACGCCTTCGCCAGCCCGGGCGTTTTGGGGAGGCATCGTAAAACCCACTATCCCAGAGAGCGGTACCGCTGTGCGATCTGTAAACAGAACCTTCCCAATAACTTTGAACTGCGAGCTCACTTGTTTAACACACATGGACTTGACCAGCAGAAGCAGCGGGAATTAAAACGCCAGGTTCGGGCCAGAGAAGAGTCCTCCCCGCTTCAGCGCAGACAAACTGAGCACCGAGAGGAAACGCAGGTGGAGGACGTCAGCTCAGAGGCAGAAAACTCTGGTCTGTCCCTCGAACACGCGTCTGCAGCAGAGACCAGCTCAGGAGCCGAGCGAGGAGCCGTGTCTCCCCGCTGTCCAGATCACATGGAACATCTCCGCGAAAAGAGGACGGTGCAGGACGAGGAGCCCGAGGAGCCCGAGGAGCGGGGCGTGGACGAGGAGCCCGAGGGGCGGGGCGTTGACGAGGAGCAACCGTGCTGCTCCAAAGACCTGGACCCGGGTCCGTTCTTTAAGATTGAGCAGGTCAGAGGAAACGTCCAGGAGCTGACGGAGACGTTTCAGATTAAAGAGGAGCCCGAGGAGCGGGGCGTGGACGAGGAGCCCGAGGGGCGGGGCGTGGACGTGGACGAGGGGCGGGGCGTGGACGTGGACGAGGGGCGGGGCGTGGACGAGGAGCCCGAGGAGCACGGCGTTGACGAGGAGCGGGGCGTGGACGAGGAGCAACCGTGCTGCTCCAAAGACCTGGACCTGGTTCCGTTCTTTAAGATTGAGCAGGTCAGAGGAAACGTCCAGGAGCTGACGGAGACGTTTCAGATTAAAGAGGAGCCCGAGGAGCGGGGCGTGGACGAGGAGCCCGAGGGGCGGGGCGTGGACGAGGAGCCTGAGGGGCGGGGCGTGGACGAGGAGCCTGAGGGGCGGGGCGTGGACGAGGAGGAAGAGCAGCCGTCCGTGTAAGTCTCACCACTTTAAACATGTCTCACGTTTGTCTCACATTTGGAGCCGGTGCCTCCAGGATTTCACGACGTTATCGCAGCTTTTGTTCCGTAGCTGAATCTGCATTAACGTGATGTTTGAGACACAGATGACACTGAGTGACCGTTAAAACGTATTTTAATGCGTTTCAGCACAGATAGTAACATCGTGTGAACATCTGTACAGGATCGAGCAGACTCCTTGAAATCGGCGCTAAAAAGTCAAATCCATTTTACTTGGTGTCTTCGTCCATGGGGTAACGTCATTCAGAACTCATTTCTCACTCGCCTCTGTCTGAATCGATTTGATTTTTTTTGGCCAAATCACAGAGAAAACCAACATTAATCATTACTAAATCAACTTATGTCGGGGATGATGAACTTAATACACTTCTATGAAGGCAGAAAGGTTTATATAATTTCCGCTGCAAATAGTTACCAAAAGTTTGCGCGTTGCTTGGCAACGTTTGTTGATTCCAGGCAGTGTGGCTAGGCTAGTAACAGCACGGCTAGCTACTTATTGCTAACCTAGCTACTTAGTTTAAGGTGCAGTTAGAGACGAGGAATTGTGAATCTCTGGTAAGTTGAAAGTCGGACTCCCGTTAACTTCACGAACGATTCCCCGACTCCTCTTATGGACACAAAGGAAGTTTACCTTTGTGTCACATCGTGACTCTGAAGGACGGCTGTGACAATAAAAAAACAAAAACATTTTGTCACATTTTTACAAAAAGGTTCAAAATCGGGTACAGTCCTTTTTAAAGCTAATCCACCCACAACATCCTAAACCTCTAGAGCTGAGAAATGCTTTGGTGAAAAACATGCGCCTCAAATCATATAATACATTTTAAAGGAACAGGCCAGCGTTTACACACGGACACGTGTTCTTACCTGAGCTTAGACGAGTTGATGCAAAACTGCCCGGTACGCATCAATGTTTTCAAGCCTTCTAATATAGTTCCCCTTTTTCTCCACTTGGAAAATCGTCATGTTTAATTTTGTGTAACTAGACTTTGATCGTGTAACTACTATGGATGCAATGATTCTCGATATATCGAATCGTTCGATAGGCCCTCCTCGATTCAATTCCTTAAATATGTTCGATAAGAATCGAATAAATATAGATGTCCCACTAGCTACTATCAGCCATTTCCCTGAGAAACACGGCAGCCCCCTCCAACCAGAGAGAAACTCTTCCCCGTAAGCACCCCCTCCCTCCTGTGTGTCTGCCTGGGAGGCGGAGCCACGCACGTGTTAGCCAGCTGGTGTTTGTAGCATTATTAGCTTCGCGCACCGGGACACGCCAAGAAACAAGAAAAACCACCGTCGCACAGATCAGCTGTGGGAGGGTCTGGATTATGAAGATAATGGCGTCCGGAAACAACGAACATGAGCGCCATCTACGCCGCCCCTCGTACAGCGGTCAGCGAGGAGGACGGGAAAGGTTGGAAAAAAAGCTTTGCCTCTGATAAACCACTCCTGCTGTTGCCACATGAAAGTATAGTTTCGAACACTATCTGGTAAACTGTTAAGCTGTATCTGATGTCACATTTATTATTAGGAGAGCTCCTTCTGGGGAAGCAGCAGCTGCATGTGTTAGTATTAAACGCACGAGTCGAGTATAGGCCTGTTAAATATGGAGTCGGCGCACATTGGCTTTTTTTCTGCCTTTAGCCTCGTCCTTTTGAGCTGCATTACTGAGTAATGATGTAAATGTTTAAAGAAAATAAGACTAAGCAGCTCAAACAAACTAAACTTCAATACAGTATTTTTGGAGCTCAGCATTTGAATACTTTGCACTAGGACCTATTTTAATACAATACAGCACATAGTGTCATTATGTTTTGAGGAATTTTTGCTTGTCTGCATAATCTTAAAAAAAAAATAAAGGACTTAAATTTAATGCGCTGAAAAATCAATCGTGACAAAAGTGAATCGTTGCGTCCCAGCAACTACTCGAGTATTTACCGTATTTAAATCCATATCAATCTCTAAATGCAACTATTTAAAACTACGCCCATTTTGAAGTCTTAATGCCAGGAAGGGTTTGATCTTTTGTACAAAAATCGCAACTTTTGGGAAAATGACTCGTGACATCCTGGAGATGCTGAACCATCTCTGCAGAGACGACTTTATCTGAACAGTTTGAACATTTGATTTGAGCAGATTTATTTTTCAGGTCTGTCCCAGAATACAACATCGTCTGTGTGAAGTCCCCACCGCTTCAGCGCAGACAAACTGAGCACCGAGAGGAAACGCAGGGAGAGGATGTCGGCTCAGAGAGATCTTTCCACTCAGAGCCTGAGGGAGACACAGAGAACTCGTCTGACACTGACGACGACGACTGGGAACCAGTCAGCAGATCACCGACTAATCCATCCCACTACGATCGGGACGGAAGCACAGCTGCACTGAACTCTGGAGCAGACGTTGGTTTGGGAAATAGACCTGAGACCAGCCATGGAGCCTTAGAAAGTCACATTAAAACCCACAGAGGAGTGAGATCCTACAGCTGTTCAGTCTGCAGCAAAACATTCTCCCATAAACGTTCCCTCAGTACACACTTGAACCTTCACACCGGCCGGAATCTCTACAGGTGCTCATTCTGTGAGAAGTCCTACACGGGGAAGGCGCTGTTGGACGTCCACTTACGAAGTCACACAGGAGAGAGACCTTACAGCTGTTCAGTCTGCGACAAAACATTTGCTAGCAACCACATTATGAGGAGACATATTTTAATACACACTAAAGCACCAGGAGTCAGCCGAAGAGCCGACCGAAGAGCCGACCAAGGAGCCAACCCAGGAACCATGGAGAAGAAACACCAGTGCCCTCATTGTAAATTGAGATTTACAAAGAAGTTTAACTTAACTATGCACGCTCAAGTTCACAAGAAGGTCAGATACGTCTGTCCAGTTTGTAGGATTGCATATACGAGTGAGAGGGGTTTAAATAAGCATATCCGAGTCCATGAGACCAAAGAGAACATACCCAAGCGCCTCAGAAAGAAGCAAACTACTGCAGAGGACAAGGAGCAACCGAGCGGCTCTGAAGACCTGGACCTGGTTCCGCTCCCGAGGATTGGGCAGGTCAGAGGAAACGACCAGGACCAGGAGCTGACGGAGAAAGAGGACCAGGTCCTCACAGAGGAGCCCGAGGAGCAGGTCGTCGAAGAGGAGCCCGAGGAGCAGGTCCTGAAAGAGGAGCCCGAGGAGCAGGTCCTGAAAGAGGAGCAGGTCCTGAAAGAGGAGCAGGTCCTGAAAGAGGAGCAGGTCCTGAAAGAGGAGCAGGTCCTGAAAGAGGAGCAGGTCCTGAAAGAGGAGCAGGTCCTGAAAGAGGAGCAGGTCCTGAAAGAGGAGCAGGTCCTGAAAGAGGAGCAGGTCCTGAAAGAGGAGCAGGTCCTGAAAGAGGAGCAGGTCCTGAAAGAGGAGCCCGAGGAGCAGGTCCTGAAAGCGGAGCCCGAGGAGCAGGTCCTGAAAGAGGAGCCCGAGGAGCAGCTCCTGAAAGAGGAGCCCGAGGAGCAGCTCCTGAAAGAGGAGCCCGAGGAGCAGCTCCTGAAAGAGGAGCCCGAGGAGCAGCTCCTGAAAGAGGAGCCCGAGGAGCAGCTCCTGAAAGAGGAGGTCTCACCACCCTAATCATGTCTCACATTTTAGCCGCTGCCTCTTTAGTCTGTTTTTAATGTTTGTAAATGCACCGATAAACTTTACCATTTTGACACAAACGTTTGTATTTTTGAATCTTAAGGTTTTTAATCAATAAAGTTTTGATGTTTTAACTTCTGGGCCGTATTTTGTCAAACACACACGAGACACTTTCATTGGGATTTATTTTTGTTTTTAAATGTAGAATTTTGCATCATTCCCATGTTTTAATGCTGTTAGCAAATCTTTAGATGGGTCATAGATTTGTTTTCTTGGCATTAAAAAGCATTAAATCTGACTTCTTACCTTTTTTATGAATCCTGAAGTTGAGTAATTGGACCAAAGGAAACGGGACTGAAGCTCTAAACATCTGAGGCTGAGCTACAGAACAAACGCTCTTTTACAAAGTCCTCTTTGATAATGGACTCGTGAGGACGAACATCTCTGAGGGCTCTTAACGCCCGCCGTAACGGAGCACATCTTCAGTTCGTCTTTACCCAAATCTAACAGATTTTGGAAAAACACTAAAATGATGAAAATACAAGTGTAAGAAAGGGACAAAAACGTAAATGTATTTCTTTACAATGTTTCTCAGATTTATATTGGAAATCGTAATTTTCTCACATTGATGCGACGATATCTCCACTTCAGTCGCTCATCCAGACTGTAGACTTTACAGCATCGGACTGAACAATATTTTGTAGATTTATTTTATTTTTTTAAAAGAGTGATTTTTTTAAAGCACTGTCTAATTCCTAGCCTGATTTTTTTAATTTTGAAAAAAAAAATGCAATGTCAATTTTAAAAGATTCTTCCACAAAAAAATATGCTTATGAAGCTAAACCAGATTTCCAAAATTCCCTCTGAAAAAGTGTCAACAAAATAAAACTATCTGGCTGCTTGTTCAGATTTAATCGTCAGAGAGATCGGAAATTTGGGGCATTTTTAGTCGGGCTGAAAGATGTATCGTTATTGTATCGATATCGAGACTTTTTATCGAAAAAACTAGATATAAACGATATAGATCGTCAAAAGTGCACACTCTTGTATTATGATTTTATTTTTCTGGAAAATGCTGTTTTCACTAAACCCATAGTTATATTGTATCGATATTGAGATATCTGGCATGAAGATCGATATTAAATTGTGTCCATATCGTTCAGCCCAAATTTTTAGGGACAAAACATCTTTATATGAAAACGTAAAATTACAAAAAATATTTTTTTCCCCTCATTTGTCAGTAATCTAAAGCAAACATTTCAAATGTATATATTTAAATGTAAATATATAAAATGTAAAATTCACTGTCTCACTGTTTAATATGAAACTAGTTCCAGCTCAATTGTTTGTCGTTACTATGGTAACGAGCTGCAGTGGAGTGATTTAACGAAAAGGAATGTATACGTAAATAATACACGCCAGTTGGCGTCAGAGTTCTCACTATTATAAAAATAATAATCTGATAATCCACATTTAACCAAAACCATAAAGACGAAAAAAGAAAAAGTTGACACTTCCGCGCTAGTGAGAAGAACAGCCAATCACACACGGTACGCTCGGAGTCGTGTCCAATCAGCGCAGTCGGACACGCCCTCGGGCGGCTTTATCATGGGGAGCCGATGTGGCACCGACACCGACCGTTCTCCTGACGCTACGGGCGCCGCTGCCTTTGTCTGGTTAGCGTTAGCGCGGAGCTAAAGCTAAAGCTAAAAACAACCTTTCAAAATGTCTCTGGAGCAAATGCGCCGAGTCCTGCAGCTGAGTCCCGGCCCCGGTGTGAACCCGGAGCCCGCGGAGCCTGCGGGGGTTAAAGAGGAGCCGGAGGAGCCGCTGCCACGGTTGGTCTCCACACGTTAAACTCTATAAAAACGGAGCAGTAAATGTTCCAGATTAAGTGTCGAAGCTGATAATGCTGGATTCACTGCTCGGGCTGACACACCCATTCTGTTTTCTGTTGCCATGCTGTTACATCATCTGCATACCCCCTCCGCGTGGAGTCAGAGTGACGTCATCGCAGTTTATTCAAGAAAAGGTCCAGATCTGCGCAGTTCGAAACAGAAATAAGACCTTCAGCTTCACAAACTGGGCCAATGCGTGACTCGCAGACGTGCCAGTAAATGCGCCATGCTGTAGCTGAATCACGTGCACGGGGCCGTTAGGCTACGTTTATCCAATACCGGTGGTTTAACGGTACTTGGTTTTTGACATTGTAGTAGAAGCAGAAAAAGAAATGTCATGCTTGGAACATATTCAAACAATAGCTGAAAAAAGGATCATGAGGTGTAAAGTCAGTCAAACATGTACTCGATAAACTAGGGGCCGACATCGTCCACCATTGCTGCTGTACCTCCATATGTGGGCGGCAAAGCGAGCTAGTTTTCCATTAGAGAGTATTGCACTTTACACACGTTCTAAGCAACTGTAAGGCCTGGTTTCTACAGACACAGAGCCTCTGGGAAGTACTAATACTAATCATGTTTACAACCTTAAACGTGAAGATTTTATTTTGATTTGTTTTTACTGAAAGTTCACACAGAAGTAACGGACGACTGTGAAGTGAAAGCAAAATCAAACAGGATTCTGTTATTTTTCAAAAAATAGAAAAGTGAAAAGTGGGCGTGCATAAGTATTCGTACAGTATTGTATTCACACCTCGCCCTAACCATTAAATAGAGGCCACCTGTGTGTGATCTACTCTCAGTATAATTCCAGCTGGTCAGAGTGTATTGGTCACTAAGCAACATCATGAAGGCCAAGGAGCTCACCAGAGAGGTCAGGGATAAAGCTGTGGAGAAGTTTAAAGCAGCGTTAAGTTATACAAAGATTTCCCAAGACTTGAACATCTCACGGAGCACTGTTCAATCCATCATTCAGAAATGGAAAGAGTATAGCACCACTGAGAACTTACCAAGACACGGACGTCCACCTAAACTAACAGACCGAACAAGGAGAGCACTGGTCAGAAATGCAACCAAGTGCCCCAAGATAAGTCTGGAGGAGCTGGGACGTCCTGCCGCTGAGCTGGGGGAATCTGTACATGGGACAACTATAAGTCTCTACACAAATCTGGCCTTCATGGACGAGTGGCAAGAAGAAAGCCATTATTGAAAGGAGGCCATAAGAAATCCCGTCTGAAGTTTGCTAGAAGTCCTATGGAGGACACAGCTCCATGTGGAAGAAGGTGCTTTGGTCAGAGGAGACGTTCTGTATGGAGCAAACCTAACACTGCTCATCGTCCTGAGTGCACCCTCCCCAGGGTCAAATATGGTGGGGGGGCATCATGCTATGGGGCTGCTTTTCCTCAGCGGGGACTGGGAAGATGGTAAGAAGAGTTGGGAAGATGGATGGAGCCAAATACAGAGACATTTTGGAGGAAAACCTGCTGGAGTCAGCGAGAGAACTGAGGCTGGGGCGGAGATTCACCTTCCAGCAGGACAATGACCCTAAACACAAACATGTACAATGGAATGGTTTAAAAACAAACATATGAATGTGTTAGAATGGCCCAGTCAAAGTCCTGACCTAAATCCTATTGAAGATCTCTGGAAAGACCTGAAAACTGCTGTTCACAAACGCTCTCCTTCTAATGTGACAGAGCTTGAGTTGTTTTGTGAAGAGGAATGGGCTAAAATGTCAGTCTCTACATGTGCAAACCTTGTAGAGTCAAACCCCAGAAGACTTGCTGCTGTTATTGCAGCAAAAGGGGGTTCCACAAAGTATTCAGTCATGCTGTATGAATACTTATGCACGCCCACTTTTCACTTTTCTATTTTTTGTAAAATAACAGAATCATTTTGCTTTCACTTCACAGTCGTCTGTTACTCGTGTGTGAACTTTCAGTAAAAAGTTAAAAATAAAATCTCTGTTTATGGTAAACATGACAAAATGTGCAAAGGTTCAAGGTGTATTAGTACTTTTGAAAGGCCCTGTAGATATTCCTCCTGTGATAACGCTCTCAAACGTAGTTATTATGGCAAACGGGGAGTGAGGAGACGGAGTCAATAATAATAATAATAAATATGTCTCAAACGCTAAGTAAGGAACTGAGCACTGCTGTTGGAGCTCGTTGGATATCGAAAAAAAAAAAGTATTGAAGGTTCTGGAAAAAATAAATAAATAAATACAGTCCAGGGACAACATTAAAGGAATTTACTTGTTTGTTTCAACTCAAATAAATTAATTTCTTTTCCATAATTTTTTTTACAATTTTTTGTTGTTTTTTGCCACAATTTCCCCCCAATTTTCCCCAAACTATTCCACACTTGTCACACATTTCCTGACATTGGGGATGAACCTGATATTGTAAATATGCAGCTCTTCCACACATTATTGTCCCGTTTCCTGGTTCTAGACGACACATATTTTAGGTATGGAAAAGGCACCGTGTCCCAATGCCCTAAACCCTGTGCATCGCTTTGCTGTTCTGTGACCTTTCGATTTGAACTAATTCTCTTTCTCAGGTTCGAAGAGGGAGAAGAACCCCTGCAGGACTTGGGCTCAGAGTCACATTTTCATCCAAAGGCCACGAGAGACGACGACGACTGGGAACCGCCCTTCAGCTGCTCACCCGAGGCCGATGGAGAACACTACCGAGTCACAACTGCCAAACAATCAGGTCCGTCCCCTAAATACGAGTCTGCACCGGAGACCAGCGCCCCTGTCGGCGACGCGCCAGGAGCCGAGCGAGGGACGGGGCGACGGAAACCGCAGTGTCCCTTTTGTCAAAAGACATTCGGGGGTAAAAAGGATTTGCACAGACACATACGAGTCCACACGGGGGAGAGACCTTTCAGCTGTTCGATCTGCGAGAAGAGTTTCACCTATAAGGGGAATCTCGTGGCGCACCGCAGACTGCACACGGGGGAGAGACCTTTCAGCTGTCCGGTCTGCCAGAGCACGTTCGCCCACAGCTCGTCCCTCAAAGAGCACATGAAGACGCACACCAACGAGAAGCCCTACGGCTGCGCGGTCTGCGAGAGGACGTTCGCCCACAAGACCAACCTCACGACGCACATGCGGGTCCACACCAACGAGCGGCCGTACCGCTGCTCGCTCTGCGACAAGACGTTCGCGCTGAAGAACACGCTGGACATCCACACGCGGCAGCACACGGGGGAGAGACCTTACAGCTGCTCGCTCTGTGACAAACAGTTCTGCCAGGGCTCGCACCTCTACAAGCACATGAGGCGGAACCACAAAAACCAGGGTCCGAGCTGAGGGTTTCCTCTGTTCTGCCGTAGCCAAGTGCATTTTCTCCAGTTCGGCTTTACCCAAATCTAAAAGCTCCTTGAAAAAAAGTGTCAAAAAGCATCAAAAAAATCTGATGAAAAAAGTCATAAAAAAAGTTACACAAATACGAAAAATGTGAGTTTTGTGGGTCTTGGCTTTCAGATGAGGCGTTACTCTGGCCTACAGGCTCCAGTCGAGAAGCTTTTAGATTTGGGTAAAGCCGAACTGTGGAAACTGTGCTCGGTTCAGGTCGGGGTCAGAGGTTAAGGCGAGACGCTGTGGGTGAAAATATAGACGTTTCACACACTGGTCAATTTGTCCGGTGGAAAAAGAAACAGACCAAAGTCGCCGTCACGATGTTTGACGTTTTGGGTTTTTGTCTGAAACGGTGGTAGAGATGATTTATCTAACAGGTTTGTAAAGAGTTGTCATGAATTCATTTCTCATTATTTTCATTTTTAATGGAACCACTGCTCGAAAACATAAAGGAAACACTTTGAGCAGTGTGTGCTACAGGCTACCGTCGAAATGTTTCCGTCAAAGCTCAAAATGAACCATTAATGATTAAGGAGAATCTTTGGTTAATGTGACTCTGGCGTTTCCCACACGTCTTCACCAAACATCCCCCCGACAACACTTTATAATCCTAATATGGTCATTTCCTTTGTGGGAGAAGCAGCGGCTAAAGACGGGAGGAATAAACTTTAAAAACATCTGCACTTTACAGACTCACAGCGAGACCACATGTGGAAGGTTTTCTCTGATCTGATTCATGACTTTTAGCTTGAACTGAAGTATTTTCAGTAATAACTAATTTATTCAAAACTAAACCAGATCCAAAATCCCTCTGAGCAAATCTTTGTTACTAATATGTCACAAAATAAACCCTCACATTTAAACCTGACTCTGTCCTTTATTTAGAGTTGGTCGTGGCAAATACACCTCAGTGATCTGCAACAAAAATGGATATAGATGAAGTTCTGTTTTTTTCTCGCCTTGAACAAAGATGGAGGCGGAGTCAAACCTCGGGCTGAACTGCAGATGCTTTTTGTTTACGGTTCATTTCTCTGTAATTATCGATACGTCCGAATGAAACTAAAAGCTGCTTCAGCGTTTGCAGACTTTCAGTTCCGAGATACTATGTGATCTTTTTCGACTGTGTTTATAAACGGGTGAATTCTACTTCTGTCTGTTTGTATCGTTTTCAAACATGTTCCTCTGTTTAAATTAAAAGACTCGAGAGCTCGTATTTCTGTCCTTAATGTCCAAACCAAACCTCCGTGTATTTGTTCTTGTGCATAAACTTAATACGAGGGTTTCACTAATACAGGCCGAGTTGTGACCAGTGTGTTATCGTTAAAGGTTCAGTTTCTATCAATATTAAAAATACAAGTAGCCTGTACAAAGCAGGAACTGAAAACAAATCTTCGAATCAAATCAAACTTTATTTATAAAGCCCCATTAAAATCGTCCCCACCAGTAAATATACATAAATAACTACAACCCCACCACCCGCACACACAGACACACAGACACATATACGTACAGACAGCCAGCAGTTAAAAGTCTTAAATAAAAATGGACATAGAGTTGAGTACGTAAGGCTGGGTACAGATGGACCGAAAGAGGAAACATCATCCAAGGAGCCGTCTGCACCAGGAGCAGCCCATCGGCCACAGAGCGCCAGCTCAGGGGGCCCGGAGTAGGTGTAGGAGAGACGTCCTACCTCCATCCAGGCACCCCCAGGAGAGCGCCCGCACGGCCGCAGCCAACCAGCACTCCCGGGGCAGAGGGCTCCCTCAGAGGAACCACTAGGAGAACATAAAAAATAAATGAATAAAATAAATACAATAAAAATTATATATATATATATACACATAAAAAATAAATACATATTTAATAAGGGATAAATTAAAAACAGCTAAAACTGTGCGTGAAATAGCACAGGATAAAAAGAGGGAATAATAGAACTAAAACCGGTAAATAAAGTTAATATGAGTAAATATTAGTTGAAAGCTAAGCTACAAAGGCGGGGCTTGAGCCTGCTCTTAAAAACATGAACGTTCTCTGCTTAGATCCAAGATCCATTTGTTTAAAAAAAAATTTTTTTCTTATTTTTGCTCTTTTTCACACTATTATTTCACCCGGTCTCTTCCAAATGTCCCTATTTTTGCCCAATTTTTAACATTTTTTTACTATTTTCTTTCCAAATGATTTACCCAAGGAAAATTAATAATTTGAATAAAATAAAACGCCTCGTCTGTAAACCCGAGGAATCGAGGTTCAGCCAATCACAGGAGGCAGAGCGAATCCACTTCCGGGTGTCTCCTTTGGTCCGCTCTGCTGTTGGTTAGCTCTGTTTTTAGCGTTAGCTTTAGCTTTAGCTGTTAGCTCCAAGCTAAAGCTAATAACAGTTTGTGTAAAAGTGTCAGTACCGGAGAGGATTCTTTAGAAGCAGGAGCTCATGGAGGTGAAAGAGGAGCTCGTGGAGGTGAAAGAGGAGCTCGTGGAGGTGAAAGAGGAGCTCGTGGAGGTGGAAGAGGAGCTCATGGATGTTAAAGAGGAGCTCGTGGAGGTGAAAGAGGAGCTCGTGGAGGTGAAAGAGGAGCTCATGGATGTTAAAGAGGAGCTCGTGGAGGTGAAAGAGGAGCTCGTGGAGGTGAAAGAGGAGCTCATGGAGGTGAAAGCGGAGCTCGTGGAGGTGAAAGAGGAGCCCGAGGAGCTGAGCATCAAACCGGAGGAAGAGTCGCAGTCAGAGTAAGAGGAGCTAAAGTCTGAGGAAACTCACCCTTCTGTCCAAAGTAGTTTATCATTAAATGTAATTATATCACGAAGGGAGTTTTTGGAAATAGGAGCAAAGAGAATGTTTTACTGGGAAAGTAAAAACTTACTATAAAAACGAGCTGCTCAGGAAGGAACTAAAATGGACTAAACACAATGAATGAAGAAAGTGCCGTTTGTTGTTCCAGCTGAATATCCCACACAGAGAAACCAACATATTTACTCAAGAAAAGAGTACCGTTACTTTTGAAACTATTTTACTCGAGTACAAGTGGAAAGTAAGGAGAGTGGTGAAAGACGAGCCACTTTTTGCTTTGGTGGTTATTGTGTAAAAACTGTATAAAACACACATTTTTACTCTTTACAAACACTGTGGGTTTGTCGTTATGTTTGATCTTTGTTCCATTAGCAATTTTATTCCAGAACATTACAGTAACATTTTACTTTTCATACAAACCATCTGTAGATTATGACATTTTGGCTCTAAAAAAAACCCCAGAATAATTGAATGTAATATTTAATTTAAATGTGCTCGTTTCTAAACCCAGAACCACCAATAAACAAAAACTATAGAATTATACATTAAAATGTTCTTTAGTTTGTTATTCATTGTTTCTTAAAGGAACAGGCCAGTGTTTCTCCAGACCTGTTCTTACCTGAGCTTAGACGAGTTGATGCTAAACTGTCTGGTCTTTACGCGTGCGCTCAGTCACGCTAATGTTGTTAGCATTTAGCCTTTCCCAGCAAAGCTATAGCTCCAAACTGGGGAGCAGTAAAGTCGTCAAAGCATCACGTTTTGGCCGTATTTTGATATTTAATTTAATGTAACTGTGACAAACAAGACAAATACGTGACGAAAGATTTCAAATGAAGCATTACCCTGGCCCGGAGGCTGTAAGTTCTCAAGGCATTTGAGTAAAGCTGAACTGCTCAGTTAAGGCGGGGCTTAAGAGGTTTTTAAAATGAGCTTCCCTCAACTTCCGAGCCCTCAGAAACGTTTGTCCTCACTGATCGTCCATTATCAAAGTGGACCCTTTAAAAGAGCGTTTTGTTCTGTAGCTCAGCCTCAGGAGATGTTTAGAGCTTCACTCCCGTTTCCTTTGGTCCAATGACTCAACTTGTTCGTCCGTTATTTTCAGGATTCATAAAAGTGAAGGAGCTTTAATGACCTTGTGAGAGGTTAAACAGACGGAGCAGCAGCACAGACTCGTCTTAATGGGTGGACTTTGATTTTGAGAGTTTTCCTTTGTCCCACAGGCGTCGCCAGCAAAGTGTGAACGACGAGCAACACTTTGCCCTGAAACGGGAGCAGGCGGAGATGAAAGAGGAGCCTGAGGAACCGAGGAGCATCAAAGAGGAGGAGGAGCATCCGCCGGTGTAGGTTTAACACTTGAACACGCGCTTCGTTAATGTGACCGGACAGAACGGTTTAGGCTGGATCCACACGAAGACAAAACGCTTCCAAGTTCAGAAACCTTCTCTATAAACATGAAGTGAGTCATGTTTTTAAACCGCTGCGATTCGTCCACCAGGCCAGTGTGAGGCGCTGTGACACGAACGAGATCATAAAGGTTCATCGGACGCGGTTTTTCAACAATGAGGTAGAAGTTTGTGTTTGAATACGGGTTTTCAGGTTAGAAATCTAGGAGTAATCATGGACCTGAACTTAAACAGCCACATTAAAGCAATAACATCATCAGCTTTTTACCATCTGAAGAACATGAAGATCAGAGGAATAGTGTCTAAACCAGACTTGGAGACACTCATCCATGCGTTTGTCTCCAGCAGGTTAGACGACTGTAACGGCTGCTCACTGGCCTTTCTAAACGAGCTGTTAGAGCTGCAGAACATCCAGAACGCTGCTGCTCGAGTCCTGACAAGAACCAGGAAATACCACCATATTAGTCCAGTGCTCCGGTCTCTGCACTGGCTTCCTGTCACTCAGAGAATAGAATTTAAAACAGCTCTGCTTGTGTACAAGTCTTTTCATGGTTTAGCACCAAAGTCCATCTCTGACATGTTAGAGCCGTATGAACCATCTCGGGCCCTGAGAACTTCAGGGAGGGGTCTCCTGGTGGTTCCCAGAGTCAGGACTAAACACGCTGAGGCTAAAGCTAAAATCTGGAACCGTCTTCATGAGGATGTGAGACAGGCCTCAACTCTGACAATGTTCAAATCCAGGCTGAAAACAGCTCTTTTTACCCGAGCAGATGAAAACTGAAAGTATTTTATCTGCACTCTCGCCTTTTACTGTCATTGATTAACTTTATGTTGATGTTTTAATGATTGATTAGATCTGTTTTCTTGTAACTTTATGCAACTGTGAAGCTTTGAATCGCCTTGTGTATGAATTGTGCTCTACAAATAAACTTGCCTTTTCAACGCACACGGGAGGAGGACGGATCCTGTGAACGGTTTGATGTGACGTCGCCTAAAACACGGCCGCCTTTACACCGTCTGTTTTGTTTTTCAGGTCTGTCCCGGAGTCCAGCGCGGTTCCTGTGACGGGAGAGGAATCGTCACCGCTTCAACGAGAGGAGACTCGTGCTGAGAACTCCGGTCTCTCCTCCACATCCAAAAAACCTGCCCCAGCGTCCGGCGCCGAGGGGAAGAAACACGAGTGCCCGTTCTGTCTGAAGCGATTTGGGAGCAAAGCGAACGTACAGCTGCACGTCAGGCTCCACACGGGGGAGAAACCTTACAGGTGTTCGTTATGTGAGAAAAGGTTTGCCCAGAAGAACACGCTGGACCTGCACACGAGGACCCACACCAAAGAGAAACCCTTCAGCTGTTCCATCTGTAAGAAGCGCTTCGCCCAAAAGGGGACCCTGGACTCGCACACGAGGACCCACACCAACGAGAAGCCCTTCAGCTGCGCGGTCTGCGAGAGGACGTTCGCCCACAAGACCAACCTCACGACGCACATGCGGGTCCACACCAACGAGCGGCCGTACCGCTGCTCGCTCTGCGACAAGACGTTCGCGCTGAAGAACACGCTGGACATCCACACGCGGCAGCACACGGGGGAGAGACCTTACAGCTGCTCGCTCTGTGACAAACAGTTCTGCCAGGGCTCGCACCTCTACAAGCACATGAGGCGGAACCACAAAAACCCGGGTCCGAGCTGAACGCCAGGAGAAACACTTTTAACTAGTAGAACGAAAAATGTAAAGATGTTTGTCTAGTTTTGACGTCTTTAGTTTCAGAGCGAAAAACAAACCAAAGTCTACGATGTTTGACGTTTTGTCGGAAACTGTGGTTTTTCTAGTAATATAACCAGATCCAAAGTCCCTCTGAGCAAATCTTTGTTACTAATATGTCACAAAATAAACCCACATATTTAAACCTGACTCTGTCCTTTTATTTAGAGTTGGTCGTGGCAAATATACCTCAGTGATCTGCAACAAAAATGTAAAAATGATATAAAGTTCTGCTTTTTTCTCGCCTTGAACAAAGATGGTAAATGGTCTCAACTTATAAAGCGCGTTGGCGCAGACGTGTGTAGTCGCGACAGCGCTTCTGTCGGTCTCCCCCAGGGGAACCTGAAGCTACTCACGTAGTTTATCACCACAGAGTCTGGAGTGAATTTAAATGCTCTCATGTAAAGCGCTTTGTGGCCATGTCTGTGAAAGGCGCTATAGAAATAAAGATCTTCTTCTTCTAAATGTGTCTTAAATTTAGTCGACTAAAATTGAATTACATTTTCGTCAAAAGACTAAAACTAAATTAAAACATGTTGTCAAAGTTAACGCTGCTTGTGTATGAATTGTGCTCTACAGATAAACTTGCCTTTAACCGAATGGTCTTAAATTACGCTGAACTGGCGTTAAATCTAAACTTCTTCTCGACGTATTACTGAGATAAAGGACTGAGACTTAACTTTGCTCTAACTTTATATTTATTATTATTATTATATTTATTATTGAGTCTAGTTTATTAAAGCGGAGACACTGGGTCAGATATTAACCTCTTCCCTCTCGATTTAACCAAGTGCATTTTCTCCAGCTCGACTTTACCCAAATCTGAAGGTTTCTTGATTGGAGCGTTTACAGACTATACATCAGTGTGACGCCTCATTTGAAAGCTAAGACCAACAACACGGATCTAAACGGATCTTTTTCCTTGTGTTGTTGCCGTATCTCGTCACGTGTTCGCGTTCTCCTTAATCTGATTTTTGTGTGTTTTCCGTCTCGTTTTTGTCGCTATTTTCCAGACGTTTTTAGATTTGGTTAAAGCCGAACTGGAGAAAACGTGCTCAGTTAAGGCGAGGCTAAGAGCTTAAACACCTATAACAGTCTCAGATTGTTTATAACAAAACATAGGCAGATCATTAATGGTTATTAATGCCATGAACAATGTACTTGTAATACCTTTAATAACATTTAATTTAAAGGAACATTGAGGATATATTTGATCTACGGTGTCAGATCATAAAGTAATAAAATATATGTTTTTAAAACACACTGGACTGATAGAGCGTAGTTGTGTTTTCTCTTCCTAAAGCCATAATCACGTCCATGCTCAGGGGGGCGGTACTGCGCTGCGTCAGTCCACATCCGCCGTTACGCAGCCAAAGAAGAAGAAGGTTCAGCCAATCACAGCAGGCACAGCGAATTCGCTTCCGGGTGTCGCTCTGTTGTTTTTAGCTGTTAGCTCCTTAGCTTTGAGCTAAAGCTAAAAACAATTTGGGTGAAAGTGTCAGGGCCAAACGGAGAGGATTCGACTGAAGCAGGAGGAGCTCATGGAGGTGAAAGAGGAGCTCGTGGAGGTGAAAGAGGAGCTCGTGGAGGCGAAAGAGGAGCTCGTGGAGCTGAGCATCAAAGAGCCGCTGTCAGAGTAAGAGGAAACTCACCCTTCTGTCCATAAACTTCTCTCTCATTTACTTCACGTTGTTTGGCATTAAATATAATAATGTGAAGAAAGAAGCGGGAAGTAAATGATTGTTTTCGCCGTGACAGTTCACTTCCCTTAATATTAGCTCTTTTAGCAGGAACTAGCTAACATGGGCTAAACACAGTGGGACAGTATACAGTGTTATCCCAGACTCTGATGTATGCAGTGGTTCTTTATTTTCTAAAAATCAAATAACTAATTCCCGAACTCAAACTGTCCTCTTACCACAGCAGATTTAGTTGTTAGATTGTTATGATAATTATGTGTGTGTGTGTGTGTGTGTGTGTGTGTGTGTGTGTGTTATAGGCACAGTCTTTTTGTATTTTTATATAATATATAATGACATGTATTAATAATATATTTGATATATTAGTACCATACTGATATCTGTTGGATATTACTGGCAGAGTCACATGTTTTGCGTCTGATCCAGTCGTTAAATCTGATCTGATCTCATGAGGCCTAGATCGGCGATACCGATACCGAATAACGGATCGGGACATCGCTCTGGACCTTCAGACTGTGGGGCAAAAACAAACCGTCCCAGTGCAGTCCTGGCCCTCATGTCTCTGTTATAACAAATAAAAGGACATCACTTAACACTAAGTCAAAGCTGATTGTTCCTGTTCAAACAGTGACTTATTTAGTTTTGGCTCAAACTTGTTTCTAGCTCTCACAGTCCCTCCTGTGTGTTCACATGGTTCAAAGAATGTAATTATATGCACATTTCACACAGATACAGCAGTGACAAAGTGACAAAGTGAAGCAGGGGCGGGGCCACCCCTAAGATAAATTACACTCATTTAGATCAGACTTCCATCGCTCAATAAAACTTTAGGTGAAGACGATACAGCAAGGTCTGTGTTTGTGTTTGTGTTTGTGTTTGTGTTTGTGTTTACAACAGACTCTGAGGCAAAAATAAGTGTTTCTCCAACACCAACAAATCAGGTACCGCAGCTTTAAATACATCCTTAAATAGTCATAAAGTTAAATAAACACAGACGACATCATAGTTTACTCTGTGTCTCTAACTTAGATCATTTCTTTCTCATTTCTCCTGTGACGGATGTTTAAGTGTTTTACTCTTAAATCAGGTTCTGATGCTGCAGTTTATTTGTTCAGGAGTTAATTCCCCGTAGTTCCCTTGTTAAGTCCTAAAATTACACGGTGTTTAAACATTTAAAAAAAAGGAGAAAACAGCCCAAAACACAACTCTGCTGTAGAATCTTTACTGGTGAATAAAATCTAAATCTGCACAATATTCAAAAATATGAAACAAATGTTTATAGATTTCTGAGCGTTTTCCTTTTGTCCCTCAGGCGTCTCCAGCGCGAGGAACATCTGGAGCAGGAGATGAAAGAGGAGCCTGAGGACCAGAGGAGCATCAAAGAGGAGGAGGAGCAGCTGCAGCTGTAGGTCCAACACTTTAAACATAATCCATAATAGTTTACAGAGACACATTTCTGTTGCAAAATGTTCCATGATTCAGGTCCGGTTTAGTTTAGCTCCATTTATCCTGAAATCTCACTTTATTACCGTAGATAAATATGATCTTTTAAACACCTAAAAAATGGAAAGATTAGTAAATAATAATAAGGTTAATAAATTACTCATAGAAATTACTCATGACGGATTTTTCTGACCCTGCCTGAGAGAAAAGTGAAGCCCCTGAAACCCTGACGTCTGGTTTAGAAGTACAGTTATGGTGGAACTTCACTTCACTGTTTGATTTGATCCTCAGGTCTGTCCCAGAGTCCAGCGTCTGTGTGAAGAGAGAAGAGTCGTCACTGCTTCAACGAGAGGAAACACGGACTGAAACCTCGGCTCCATCTCCCAAACTCAAGTCTGCACCAGCGACCGGCGCCGAGGGGAAGAGGCACCAGTGCCCTTTTTGTCTCAAGACATTTGGGAGCAAAACAAACGTAGTCGTGCACGTCAGACTTCACACGGGGGAGAAACCGTATAACTGTTCGTTATGTGAGAAAAGATTCTCCCAAAAGAATCATCTGGACATTCACGTGAGAACCCACACCAAAGAGAAACCCTTCAGCTGTTCCATCTGCAAGAAGAGCTTCGCCCAAAAGGGGACCCTGGACTCGCACACCCGGGTGCACAACGGGGAGAAACCCTTCAGCTGCTCCGTCTGCCACAAAACATTCACCCAGAAGAGCAACCTGGCGGCTCACACCGTGAGACACACCGGGGGAGAAACGCCCGTCTGCTCCGTCTGCGGGAAAGCCTTCGCCAACAAGGCCACGCTGAAACGACACGTCATGACTCACACCGGGGACAAACCCTACAGGTGTTCGCTCTGCGGGAAGTCCTACGTCATCAAGGGTCACCTGGACGTTCACATGAGGTCACACACGGGAGAAAGGCCTTACAGCTGCTCATTCTGTCAGAAAGCCTTTGCCCAAAAGAGTGACTTAGACATTCACACGAGGATTCACACGGGAGAGAAACCTTATGGCTGCTCGCTCTGCGGGAAAAGGTTCACGAGCAACGCCAACTTCAGCCGTCACATGATCACGCACTCGTGAGACTCCCCGGGACAGACGCTTTCGTTTAACTCTTTGTCCTCTGGTAACCACAGGCTCTGAACCCAAAGCCTCTGCTTTCATTTAATACAAGGTTAATCGTGCGGATCTCCGGCCTTTTACCTGGCGAGCTTTACGTAAGTAAGTGCGTTATTGTCATTGTACAACGACATAGTGTTCAGCTGTTAGTCCTGAGCTGCTGCGGCTGAGTGTGTGTCACTATGTGTGTCAACCTGATGATTAAACGCAACAAACTGTGTTTCTGAGCGGCGTTAAAGGTTCATGTTTTGTGCCGTCGTGTCCACGATTACGTTCGAGCCAGATCTGCGAATGTGTGTGCCTTTATTTGCCTGCAGCATTTTACCACCAGAGGGAGCTCTGTCGTCTGTGCACGGAGGGTTAAAAAGGCCCTAGGAAGTCCTTTAGGCATGGAAGGAAGCAAACGCCTTTTTTTCATTTTATTATTAAAGGAAAACACATTTACAGTTACGGTCCGGGTACATGAACATGACAAACATGTTTCCTCTGTGGCGTCTTGAACGTCTAAAACAGCACATAGACTTTTTAATGAATGAATGATCTTAAGGAAGTAATCTGTAAAATAATTAATAATAACAGAAAAAAGAGGAGTGGCATTTTTCCACTTACATGTGTGAATAAAGTATTTACCCATTACAAGTACAAATTGTCCATAAAATAAATTATATCAAAAGAAGGTTCATGTTGAAGCAGCAAACGTCTTTTGGCCGCTGTGCCTCATGGTCTGTTTGGCATTTTTATGAACTTTTCACGTTTTGGATTCACTGAATTTTATGGATTAAAAGTTATGTGTCTAATAAAGCTGCATAGATTTGTTTTGTATTATAAAGTTTGTGTATAATACAATACATACATGATATATATTAATAGTATATGTATATATTAGTCTATTACATAAGGATTAAATAACGAGGAGCCGTGCAGACAGTTGCTCTACTTTTCCATTCTTTACTCAGTTACTTCTTGTGAACAGAAACAAAACATATGAGAATTTGGAAAAGAATGAATTTGAACTCCACTATTCATATTTTTTGTTAAGTCACATCCATACAGTTTAATATTTCCATTCCAAACCACCTCTGGATAAACTGGATGGCTGTAAAGAGCTCATGTTTCCACGAGGTGGCGCTAACACTGCGGGGAACCTTCAGTCTCCGTCCTGGTCCTGCAGTTCCTCCGGAGCTAAAGCTAAAAACAGTTTGTAAAAATGTCCAAAGGCCTGGAGCTCCGCGCTTTGGTGGCTCAGCGGTTAGCGGCGGCCGCGGAGGAGATCTTTCAGCTGTTCGAGAGGAGCTTAGCGGAGTTTGAGGAGGAGCTGAGGGAGAACCACAGGAGCCAGAAGAGCCCCGCAGGCCTGCAGCCCAGCGCCGGGCCCAGGGTCCACTCTCCCCCCGGGATGATCCACTCTCCCCCCGGGGAGAACCAGTGGCTGACGGGGCTTAAAGAGGAGCCGGAGGAGCCGCTCAAACAGGAGGAGGAGCACCTGCCAGTGTACGTCTAAACACAGGCTTTAAATCTGAACTTTTATGGCATAAATTCAAACAGAAATACAATAAAAACGGCCCAAAGCTCATTTAACTACGTGCTCTGAGGAAATGTTCAGTATCTTCATCATTTCAGTGTTAATTATTTTTGCCCAATTTGTCGAATATCCAAATTTGACTCGATTCCTTCAGTTTCATCTAATGATAAACGCGCAGGTTTGAGGCGTTAAAACACATGAATGGAGCTTAACATGTTGGATATCGGGTCCTAACGTTCTGGATTAGAATTATGTCGTGACCTGTTTTTATGTTTGTGTGATTTTGTGCCACAACAGCAGGAAGGAAACGCGTCGATGCTGAAACTAAAGCTAACGCAGCTAACGCAGGGCGGCGCCATTTTGGCTCCGACTGACGCTGGTGATTTCTCGCTTCTCCGTCAAAGGGGCGTGGAACTTTCTCCCCATTGGACTAAACCGCAGATTAATATTAACCTCTTACCTCCCGCTTTTAACCGAGTGCATTTCTCCAGTTCAGCTTTACCCGAATCTAAAAGCTTCTTGAAAAAAAAAAGCATCAAAATAGAGAAACGTCCTGCAAAAGCAACAAGACAACAAAAAACACATTGACAACGCCACATATATGTCGTCATCAGTTTTGCAGGTCTTAGCTTTCAAATGAGGTGTAACACTGGCATATAGGCTGTGAACTACAAAGACCTGCAAAACTGATGACGACATATATGTGGCGTTGTAAATGTGTTTTTTTGTTGTCTTGTTGCTTTTGCAGGACGTTTCTCTATTTTGATGCTTTTTTTTTTCAAGAAGCTTTTAGATTTGGGTAAAGCCAGACCGGAGAAACTGTGCTCGGTTCAGATGAAGAGTTGTTGCTAAATAAGGCGTTTCATCTCATGAAACCTAAAAGCCGCCACAGGTGTTGAATATAAGTAATGGTGTGTTAACCTGCAGCCCCGTTTGGCCATTTTATTGACATGTTAGAGCCGTATGAACCATCTCGGGCCCTGAGAACTTCAGGGAGGGGTCTCCTGGTGGTTCCCAGAGTCAGGACTAAACACGCTGAGGCTAAAGCTAAAATCTGGAACAGTCTTCATGAGGATGTGAGACAGGCCTCAACTCTGACAATGTTCAAATCCAGGCTGAAAACAGCTCTTTTTACCCGAGCAGATGAAAACTGAAAGTGTTTTATCTGCACTCTGGCCTTTTACTGTCATTGATTAACTTTATGTTGATGTTTTAATGATTTGATCTGTTTTCTTGTAACTTTATGCAACTGTGAAGCTTTGAATTGTGTATGAATTGAGCTCCACAAATAAACTTGCCTTGCCTTTATTTATTTCCAGGTCTGTCCCAGAGTTCGTCTGTGTGAAGAGAGAAGAGTCCTCGCTGATTCAGTGCAGACAAACTGAGCACCGAGAGGAAACACATTTCCACTCCGAGGCCGAGGGACACGGCGAGCGCTCGTCTGACACCGACACCGACTGGGAACCATTCAGCGGCTCGGCGGCTAATAGCGGCCGCTACGACCGAAGCGCAGCTGCACTAAACTCCGACTTCTCCCCGGAATACGAGTCTGCAGCGGAACCCGGCGCCTCCGTCAGCGATGGAGGCGCTCCCCGAGGAGCCGAGCGGAAACAGGAGTGTCCTTTCTGTCTCAGGAGATTCACCTGCAACGCCAACTTACAGGTGCACCTCAGAATTCACACCGGAGAGAGACCTTACAGCTGCTCCGTCTGCGAGAAAACCTTCGCCCACAAGAACATCCTGGTGAACCACAGGCGGAGGCACACGGGCGAGAAACCCTACAGCTGCTCTCGCTGCGGGAAGACCTTCGCCCACAACAGCACCCTGAGCGCCCACATGCGGGTGCACACCGGGGAGAAGCCCTTCAGCTGTACGCTCTGCGACAAGACCTTCGCCCAGAGGAGCACCCTGGACAAGCACCTGAGGATCCACCGCGGGGAGAAGCCCTACAGCTGCTCCGTGTGCCAGAAACCGTTCGCCCAGAGGAGCGACCTGAACGCTCACGCCCGGACACACACGGGCGAGAAACCCTACAGCTGCTCCGTCTGCCAGAAGGAGTTCGCCGTGAAGTCCAACCTGTACCGGCACATGGGGACTCACGGGGGGGTTTGAAGAGCTCCTGAGGGAGAGCCGGGAAACCCCACTGTGAGCCGTTACATCGGACCAGCCTGGGATCGGGACAATCGGCTCCGACTCACATTTAGTCCGTCGTGTCCCGTTCCGTTTTGACGTTTCCCCTTTGAGTGAATATTTATAAATCTTTGGAAATGAAACAAGCCGAGATTTTCTGCTTCTGTGGCGTTAAAGTTTGAGCCTTTAGTCTTTAAAAAGCGTGACCTCTGCGTGACCTCTGCCTATGTTTGTTTGTTGATCGTCGTGTCTGATGAACTCATAGATTCTGTGACTCGACTCTCGCTCATGAATCTGGTGTAAAATAAACGACGCTCGGCTTTTTATACAGACTTTTTAATAAAATACAATAAACCGGTGTTTTCACTTTGGAGCATTATTTATTCACAGTTGAAATTCACTGCAGACTTTTTTCACCCATGTATTTATTCGTCGCCCCCCAAGTCACGGCAACAAGTCGAGGAATAAGTAAAAGTGTCCCTGATGTGAGAAATAATCAGTGACACGTTTACTTATTTCTCGATGACTTTTTGCAGCGTTAAAACAGGTGGGAGGAGCTTATAGTGAGTTCATTTATGACTGTATTTAGATCAATAATACAGTCACGAGTGCCAGACTTTGATAAAGATTTACGAAAACAACATTTCCAGCAGCGGCCGCAGGAGGCCAAAACAATTTACAAACTGGAAGAAGAAAAAGAACAAGAACTACAACAACAGTCTCAGGACATTTACCCTCAGGTTTATGATTTTACTTTCATTTGACGTCATGGTCAGAGAGTTTGTGTCGGGCTGATCCCAGTCCTGTCGCTATGGCCCACGATGGCCTACAGTACCGCTTAACTCCCACCTGCACCGGGCACATTTTCTCCAGTTTGGCTTTACCCAAAAAAAAAAAAAAAAAGATGTAAAAACAGAAATGAAAACGAGGATGAAAAATGTGCCGGAAAAGCAACGACGACACAATTTTAAAAAGCGTCAAAAACACACGACTAAAGAGCGACGAAAAAACTACGAAAACAAACGATAAAAGAGAAACAAAACATTTGATTTTAAAAAAGCAGCGGCAATGTGACAAAAAAAGATATGATCAGGACTTAGCTTTCAAATGAGGCGTTACTCTGGCCTATAGGCTGTAAGCTCCAGTCGAGAAGCTTTTAGATTTGGGTAAAGGTTTGATTGATTGACTGATTTGAGCCATTTTTTTACAATGAGTTATTATTTACGATATTTACATCATTACAAAAAAAAAACAAGAAAGATACAAATAAATAACTCTGTAATATTATCTTTGTTTTTCTTACTTTTTAGTTGCATTTCAAACAGTGAGAAGACAAGTGTCGCTAATGTCATTAATCAGTGCAACACTTATTGTTTAGGACGTTGAATGTCGCCCCGTGTGCAGTTATGCCAGTGGGGCAGGTGATTAAAGTCCACACAGTTTTCAGATAGATACAAGAAACTAATATATTTGTCCTTTTTTCCAGAATGATTTCTACTGTCACACATTCAAACATATGATCATTGTGTTATCAACCTACTTGACATTGAAATCGTTGCGCATAAACAGAGCAACTCCACCACCTGTTTTCTGTTTGTAATAATCTTCAAGCTCAAAATTCCCACATTTATTT
The DNA here is from genome assembly GCA_021464625.1 of Proterorhinus semilunaris. Classification (NCBI taxonomy): domain Eukaryota; kingdom Metazoa; phylum Chordata; class Actinopteri; order Gobiiformes; family Gobiidae; genus Proterorhinus; species Proterorhinus semilunaris. The sequence continues at coordinate 2,153,349 of CM038357.1, forward strand.
TACTTTATCCACATTTCAGAATAAGGGCAATAACAGCGACATTTAAAGTAAGTTTATGCAGATCTTCTTTTATGTGCTTTATGTGTGATTAGCATAAAGGCTACGACAGCTTAAAAACCTCTTGGCATATTTTCTGGCTTGTCTAATAATGAGATTTGATCATCGTAACACTTGCAGGTACGAGAAATATTGTGGAAAAAGTGCATATCAGGGTCCACATCATTGAGATGATTTTTTTTTTTACAAGCAGGTGACCGGGGACGAGGAGGACTTCTGCAGGAACGCCACCAGGGGGAGCTCTGTGGGACAGGAGGGTTCTATCAGGATTTATCAGACAATTATTGTTAAGAAGCGTCGATACGTCACAGGATCACTGAGGTCTTTCTTACAAACACACATGGAAAAGCCTTGATTTTTCTAATTTACTTCCATTTTATCCTGGTCTTGACTGTGATTTTTATTAAAATCTAACAGAAAAACATTCAAGACGGTTTCACATTTGATCTGATATTGTTTTTTTATATTTAAGGCGACTGAACTGTGACTCTGTGGTTCGTCTTTTTGAATGTTGCTCATTTACTTTTCACTGCAGCCAGATTTGAATTGTGTATTAAGTTCATTAGTTTTAAAATGTACTAATACACAAAGATATAATGAAGTCATGGCTTTAGTGAAAAGTTAGAAAAGTCTCAGAAATCTGGGCAGACGTGAAATAAATTGGTTCTTTCAAAAGGGAAAGTAAAGAAAGCATTAGTAAATATTGATGTAAACAAGTGGGATTTTGTGTTAAAACTATAACAGAAGCTACACTCGTGAATAACACTGTAAATATCTTAGAGTTTAGTTTAAACTTAATACTTACTACTTAATACCTTTGAGTGAACTTTCCCCCAAGCGGATTCAACTCCAAATGAAGCGTCAAAGCTGCACTGACGCAGAAACACGGCTCTGTCTTTGAAATCTGCACAAGACAGTTTTTCTTTAACGCGTTGGACTCAGACACAGATGGCGGAGAGTGGGGAAGATGAACCACCCTTATATTTAGGAAATAGAACATTATTATATGAGATTATAGAATTGATCTTTACATGATTTGAACTCACCAGACGAAAAATGGCAGTAAAATAACTCACATTTTATGACACAAGTGTTTTTCACCAGCCCCAACAAAAATTATCCTCACAAAAATTATACATGTACACCTTTAATTTACTTCAATGATGTACACTGACACAAAAAAAGTATGTAAATTATACAATAAAAACTGTAATTTACCAACAGAAAAAGTCTGTAAATGGGTTTATGGAAAATTGCTGTTTATTTTTATACAGTGGATAACTTTTTGGGGGTGAAATTGTGACAATACTGTATATTTTACATACGTTTGCTGCAAATATTACTGGTTTACTCTGTTAATATTCAATCAACTGTACTTTTTACGGATCAATTCATTATTTAGTTACAAATAATGGAAAATGTACGTTTTTGCACTGTTCAATTTAAAGAAATATAGCTTTTAAAATGACATTCTGTAACCACCAATTACTATATTACTCTACATACAAAATCTGTAAATTAGTACAGGGGAATATTCAGTAAACCTGACGGATTCTGTAATATTATTCAGTTAAGAATGTAAACTTCACAGTTAGATACGTTAGAAAAACGTCTAGTTGGTTAAGCCGATATTGATGAGATTAACTAATACATCTGTTTTATTGGTGATTCACATTAAAAGTCCTTATTGAGAAACATTTGTTGCAGCACAGCTCAAACTTACAGAGTCCCACCAGGAGGGGGCAGCAGAGAGCCAACGCAGGAGTCCCGTCACTGTTTTATTAGCGTTTCTGTCACAAAGAATTCGTACATTGTTCCGGTTTGTTGGTAAAACAGTGTGAGGGATGAAGCCAAATTTAGAGTAAAAAACAAAACACAGAAGTAAAGTTCTCAGGTCTGAACCGGAGAAAACAGATGAATCTTAAATCTTACGTCAAAAGATCTCGGCTTAAAATGTGTTTATTTCCTATAAATGTTTGTGTGTTGATCATTTCGTGTCTTATGAACTCATAAATGAAGGTTCTGGGAGCTGTGACCTGAAGCTCATAAATGATGTAAAACAAACAACGCTCGGCTTTTTATACAGACCTTTTAATAAAATACAACAAACAAACCCAGTGGTAAATGTGGTCGTCGTTTTCTCTTTGGAGAAAAAGTGAATTCTCACAGAGGCCAAATTCACTGCAGAAGTATTTATTTATTACCCTTTAATTCACGGCAACAAGTCTAGAAATGAGTAAACGTGTCTCTGATTTGAGAAACTAATCCGTCAGTGAGGCGAGTTTAAATCAGATCTAATTTCCTTGATCGCTGTCGCTGTTCGAGGTCGACCCATGTGGGTTTTCCTCAGGCCGATGCTCAGCCAGGTCTATATTCAGGTCTATAATCCTGAAAAAACAAACCATTATATTTTATTACTTCAATCAAAAATACAATTGTTCAAACCAACTCCGTGACTGAATTCTCCAGATCCTGAGCTTCAGAACGACAAACAACTAACTTTAGTCACACTTGTAGCTAACCAGTGTTCGTTGCGATTGGACTCATTTTAAAGCCCCGACTTCACTCAGTCAAAATCCCCAAATATCGGCCCGATATATCGGTCAAACCTCCAGTCGATGTTTTTTTTTGTAAAGTGTAAAAGACTTTCCTCATGGACCGATTTCTGAAATTAGTTTCTCAAAATAAGGACAATTGTACGCATTTCTCATTGACTTTTTGCAGCGTTGAAACAGCTGCGCAGCAAAGAGGAGTAGGGAGTGGGAGGAGCTTAGAGTGCGTTCACTTGGAGAATCAGGAAGTGAAACTACTGGATATTTAGCGTCAGCTGTTTCAGATCAATATTGTGACGATGCATTTCTCAGTTTCTTCTTCTCGTCTCGCGTTGCGTCCATGAGAGCGAGTTCTTGAAGGGGGCGGAGTCTCGCTCACTTCACGTCCAGCTTGACCTTGATGTTCATGGCCGCGAGCTCGGCCACGAAGTACCTGAACACGTAGGGCACGGACACGGTGTCGATGGCCTCGCTCTTCCCGCACAGCAGACACGCCGTCCTGCGGTGCCGCGTGGCCGACCAGTGGGGCGGCGGCCTCTCCAGCAGCGGCGACAGGAGGCTCCCGCAGTCCACGCACACCTGGGCCACGGAGCGGTCGGAGCAGTTGAACAGGCGGTCGTGCAGCAGGAAGGACGAGCCGTGGGCCAGCAGGGCGTCCCGCTCCATCTCCCCGAAGCGGATCCCGCCCTGGATGTTCCTGCCGCCCACGGGCTGCTGCGTCACTTTGTCCCGTTGACCCGTCGTCCGGACCTGGAACTTATCGGACACCTGCGGGACACGAGAACAACACGGCAGGAGGACGATGGTCAGAACCGTGGAAGGACCTCATTTACCCCATACATGTCCTCCATATTTCTAAAACTGTTATTTTATTTATTTATTTTACCCAACTTTTACAGATTTTTTTTCCAAATAATTTTCTTAATTTTTTTTCACATTTTCCCCCCACTTAATATTTCCCAATTTTGCCCACATTTTTAGACAATTTTCCTTTTTTTTTTCACGTATTAGAACACTGAATGTTGGACTTGGTTTCTGGTTAATATTTCTGGCTGGACACATGGAGGTCACATGACCGTCTCATTAAGGCGTCTGAAAGTTGAGACAAAAGGAATTTTCAATAAGTTGAATGTGACTCAGTGACTCCGGTAACTTCCGAATAACAGTAAGGGAAAACATTTAGAACTTTCTTTCCTAAACTGTGTCACATGATCAGAGTCGAATATTTATCCATAAATATGAAACAGTCTCTTCAGGTGTTTATCGCAGAAATCCATTATAAAAAAGAGCTCGTCGTCGTTAATTTGTTTTAGATATCAGTCCTTTGACGATACTTGGTTTCCGATACTCGTCTAGAACCAGAAAACAGAACAATAACGTGTGGAAGATCTGCACATTTACAAAATCGGGGAAGAATTTGGAGAAGAATTGGGAGAATTTGTGTCAAAAATAGGGACAGAATTAAAGGAAAATGGGAAAATATTAGTAATAAAAAATTAAAAAAATTAGGGAAACAAATTGGAAAATAAATCTGTAAACATTGGGAAGAAAGAGGAGAGAAAAAAAAATAAGGGAAAAAATATCATTTATTTGAGCTGAAACAACCTTTAATCCCGTCAAAACTTGGATCTAAAAATATCAGATTTTTTTCCGGTTCCTACTTTCTTCAATATCAAAACGAGGAGTAACCGAGCAGTAAACGAGGAGTAAACGTGGAGTAACCGAGGAGTAAACGAGCAGTAACCGAGGAGTAAACGAGGAGTAACCGAGCAGTAACCGAGGAGTAAACGAGGAGTACACGTGGAGTAACCGTGGAGTACACGTGGAGTAAACGAGGAGTAACCGAGCAGTAACCGAGGAGTAAACGAGGAGTAACCGAGCAGTAACCGAGGAGTAAACGAGGAGTAACCGAGCAGTAACCGAGGAGTAAACGAGGAGTAAACGTGGAGTAACCGTGGAGTAAACGAGGAGTAACCGAGGAGTAAACGTGGAGTAACCGAGGAGTAAACGAGGAGTAACCGAGCAGTAACCGAGCAGTAAACGAGGAGTACACGTGGAGTAACCGTGGAGTAAACGAGGAGTAACCGAGGAGTAAACGTGGAGTAACCGAGGAGTACACGTGGAGTAAACGAGGAGTAACCGAGCAGTAACCGAGGAGTAAACGAGGAGTAACCGAGCAGTAACCGAGGAGTAAACGAGGAGTACACGTGGAGTAAACGTGGAGTAACCGTGGAGTAAACGAGGAGTAACCGAGGAGTAAACGAGGAGTAACCGAGCAGTAACCGAGGAGTAAACGAGGAGTAACCGAGCAGTAACCGAGGAGTAAACGA